>JAQJVL010000884.1:0-55000 GCA_035578905.1 Stictocephala bisonia
TGTCATAAATTTCACTTCAAAGGATTTTGCAGGATGAAAATTTCGAAAATGTAGCAAAAACCATAGTTTATTATGCTATAATTATGTAATATTGTGATCATGTGATTATTAAATATTTACTCTGACTTTTAACAGGATGTCGGTAATGAAGTTTCCAAATATTTCAGAAGAATACAGGTTATCTAGACAACAGAATTTGAGTGCAAGTAATTAGTGTAGAGTATTAATTAAGAACTCAGTATGAGAATTTTAAGAATAACATATGGTTATGTTTATAACTAATTGATAGTAAAAGAAAAATAAAGCTAAAAACTGTTTAATGGTATGCTAATTGAGCATTTTTAAAAAAAATTATCTATATAAAAGTGTAAAGCCAGAGTTCTAACTAAATATTCTTTTATATGTTTTGAAAGAATACCAATAGATTTTTGTGTCTTCTCTAACCAGTGTATAGAAGAATATAACAAAATTAAGCTTCTATAATACAGTTATTTGTGCAAATCTTTCCGATATAAAATCTATTGTCTTATAAAAATAACAATAGATCCATGATATCATGGGATGGTATTTTGTCTAAGAACCACAATAGTAAATGCAAAATAAGCTAAAAGGCTAGTGCAAAACCTGGATAGCGAACCGTAAAACTTCCTGAACAGACCTTTCCTATTGTTTGTTTACCGTATGAAACTTCTGTTTTGACTGTTGTAAAACGGTTTCATTGGGTTTAAATCAAACCAGACAATGCAATCCAAGTCCAGTTACATTCTTTTATTTTTAATAAGTCAAAATAAATAGAATGTACTATAAATAGTATACGTGTTCACTAAATAAACTGAAATAATAAAGTTACAAAATGTTATATAGTGTGTATAAGTGTATAAAAATCAATTACTAGTATAGAAAACATCTATAGTAGGTTTTAAAATAATGGAATTCTATTATATGATTTAAATATTGTAGACAAAATAATGTAAGGTGAATGAAAATAAATCATTTAATATAAGGTTAATCTTAATGTACAAGATTTTATATATACAAGTGTGTCCACGATCTTTCTTCGTGATTTAAACTAAAAGACAACAACAATTACTGAATTTATATTTAAAAAAAAAAAAAACAATTCACTCAAATTAAATAAAGAACCAAGCATTTTTATGTAATAAATTTTAAGCAATAAAATTATATTACATCGTAAGGGGTTTTTTCTAGTTGAATACTAAATGATATATTTAATAAAATCCATAAATCTATTGCTGCGACTTTAAAATTTCCATTAAAATTTAGAGTTTGTTAAATATACAAAGTTAACTATAAAAAAACTGTCGTTTGTACAAGTTTTCAAATGATGTCATATTATTTTAAAGCTTATATCCTTGTCTTGAATCGACAATTACTAAATAAACAATATTAAGCTCATCCTCCTTAAAGGACGGGTTCTCCACTGAATATAAATCAATGATTAGTCATGTTTCCCTATAAATTCTGAAAATATAATGTTTTATATCAGTTATAAAATGTTAAACCATAAAAATGCTGTTAAGTTCAGCTCATTTTAATGATAGCAAACTATTTCTCTCTTGTATAATATTGAAAAGCTTGGGAACAAAGCTTTTATCTACTATCTCTGTTTATTGAATAATAAAATAACACCGTCACTAATGGTTTTATAGTTTACACATCATCGGTTTTATACCTTTAGTTCACGTTTGAATATGTTAGATAACATTTTAAGTGTTATTGATATAATCATTAATAGGTCAAAGTTAGTAAAAAAATAATAAAAGAATATTAAAGGTGAGTGATACCCAACATTATAACAACGAAACAGCAATGAATAATTAACATCGTACTGTCATAATGCCATGGAATAAGATATTTGACACAATCTAATGAAACTATAATCGATTTCACAATATTTTGTGATTACAATTAAATTAATCAACATTTTTACTACTCATAATTTGGTATATTTACGTACATTACATACGTTGATGATTTTGAAAAAAAGTGTTATCTTAAAATTATAAAAACACGTTTCTCCCTTTTCATAAAATCATTCATCAAAATCAACTGCTACACAATTGGCCAGTGTTTACAAAGTAACCTTGCATAAACTTTTTAGGATGTTCGATCATAAATTATTTTGGAATTTTTTTATCAGAAGTGTTAATCTTCTAGTTTGTAATAATTTAAAAAAAGAGAGTTGTATAATTTACTTAAGTACACTTTGCATGATGGGACAGGTGGAAACAGTGCGTGCGCGTGCGCGTGTGTATGTGTGTGTGTGATAAGGGGGGGAGTATGAAACACGTTATACAAGTGATACAAATAAATTTCTCTTTACTACTCCTAGCGACAGCGTGAAATCTAGAACTGGATTACTTAAAGAGCTCACATTGGCGCCTGGATATACATCCTTAATGTAACAGAGAGTAATATAGAATTCAATATTGTTCGTAGACTTAGAAAATGTTTTTGAGAATGTTGAGCTTAAACATAGTGCTTCTCATCTAACTATGATGTGGCTTTTATAGCTTCATGAAATTAAACGTATTTTTAACCATCTCTTTAATTTTATTAATTAACACTTTTAATTCTTCATTGGATGTGAAGTTTTTGTTCACGATAGTAAACCACCACTCTAAACTCAAACCTACTTTTTCTCTCATGTTCATTCACGTAACTCTTGGTTACGTTGATATGTTCCTGTGAACCATCGCTCTACCGTTAATTATTGTCATATTCCAATCCTCTTTATTTGTCGTAGCTCTAATTAATTGAAGGTTTATATACAGTGGAGAGGGAACAGAGCTCGCTTCTAATACTGCGCTAAAGTGCTAGTCGAGTTAGGGTGTCAAGCATTTCCCAACTCTGCCATTCTATAAACAGGGCCAGTGCTTTGTCAGCCCCTCCTTTATCCCCCCCCTTCCCAAATCCTGAAGGATTAACGTAGTCACTATTACTACAGATGTATAAAGATGTACATAAGTTGTAATCTACTTATAATCGTCACGTCTACTGTTACTTGTGGCGATAAGAAAACGACAGTTCTATTTTTTTCTGAGTGGTTAATTATAGTAAAAATTTTGTACCAATTGATCGTTTCAGTTCATTTATCAATAAATTTTAAAAAAACATTAAAAATATTCTTTACTTAATACTGATATGGATAAATAATAATCACTAGATATAACACAATTTATCAAAAAACGACAACAATATGAAAATAATATATATAGTATAAATATATAAATATAATATATCTATAATAAATAATAATGATTCTTACTTTAGCATTTTGTGTATTTTTAGCCAAAGTAAGAAAATAGCCATACTGTTTTCTTAGACAGTACAATAATTATAAATAAATCGACATAATTAATTATTATAAGAGCTATTTTTAACACTTAAATTATTAATGTCATACGTGATTAATAATAATATTATCAGTAAATCGCTTCAAAATTATATAAACAATGTAGAAATCCTAGAAATAAAATCAATGTTTTCTTTCCGGCCTGACATAAGGAGGAATCTGTTTCCGTTGAGACAAAATAAAGCGTACTTAAATATTAAATCAAATGTCGTTTGGATTCCTCTCGTATTTAATATATAATGGAGCTCAGTTTATGGATTTACAGCACTCCATTACCTTCATGTGTATTAAAGAAGAATAAAAATTAATAAAAACAAAAAGATTACATATAAAAAATATAACTAATCAAAGTAAGTGAAGTATTACAACTGTATGATAATAGTCTTAAACATAAATTTATTGGGACGTTTAGCAATATTTAATCGAATGTATATAATAATATTTATGATTTAGCATTTAAAAATATGCACAATGTTTAAAAGAAGGAAATTTGGGTCAAGTATAATTTATACACACTCTAAAGTACCAATTTAAATTTTATAGTACGTTTTGTGGCATAATTGATGGGTTCACTTGATCAATAAGTATTAATTAGTCCAATTATGTCATAAGTAATTCAAACTTCACCTTAAGTAGTTGTCATTAATTACACATTTGAACGTGAATTCAATAAAAACTGGGCCTAAATTCATGTGAAAAGTACAACTGATGAAGCAATATATACGTGTTGAAGTTGAACAGTCATTTTACTATATTTGAATGGTGGTTTACTGTAATAATTTTTCAAGATCACGAAAATTTTAGTATTTAAGCATATTCACGAATATTTAAGCATATTCTGAAGTTCTTGTTTAAATTTCTGTTAGATTTACACCGTGTTTTTCATAGCAATGAAAACCAGTTTAAATTTTAAGTAAGCAAGCCTTAATCGTTCATCTTTAGACCAATAATATATCTAGCTGATTTCATAATACATTTTTTCTTAATTATGTTGTTATTAAAAACAAAAACTAATTACCATTTTGAAGTACATGAAATAACACACATTTTAAACTACAAATGTTAGATATCACAAACTTGGTCCATCATTTATGGCCGTCTACTACGGATACTTGCGATATTTAACAAATTATTAGACATTTTATATCTTTGTGAATATTGATTACATTTACAATCTTACCACATCACATTATAGTACATTATAGAACAAGTTCGTGATTTCTTATCGTTTATAGTTTAAAATGTGTGTTATTTTATGTACTTCAAATTGATAATGAATTTATGAGATTTTATGAACTTAAAGAATGACCCAACTAACTCGAAATTAAATTTGACATCAGCAAGATGTCCAGTTGTTCTTATTGAAATATGTTATTTTTTGTAATTCAAACTTATATTTAACTTGTAATTTTAAGAATCACATAACTAACTCAAAGTTTTTAGCCTTTAAGAATTGGTTGTAACAACAGTTAGAGATAGTAGTTTTTTAGAAAATTTTAAGAAGTGCAAAACTAATCAGAATTATTTTATAACCAACTCATGGATGAGTTTTCTTTTATACAAAATATTTGTGGAACATACCTAGTTTTAATTAGCAGCTTGGTTTTCAGGTTTAAGAATCTTGTTAATTTCTGTATTTCTGTGAAATACAGAAGAAAATGTAGCATGACATAACATTACCATTTATTAATAATATTATAGTTATTTATTCTCAGTTCCATAATAGGGAGAGGTGTTGCCCTTAACTTTACCAATATAAAAGGCGTAGGAATACTAATTGTATTTAGACGATATTGATCAATTGAAACGTAAACTAAGAATAATTCAAAGCAACAGGCGGATTTATTAACTATTTATACGCTCAGGCGAACCTGCATTAATCGGCAGGCTGATAGACCAATTAAATTCAAATGCATAGAGAGGCTACAGGTATTTACATCTGTATGTTTCTTAAACAGACTAACGGCCAGAGCTGTAAAGTGATTAGGTTTGTTGTTTTTATTTTAATAAAATGTTTAATGAGCATAAAACCTTGGTAAAAACTTATTAATATTTATTCCAAAACCTGCCTCTTATTTGTATTAAAAAATGAATAAGTAAATAAAAATATATAGTAAATATTAATAATATTAAAATAGTTTTTTAATTAGCATAATACGTGTTGGTACATATACAGTACAAGTAAACGTCACACAACACAAATGTATTACAATATAAGCACAAAATGTAGAAATATATTACAATACAAGCACAAAATATACGAATATTATGGTGATCGATTTCGGTGAACCACGGTCACCTTCCTCAGACCAGAGGGATTCACAAAATAATTGTGAAGATTCTTATGTGAATCCCTCTGGTCTGAGGAAGGTGAGCGTGGTTCACCGAAATCGTTCACCATAATATTCGTGCATTTTGTGCTTGTATTGTAATATATTTGTACATTTTGTGCTTATATAGTAATAAATTTGTGTTGTGTGACGTTTACTTGTACTGTAATATTAAAATTAAATAGTTATTAAATTTTTAATTTGTTATTTTAACTTTTTTTTACTTGAGTTCAATATTCTAAAAGTAAAACTTCTTTGGTAATCACTTTAGGAAATCAGGATTCTTTTTTTGTTCACGCGAGATATAATTTGGAAGGGGGTCCTATTGAGCTCAGGTTAGTCCATAAGGCGTGTCATTGTATGATAAAAGTTTATTGCTAACATAAATAAAACTCTAGTTATCAGATGCAGCAACTTGTTAATAGCTATTTTATTTAGAGAACGTCTTTTTATGAACGTTAATAGGGATGATTTCAGTTTTTAATAACCGTACTTTGTTTTTACGTCAAAATAACTGGAAAATCGCTTACGTAAATTTTGCAGTTATACATATAATTACTTGAAATCTATTATAATACTGAGTAACTACTTAACACAAACTAGTTAACATATACGGAAAAAATTTAATTTTTCAACAATAATATCTTCTTAAATTAATTAAAGTTGGAACTAGTGGAACAGTGCTATAAACCAGATAGTTGGGCAAAACGTGTAGGCGATAGGTTCTATATTCGTTACCCTTAATACTGACATGGCGCCCGCTCAATGGTTGCCATCGACATGGACACTACTAAAGTCATCTAAGGTATCTATGTGGTAGTCAGTGTCCGGATGTTGTGTAGGTAAGAGAAGTTAGTAGCAGTCTTGTCAATTAGGTGAAAATCAGACCAATACCACGTGGTTCAGATTCCATGTAAAGATTTAGGTCCCTGAGTTTCCTTGGATATTGGGCTATAGAAAAATAGCCCTTTCTGAGTGCAGATCAAACTCAGTTAGTAACTTGGCTACACAAGTCATCCACACTCATCCTACATTAATATAATCAGTAACATTAACTTTTAAACGCGCACAAGGTCGTGTTGGCGTCACATATAAGGAAATAAGAGAAAATAATTATTATTTTTAGTGCTGGAGAATGAATGGTTAACAGGCTTAGTATGGTAATAATGGTACGTGAACATTACGTTTATGTAGTTGATTGATATTAAAGTTTCAGATTTTCTTATTTCAAGTTATTTCTCTATAATATTAGTCCTTTGATGATAAAACGCTAAGTACAAGTTGAGTATCAGCTACTCGTGGCCTTGAGTAGTGTTAGAACCGTTTCAGAGTACTACTCACTGACCGTATCCAATAGAATGGAATGGAGTTGATACTTGCCAATAGCTGCTTTTCTGATCACGCAACACTGAGTTCAGAAAAGCACTTAAGCCTTTCCATTCCATGACCAGTGAATATATTTGAAAATATACATTTCACTTCGACAACCGTTACCTTATATTCTTATACGTATTCGTTCAAATATATTCAGATCTATTTTCAAAGAAAACAAATTTTGTATTAAATCAACGGAGATATATATGTATCAATTATCATTGTTAGTTACTATGACCATTTAAGAACTGTATTTATATATTATTTAATTTACTTAACTATAAGTAGAGCATTGATTTCTCCAACGATAGTAAAATGTTCTGTTTTTACCATTACACGTGTAGCTACAAGGAATATGCCTGGAAAAATTAATTCAGTGGAAATCTTAACTATTTCATGTTTAACATGTAAACGCAATGAAGTCACAAGTATTGGGTTAAAACTATCTTATTATAATATTTATTGTTTTATAATCAGTAAAAATTATTTATTTTCTTGAGCATATTATGTGAATACTTTTAACCTTATAATAACGCGCCCGCTTAGTGGTTTTTGTCGGCGTAGATACTGATAGAGAAGTGCGGAGTTTCCTTGTTGGGTAATGTCCGAAGGGAAGAGAGCTTAGCTGATAATTGAACCAATAATTACGTGG
The DNA here is from genome assembly GCA_035578905.1 of Stictocephala bisonia. Classification (NCBI taxonomy): domain Eukaryota; kingdom Metazoa; phylum Arthropoda; class Insecta; order Hemiptera; family Membracidae; genus Stictocephala; species Stictocephala bisonia. Next base: position 7,733 of record JAQJVL010000884.1, read on the forward strand.
TTCGGACTCCACCTAAAAGTTGTAAGTTCGTTAGTTACTCTGGCTATTGGGATTTTAATGGATGTCCCTTTATGATCATAATTTAGTTAGTAACCAGACTACACAGGTAATCCACACTCAACCTTAAGTTACATAATCATTCATATTCTCCTTAATAAGGGGAAAGTTGTGCCGGCTTCTCATTTAACAGAATAATAATTATAGTGTTTGTTAAAAAAAAAAAAAAAAAAAAAAAAAAAAAAAAAAAAAAAAAAAACTAGTTCGTTTAACAGAACAGTATATATTTTATAGTATGGATAGAATATTAAAAATTAACTTTTAATAATAATTTTATTGTTTTATAATCAGAAAAATGTCTTTTCTTGACGATATATGCAAGAACTTTAACCTAATAACAACACATCAGCCTAAGTGGTAAAACTTGAAATATTTAGTTTACTGAAAGGGTAAAGAAAAGTCAATTTTTTTCATACAGTTTTTTTCAACTTTCAACTTCAACTTCAACTGATTATCTAATCAGGTAAATTAAAACGAGACAAATATGTAGTGTCATTGGTACAAATTAGTTAAATTCAATAGCATAAAACATCAACATTTCATAATTATTTCTACGATTTGAATTTATATTGTGCATATAAACAAATTTATATTATGTTATAATGTAAACTTATTTACAAAGTGTGCTATAACTTATTGTTTGTTATTAAAACATAAGTCTATGTACAAGGAAAGCAAAAATGCAATAAAACCATCGAGTTTTCATTTACTGTATTTTATTTTGAAATATTCTAGAGACACATGGTATGTTCTTGAGTCCAATTAAAAACTGTTTCATAACTGAATATACAAATTAATAAAAATATAAGGTATTATCTACAAGTTACCACTCATAGGGTTTGGCTATTGACGTTTGTAACATAAACAATATAAACACTTCTTTAGCGTTCACCTCTTCCAAATAGTTGTGACGTCAGATCACCAGTTAAACTATTAAAACTACAACGACGAAGAATAAAACTACATGTTACAAATTATTGTTACTTGTTTGTTTTTAAGATTGCTTTGGAATTATTTAAATTTCTGGTAATTATACTTTTTTATGTGTTGCTGAGTTATACTTAAACTAAAGAACATAAATATATGAATTTACAACTCAAAAACAAAAACCATTGATTTTTTTAAGCCGTATTCAAAATTAAACAACGTAGAGTACAATCTGTCATAGAGAGTACGAAGGCCAGAAGTTTTACATTGTTTCGGTTTGTTTTGTTTACAGAAGTGAAAGTAGAAAAAATACAACTGAAACCTCGTTGCTAACTGCACGATCGTTGCAGCCAAAAAAGAGTGAATAAAATAAATACGTCCAAAAAATCAGTTAAAATATTAACGAATTAAAACTAATAAAGCTAGTAATATGATCATATTACGTAAACTAAGTTTAATAACATTTGATATGCTTAAATTAATAAAGCTGTTAGTTACTAAATGTTAATTTATGGTTAGTTCATTAGTTAGCCAATCATAAGTTATGTAACGGACAAATAAAGCGTAGGATCTTCCAAAGTAGTTTTGAACATGTTATTCGTTATGTGTTTACCTGCGAAACATCATATTTTCAACAGCTGTCTATTGTTTACTACCAAAAGTAACATTGTTTACAACCGAACATTTTCCACAGTCAACAACACCTGTTTTTAAAACATGTTTCTAATTTAATAAACAGTTAACATTCCAAAAATGAGTTTTTATTCCGTAGTGCAGTGAAAAGTATCGTTCAAAACTCCAGTGAAAGTGTTTTGTATGTTCTCGACCAATTGAAGTGCTCGACAAGTCTCGCCCTTCAAACATATGGTCTCGAACATGGAAAACCCCACTTTCCACTCTTGTTATGAAATATACTATTTCGTCTAGCTAATTAATTTACTATTTGAATACGTTAAATGAAATATTTATAATTCATGTTATGTACTTCCTAACATAGTTATTCCTAATCATGACATGCTATCTAGTCAGTGACTACACGTAACTTACCAACTATAGACAAACTATTATTGTACTAATTTAAATTCAAGGTGTCTACCAGTTCATCAGACTTTGTTTTAATTGGTTCCACATTCCAACTGGCTGTAACACGGGTAAATGTCTGAAGATCTTAATCTTCAGGGGCAATGTGGGGTAAATGTGGGAGGCAATTACTGATTATTGTTAATTACTCTTATATTACTAAATTAGTAGTCTACATTCACCGGTCTAGCAAGACATCAAAAGATTACTAACAAAAAAAGATTAAGACAAAAAAAGTTATTACTAACAATTTTCGCACTCACATTAACTATATGAAAAGTGCTCTTATTATTGCAATTTGTATGTAAGCACTAATAATTTCGTGATCCTGCATTATTACATAATTTGTGCCAAATACTCGTATTTGGCAATTTAATGATGAATAAATTTAAAATAATGTCATGCTTTAGATGTACCATGTATTTCTATTTACCGGAAACGATATCTTGTAAGTTAAATTTAATATTGCGTTTAACATAATAAATGGTTACATAACGGAAGGGTAAAACACTAATTATTTATTATTAAAATGCATACCGACCAGTCAAATATTATTAGTTTTATAATATATTTTCAAAATTAGAAGCATAAAAGTAATTTAGTGAATAGTTTACTTACTGTATCACAGAACCACGAACCCCAAACGTGTAAATTAACATAAATGGTTGTATAAATTCCACGTTCAACCCTAAATAATCACTTTTCAAAAATAATGCTTGTATCTATCACAAACATAATCCTAATCGTTTCTCTGCACTCATTATAAAAAAGGTTTTTAATAATTAAGATCTACCAATAAATACCAACAAATCAACATCTGGTAGCTATCAGCTAAATTAAAACAGTAATAAAATATTTGTTCCTGAAGATGGATACCATAGGTATGCTAGAATATTGAAAAATATGAATGAACCAAATTCACTTGGAGTGCATAATGGCGTATACTGAAATATTCTTAATAAATATTCATATTCTTTACAATTGTCTTAATACTTAAGGAGTAAAGAATTTTAATTGTTTCTAAATAGATATGTGGAAAAATTTACTTTTACTTTCGTAAGTAACAAGTTTTAATGATGGTTATAATCAAACCTGAACGTATAATTAACAACTTACATATTTTCACATCCGCGTAAAAATCATAACGGAAGAAAATAGAAACCGTGTTAGTTAAAGTTGTTACTAGTTGGATAAAAATAAAGTTGAACTATTTAGCGAAGATAGTTAAAAAATAAAACAAAAAACACAAAACTAGATAATTGAAAATACTTACATTTTACCTATCCTTATAAAATAGTACTTTGAAATTATTTAACAAGAACAGGAAATATTACTAAAATATACCAGTTCAATTACAGCACAAAAGGATAAAATAAGTAAGAACACTATGTAGAAAACTAATACACGTTTAAAATAATTGAAGTAACCTTTTAAATCTAAGAATGTTTCTTCATTATCGTAATTATATAATTAAAAGTTAGGTTAATTTTCCAGATTATTTTGTTAAACGTTTTAATAGTAAATAAAATTATGATTACAACTAATAATAATCACTCAACATTTATTACGCGATTTAATTTTTAATACGTATTATTTTAGTAAAAATAATTTCAAATATTTTTTATTTTGTTTACAATCTTAACATTTATAGTAAATATTATTTTAGTTCTACCAATCGAGTGAAATCCTTGTTACTGATTCTTTTAAATATTCTAAATATACAATAATAATCCGTGGATGAGATGGTAAATGAGATAAGAGGAGAGAAATTAAAAGCGAGACGACGTTGAACAGCATTTAAAAAGTGGTTATTGAGTTACGACAGCAGGTAAAGAAAAGAGCGATATCCCTTAAAGATGATATTATTTGCCTTTTTTTTGGGTATGAACAACACAGGAATAAAATGAAAGAAAAACTTCAGGAAAATAAGTACAATGAAATAAATTTCAATTCAGGAGTTATTTATCTTCAAATATTTTTCATTTTGTGCTCAGGCGAAGTTCACAAAAGGTGGAAATATCCAAAATACGCAAGAAAGATTTCCTTAAAAATACTTTAGACACGCCAACAGGAAGAGACTTTCGTGTCAGACTTGAGTTTAGAATCCCTTCGGTTTGTTATATTTACAATGTTGTACAGCTTTTGAAAACAAACGTTATATAATTTATTTTTTCCAATTAAATTACCAATAAATTGTTCCAAATATAAGGATTTTATAAGTTTACTTCATAAAACCCAATGACCGATTAAACATTGAGGTAAAACAACCCTAGTGTAATATATATAACTTAATATCGTTTAGAGAATTAAAAATAATCACAAAACTATATATTTTTTACCTCAGTGGTTGTACTATTCTGTATGAGGCTTGGAATAAGGGATATTGTTTATTGCCTTGGGGGTTTTCACCTTTAAAAGACTATAAAAGTAAAATTGTTGAACAATAGTATTTAATTTAGATTTGATTATATCTGTCCGCTGGGCATTATTTTTAAAATTACCAAACTGCCCAGTATCAAATCAGATATTTATCAAGTATTAGCGAAGGCATATACTAATAGCATTTTATCCCATCATATACAAACTATTGACGTGAACTATATGTATGACATTTCGATTCATTGAAAAAATATGTACAAAGAACAGTTCACAATTGCTATATATGTCACTAAGTATATATTTATATACTCTAAGTATAAGTTGTATATTATACGTGGACTGAATATAAAATAAGTTAAATGAAATTAGTGTCTGAAGTGAAATTCAAGTATAATTTAAACGTAGATGAACAACTACCACAGCTGTGGAGTAGTTTTGTTTTGGTATTAAATTAAATATGGTAATCAGAATTTCAGTGTATGATTTACCATTGAGTATCGAAACAGCAGAATCACTTAAGTGAAATTTTAACTATTTAATCTGTCTTAGCTCATGTATAATGGCTTTATATAATTTTAATGACCGAAAGTATTAATGCTCATGCTACTTTGTTTTGAACGATTAGGTCTCACAAGACCTCTACTAAGGTTTTTTTATAACTGCCCACTCCTAGCCATAATATTTAAATTAATTTAAAAATAAAAGGATAACGAATATTTTATAATGTTAAAATTACTAAAGATTACTAATTATAAATTCCAACATCATGTATGCGATGATATAGTTTATGGCTTAAATCTATATGGATTTTTTCACTGCTGATTACTAATTATAGTTAGTATTGGACCTAGCTGACAAGTAATTTTTTACTTAGAGGGGCTACAATAATGTACAAAAAATAAGTTTTAATTAACTATTAACGAATATAATCGTTTATCAATATTGGCTTTAAAACACAATACACCCTAATTATTTAATAATTTTTTAAATTTTAACTTCTATTTCACTTGTTCCTTTTATTTTTATGGTTTATATATAATTTATTGTACATGCTAATTTTTTATTATGTTTAATTTTATTAGTTGCCTTAATTACAGCAGGAATTAGTTTTTAAGTTAGTTATTGATAATGCTTTAATGAAATATAAATATAATTAAATATACATTCAATAAAATTAAACATACGAGTACTGCACTTGTTACTATAACTAACTATTTGCAGATTGATTAGTCATTAATAATTACGAGCCTGTAATAAATCATTTTACGCGTGAAGATAACCTGACATTGTGTAAACGTTGATACCTTTATTTATTGGCTTCGGTCTAAACTGGATATAAGACTATTAAAGGTCCAGATTGTGTAGTCAACAGAAATACGACCCTGTAAGAAGTCTATTTACGTGTGGAGATTAACTGTAATTGTGTAAACTTTGTTACCCTTATTTATTGGCCTTGGCTACGCTAAACACCAACAATTATACGAGTTGTGATTGTCAGGAAATCACTTAATAGGAACTTATCTAAAGGTGGTAGAAAGAAAGCAACATTATTTGTCAAGAGTATTGAACATATAGTTAATTATTTTACATATAGGAATTTATATGGAAATATTACATCTTGTTCCTAAATTTAAAAAAATAATTTCATGATGTTTGTTAGGCTTCTGAGAGCAATAATGTGGCTTAAAAGACATTTAACTTTTTTAATTTAAACATTTACAATAGGGTATAGGTGATTTAATTGCTCATATATCTTCAATGTTTTTAAGAATTAAAAGTATATTTAACTTGTAAAAAATAAATTATTTGCATAAATAGTTGTTTTTTTCACGTCTTCATGTTGATATTTTTTGTTTTCTAAAAGGATTATAGTATAGTTTATTTGATCATAAAATATATTCTTCAGTCCGAATGCGTAAATAAGTTATCAATGACCTTCAGCATTGTGATACCGACTTCGTTCAACAAAGTGAAGACGATAGGATCAATATTCTTGTTTGATATTAACTGCTCCTCTTAAATCAAGCATTACTGGGGTAAAAAGTAACACGGTATATTTATAAAAAGAATAAATAAATAATAAATAAAAGAACAGAACAGTTTTCATAGTTGCTGCCATTAAAAATGTGTAAATATTTGTGTATCCTAATCCTGTCGATCATTGACAAGCTGGTTAACATTTCACATAGAGAGTGAAATTTATAATGTTAATAAAATTGATAATTATATTGTGACGTGAAATCTATATTGATAACTGAATAATAACAATAATTAGTAAAATTTGTATCGATATCAAGTATCTAAAAATAATATGAATATCTTGGACTTGTAAAAAAGTGTTGGAAACTTGCACAGTTATATGTTATTAATCGTTACAATAAGACCTATATTAGAAATAATATTTCATAAATGCTATTTGCTGTTGTTATGGTATTTATTTATTCATAATAGATTAAAAATACAATAACAGATTACGAACAGAACGTGACTGACAAAGCTTTTAAAAAGAATCTTTAAAAAAATGCAGCTTTTTTCATTACTTAAATAAGACGAGGTTTTCACAAGAAAAGGTTAAATCGCCTTTTATAACTACAGGTTTTTAACTGGTTAACACCATTACTAGACAAAATATACATTTGTACTACTAGGGAACCGAACTATTGTATATTGAGATAAATCTTGTTTCCAATTTATAATTGGTAAATCTGTACACATTTAAACTACAAAAGTATCCTCCCTGTACTCACAAAAAATATAAAACTATATTTATATTATATATTTTTAAAACAGCACTCAGTTTTACAAATGTAAATACTTTTTAATAACGTGATTTAAATTTTCTAAATACATGTGGTGTAAATAACTTATTTAAGGTGACTTTACAGCTTCGGTAAATTACCAAATGTATAAGACAAATTTCCCTCAAAATAGTTTGATCACGCAAACCGGAAATTCGTCGCGTGTTAATATTGTGTTTACTATGATGGAGTAGGCGCTAGATATTACCAATGAAAGAGAGAATTGAAAATATCACTTAAACATTTACTGTTAAATGTAAACTTATTTATGATGAAACCAAGAGTAATAATATGCAAATTATTTAGATGTAATTCTAACTAATTATTAAACATAAGTTATCTTGTATTTTAAATCGAACATATGGAAATTAACAAGTTCAATATTTAAGCATTGTAAATAATATATCGTTTTAAGGTGTCTGAAAATATTAATGTGCAAACATTTGTATTATATAAGCGAATCTCATTTGAATTAATAGGGAAGTTTTATTTATAGCTTTGTTATGAAACCTATAGTACGTTACACAGCTGTATTGTTTGAAAAATATACTCTCGCTAAACATGAAAATAAATTGGTAGCAAATTTATAAACTAATTCATGACTAATAAAACATTATGAGTATGAGATCTAGGTTAGCTGTGATTGAAGTTAGCAATATTAGTTTTTGTGTAGGTTTTAAGATTTAAACTTTTACCATTTTACTCAACTTACGTTTATTAACTTAAGAATAACTGAATGAATAATGAATTTATATCATACAGTTTTTATATTTAATAAAATGTATAATTGTTGGAAATTATAAATCATATCTCGAGGCCAGTTAAATTGGAGAAAATATTATTCTTTGTAAAGAACATGAAAAAACGAAAAAGAAATATGTTGCTTGTATTTTTTTTATTTTCTTTTTCAAAACCAATAATATTGATTTTAGTCGTATACTGTATACACAAAGACACAGCATGTCTTAACTTATTATTGAAAAACTTTTAAAATTGTTTAAATTGCCTTACATATTGCTTGCTATGTTACGATTATAATCAATAAATAACTAAAAAATAGTCAAATAAAAGAATGTCTAAGAATAAAGAGAAAATAACTTGATGCAGGGTTTTAAGTGCCAATGAAAAAGGAGAAAATGCTTAAAATCAATAAACAAGTTAAACATTCAAAACTATTAATAATTAATCAAGAATATTTTAGTGAAAACACTCAATATAAGCAGAATACTAGAGTTAGTTCCAGTATCAACTACAGTTGAAGTTCCAAACATCGGTTCACTTCGGAGTAATCCAGTAGTGCTAGTTTAGGGTTCAGTTAGTGTTGTAAATCTGTTCTTCGAACTGTGAACATCAATTACGTAACTGAACATCCCACTATTGCGTCCTGTACATATTTACGATAAATTATACACTAACAAAACGTTAAATACATAAGTAGTAAATATTATAGACACGTGAGATCCAAATGATAAGACTATATAAGTGTTAAAGAGTGTTATATCATTTTCAATTTACTATCCAAAATCAGCAGTATATAAAATATGTTTTGCAAATTTTAATATTTATTTTATATTTCAATGCACAATGGAAACGCCTGTTATCACATAGTTTATTGTTTGTAAATAAAAACGTTATTTGGGTTGATAAATATTGTTCTCTTATTGAAATAATGAAATTTTAAAATTATTTATACTAAATGTATTTGTTAAATTTGTTGTGAAAAATAAAGTTAATTGGCTACAAATTAAACCCTAATTAATTATAATTAAGTATAAGACAATTCACAGAAAAAGATCGTGTGTAAGGAGGGAAATTTAATATAGGAAAATGATAAAATACTTAATTTATGCAATAATAAGAACGTTAATCTTATATGACTCTTGTGTAAGTATACATCCGATATGATTGAAATAAATTATGTCACGCAAATACATTGTAATTAAATGAAGATAATGTTTTATTTGACTGTCTCTAAAGTTATATAAACTCTACCCTAAATTATGTAAACATTATAATTAATATTTGCGTTCATATTGTGTTTATTTTAGCATTCATTGTTTTACAAGTTTATATTAGTTTTATTGATAAGCTTAAAGACTTTACTGAAATATTAAAAAGTGTATTACTTCTAAATAAATTGAACTTTTAAAATTTTATATTTAATATTATTTTAGGTCTATTTTTGACGATTTATTAATTTATTCTAACCTCTGACCTATCATTTAATAATAATGATTACAACAAAATTCGACATAATTTATATAATTTAATTGTACTTGACGGCTATTAGATACTATTTTTTGTACTAATTGTCCTTCGCACACTACAGAAAAAACCTATCATTCGTGCTTGTACAAATTAACTTAACTATTCAAAGAGAACTAAATTTTGGTTTCCTGTGAGTTTAAGTTGATTTCCTGCTTTGACGTTTTAGCTTTTCTTTCGTTCAAAAACTAATCGGAAAGTTTTTTATTCCATATAAATATATCATTTTTAATTTTGATAACAAAGAATTCTGTTATTCATGATTCAGAAGGACTTAGCGCTACATATAGATTATATTAAGTTGGTACAAAATACACGTTAATTGTAAGTGGCGTAGGTTCACAGACCACTAGATAAATGAAAGAATTATACGACAGGTGTTTATTTATTGCCGCTATACAAGTAATGGAGCCGTAGACTAATGCATTTGAAAACAAGGAATATCAACATTTACAATCGAGGGCGAAAGTTTAGAATTTACATCTTTGTTGTGTATCTGGTCAGAGATTAATAATTTATTTTCATTACTATGTACTACCTAGACTAAATCTTACTTTTGGATTAGGTCACATTTAAGTAAAAAAGATTCATTTTGTCAGAGACAAGTAACACGATCTATTATTTAATTAAAATTTTTTAAATATTACTCACGACAGTTTAAGATATTAATTAGAATGGACGGTGGCTAATGTACAGAAAATTATATATAAAGACACAGTCCAGTTATAATAATGTAATCGATACTTAAGTATTTGTTAAAATAAAGCCTAAAATGTAAATAAATGGTTGCTTGTTATTCAAGACATTTTTAATATTTTTCCCAACTTATTGCCGATGATCTTTAAGCACTGGTAAATGATCAAAATTACTAAAATACGAGATTTGAGATTATCTAAGTCGACACTAATAAAGTCTACTCATTTGTTGTAAAGATATTATAAATGTACAACAAATGAGTATACGTCTTTGAAATGTCACAAATTAAAGTGTTTGCTAGCTTACTAGAATATTTTTTAAATATGCAACATTTGATAACATTTAATACTGTAACTGGCATTGTACGTTGAATTATAAAAAAAAGTTAACAAAGCAGAGCTGTAGTTCTAGGGATCATTTCGCGTATTATTACTAAACAAATTAAGGAACTAGGACGTCAATAGTCTTAGAATTTCTCGGTAAGCTTCAAATTATAAAAAGGCTGCTGATGTCACTTCATGATTGGACATTCTTTTCTAACGAGACTTCCATAATCATTTATCTTTATTATTATGTTTCATTCATTTATGCAAATCGTAACGTTTTGTACCTAATTATGTAATAATTATTTTAAATATAACCAGATTGAATGTTAGTGTACCAAAGATCTTGATAATTTACCAACACTTGTCAATCGAACAACTAAAATAAATATTTTAGCTAATTTAAAATTACGTACAACAATTTTTATACCTGACAATTGGATATAATTAATCGGGTTGATTGATTCATTACTCGTAATACTGAATACGTAACTCAGCGTTAGTGACAAACGGGGAATCAGAACGGCTTCCTGAAAATTGATATTACTAAAGTTTCTGAAACTAAGAAGCAATTGTTGTAAATATTGTTAGCGTCACGCAAGAAGTAAACGTGATAATACTCGTTAGTTACTATGGGTAAGTTGGTGTACGTTTAATTGAATGAAATTTATACATATTGTCGTAAGTTCTTTTGTACAGCCTCCACGACCGCTATCTTGATGAAGTCAGAATAGACAAACATGTTTAAGGAGAGGCGTATCTCCTTTTTAAACTGAAACCCCAATTTCAAAGGTTTTTTTTGTAGTTGGGACCAATTGTTTCACTCACCTGAAGATGGTATACTGCATGTCTCCGAAACGTTGGTAGTAATTGTACATAGATTACATACCACGGCAACTCATTGATGAAACAATTTTAATTATTTGTATCAATGCATTATATATTTAAATGTATAATGCTTGAATTAAAATTAAATAAGCAATATTACAGAAATTATTAATATGATTTAAGCCATTACTGATTGAAATTGACATGTTACTTCACTCAGTTAAATAATATGCATAGTTTATAATTTAAATATATATGTTTATACTTTCATTTTGATTTGTTTTAAAACCAATACTCATATTTTAGTATCAATGTAGACAAATACAGAAATAAATATAACAATGTTTATGTCTTAAAACCAGTTTAATTATTGAGGAGAAGTGTTTACTACTGAACAATATCACAACTGTTTATTATGGTGTGAAAGTCAACTGGTTTCCTGCTAATAGGTTGTCAAGTCTGGCAGGTTCTGATGTAGAACTGGTTCATCTAATAGTTGTGACGTGATAGTTAGTTACTAGTCCATCCGTCAGGAGCGCTGTCACTATTTGTACGTCACTCTACTTGTATTCAATGACAGATTTTTTCATGTATTGTTAGAGAAATTCTATAATTGTTGGTATGACTGATTTAAAAGTTACTATTGAGCTTTATCAGTCTGAAATACAAAATTTGATTTAAATTAAAATATAAGAACAATTCGTCAAGCTAGTACTGGTTGTTGAAATCATTATAATGTAGGGGTTAGATAACTATCTCCCCTTAAAAACATATATCAAGTGTTTACAAAATATATATCGAATTTTTATTTTTGTTCATTTATAATTTTGACAATGACCTTTACAAAGGTAAGGAAGATATGTGACAATAAATTTAATAAAAAGTCGTTGGTTTGATAAGACTTAAACAAACAATTTGTAAACGAATGGTGGTGTCCAGCTTAAAGACATAGCAAAAATATAAACATCGAGGCTCTTGACTGAATCATTATTCTTTACAATCTTCTACAATTAATAATTTTGTCACATTCAACCCTCTGATGTGATTGTGACTATAAAACTACTTATAGCTCCGTTTACTATCAGAAGGCGGTTTTACGATTGTCGTCTGTCCATCCGACCCTAATCCATTGTGTAATTTGAACAGTAGTGGCAGTTGACTCTCCTTCCCTACTTGGATACCAGGCAGTGTCATTTATCAGCAGTTAGCGCCTGAGTTTGGGCTGATCATTAAATGAAAACGATTAACGCTAACATTTGGTAATATATTTATTTCAAACATCAACATGCTTATTTCTTAATGTTTATTGTAACTGGTAACCCCTAAGGTATATTTTTTCTAAATGGTCTTGTTCTAAAGATAACAAAAGTTAATTATAACAATAGTTATTTGTATTCGAACAAATTAAATCAGGCAAAAAATTAAAATCTGATCTCTTTTTGAAAACGTCAATTACAAAACTGTAGGTTCATAAACAAAGCTTTAATCTTTATTTTTAAATTAACAATGACCTTATGGTGAATTAAGAAATGGAATGGTGTGTGTGTGCGTGCGTGCGTGCGTGCGTGTGTGCGTGTGTGCGTGTGTGCGTGTGTGTGTGTGTGTGTGTGTGTGTGTGTGTGTGTGTGTGTGTGTGTGTGTGTGTGTGTGTGTGTGTGTGTGTGTGTGTGTGTGTGTGTGTGTGTGTGTGTGTGTGTGTGTGTGTGTGTGTGTGTTGGTGTGTGTGTTGGTGTGTGTGTTGGTGTGTGTGTGTGTGTGTGTGTGTGTGTGTGTGTGTGTGTGTGTGTGTGTGTGTGTGTGTGTGTGTGTGTGTGTGTGCGCGCGCGCGTGTGCGCGTGTGCGCGTGTGTGCGTGCGTGCGTGTGTGTGTGTGTGTGTGTGTGTGTGTGTGTGTGTGTGTGTGTGTGTGTGTGTGTGTGTGTGTGTGTGTGTGTGTGTGTGTGTGTGTGTGTGTGTGTGTGTGTGTGTGTGTGTGTGTGTGTGTGTGTGTGTGTGTGTGTGTGTGTGTGTGTGTGTGTGTGTGTGTGTGTGTGTGTGTGTGTGTGTGTGTGTGTGTGTGTGTGTGTGTGTGTGTGTGTGTGTGTGTGTGTGTGTGTGTGTGTGTGTGTGTGTGTGTGTGTGTGTGTGTGTGTGTGTGGTGTGTGTGTGTGTGTGTGTGTGTGTGTGTGTGTGTGTGTGTGTGTGTGTGTGTGTGTGTGTGTGTGTGTGTGTGTGTGTGTGTGTGTGTGTGTGTGTGTGTGTGTGTGTGTGTGTGTGTGTGTGTGTGTGTGTGTGTGTGTGTGTGTGTGTGTGTGTGTGTGTGTGTGTGTGTGTGTGTGTGTGTGTGTGTGTGTGTGTGTGTGTGTGTGTGTGTGTGTGTGTGTGTGTGTGTGTGTGAAGTCGAAAATTTCGAAAAAGTCTAAAATTTTGAAAAAGTCGAACATTTTTAGAAAAGTCGAAAATTTCAAAAAAGTAGTAAATTTCCTGTCTCACGTAATGGAAGACTTTGATATTACAATTTAGTAGCTAGAAACAATATTAAAGACATTTTCAACGTATAATATACTTTTCAGAATAATTTATTCTACTTGGTTTTTTTTTAAGTTAAGATAAAGATGTGATGTATTAACACGTAATCATCTTTTATTTATAAGACAATTACGAACTTTGTCGGTGACAAAATGAAAGTTAGCATGTTTTCTGGAAATTGATACCGGTGAAGTTTGTGGAGCACTGAAACTGTACATCTCCTTACCTACGCCTGCCGCACGCAAGCGACTCAGGTAAAGTTATTTTTCATATGTTGTACAGTTGATATATATTTGAGAAGCTCAAGATTTAGTTGGGAATTTATACAGACATTTTTAATAACGATGTATTATTTTATATCTTTGTTTTATATTGGCTAAGCAGAAATATTACTAATTAGGAATTTGGAATTTAAATTAGCAATCGATGCAACGATACTAAGGACATTTTAGCAATAAGTTTTACATAATTTTATTTGGTGAAAGTTATCTTAATTTTCCAGAATATACTCTATCTTGAACTACAGAAACTAAGAAAGGCAATCATAATACTAAACAGTTTGTTTTCAATCATATTTAAAAAAATTCAATGTAGTGGAATATAAATATTTAAAACAAAGATAACCTTGTTGAAAAACAGTATGATTTTACATATTTCATATCTGATTAACATATTGTAATCCGACACTCAGCAACTCTTAGTGACATCTCATCAAGAACTGACACGTTCTAACAGGAAACCGGTTGTTTTACTCTCATGCCGTTCAGCATTAGTTCCTAATCCATTCGTTAGGTTTTTGGCATGTCAAGTGGCATGTATTAAATTATAGTTGTTTGTCTCGTGTCTCTTCCATACCAACCATTTTATATTTGATAAGTTATTATATTCGCAACATTTTGGGTACAAGTTTTGATAGACGTTATGAGTTAAAATAGGATTAGGATATATGATATTATTTGTTGGTAAAATTAATTTTTCCATATTTAGTATTACATAGTAAGTCACATATAACGTAAACTTGGTCAACGTTTCGGCTACTTGCAGTTGGCCATCTTAGGGTGAGTGGAACAGAGAAGAAAGAGACAGAGGTCACAATAAATTATGGGCTAAAAGTGTTTCGATTGAATATGTCGAGTAGTTATTTCTCCAGTTTGCCATGCGATGGCAGGTTCACCTCCCTGTCAGTCTCTCCCTTATTCTAACTTTTTTTGTATGAGCTTGTGAAATGAAATCCCAACTAATTTTTAGGATTGTAAATATCACATACTTTTATTGTAATATTATTATTCGATTGTTTTTTATATTAGTTTTAGTAATTACTATATTTTCTAAAAATTTTCCTCAATTATTTATTCATACCAATAAGTCTATATTTTATTAAATTAATTATGTAAATTTAGCACAACAAATTGACATTTTCCGTTAATTCGCTACTACTGCTATTTCCGTTACTTCGCTACCACTACTTTTTGTTATCGCCATTACGGTTAGGTTAGCTTATGTTAGGTCAAGTGGCTATTGAAGTTGACCACAAACAGGTAAGTCCAATGTTTGACTTATCGCCGAATGCGCTCTCCGTTTGAAAGTTCTTGAGAAACGATAAGATAAGGCCAGCGATACCGGATTCCTAGCGGATAGGAGTACCATAGTGGACGTAAAAATGAGTGGGGAACAGTTTTTAGAGAAATAGAATATTTATTAAGTGGTAGTGAATTAAAAGAAACAAATAAAGTAGTGGTACTGGATCTTCTTAAAACGGAAAAGATCCCAACAAATAAAGTAGTGGTACTGGATCTTCTTAAAACGGAAAAGATCCCAACAAATTCAGAAATGTCAAAACGAATGTCAATCTAATCGAAAATGTCGGTCAATTTCTGTTTTAGAGTTTACCAATTATCTACTGTCACGAACGTTATTAGTAGAGTAAATCATCTCTAAAAAAGTGATTGTAACTGCCTGAAATATTACCACCTTTTTATAGAAAAATATTGGCAAATATTAGTTATTATCTTCTTTTCTAGCAGGGCCAAAAATCAAAATGTCCGATTCACATAGTTTTCTTAGTTATAGTATGAATAAAATAAATAAATAAAAAGCTTAGAAAATATTATCTTTAATATCCTCCATATGGAACTGAAATATAACCTTTATTCCTTTTTAGAATAATGATACCAATTGTAATTCACTACAGGAAATCAATAATAAATGTCTGTAATAATTGTTGGATATTTTAATTACTTTCCAAACACAGAATAGAGGAATAAAATTATATTATAGTGTAGTGAATAATTTCAAAACATTATGGTTACATATTTTCTTAAACTATAATAAAAACACGTCTCTAAAATGTAATCCTAAAATTACTAAATCCAGCAAAACTCTGAACTTAGTTCAAATTATTTTATTAATAAATCGGGCCTTCAATACTGACTGATCATTCCCGTACATTTGATTAGGACAACTTCAAGAAGCGAAAGTATTTCCAAATTCATTCAGAAAATTGCTTTGCCGAAATTCCTTTGTCACGCAATAAAGACTAAAACGCAACCCTAAATTGTGAACGTGCGTGTCAGTTTAGTATTCGGTCTCTTAGTCCCAGGGTCAATACATTTATGTTATTTATGAACGTATTTATCCATTTTCAACATTAAAACTATCAATAGTTTACTATGTCAAGCATGTTCACGTGAATTTATTAATCTATTACATAAGCAGTTTTCGTTATTATTAAAAAAACTATTTTTCTTTCCAATCACGATCAGAAAAAAAGTTTAAAGTTTAATATTTCTAAAAAAAATTAGTATTGAATGTTGTAGAAAACATATTTTAGATATTACTTTGGCAATCCGTTTTAACTGTAAATTCACGGAATGAATTCTAAATGTGTAATCCGAGTACTAGAGTTTCATTTTACAAAATACTTTAAAAAAATCTATTTGCTTCTGTTTTCTATGGACTCACTATAAATATTCCGTGATATTAATTTTAAAGCGTGTAGTTTGTATACAGAAGTCTTATGAATCGTGAAGAAAAATAAAAAATGTTGTTACAAAACTAGACAAATAAAAAAAAGCTGACAGATTATTACTGCACATTTATATATTCCCATTAATATAATACATCCAGTCTGAATTTGTTCCAAGAAAAGTTCTTATTGTCAACTATGCCAGGTCACTAGATCAGGTAAGTGTTTCAGTTAACATAACGGTTTCATGGGTTTGTTTGTTTTAGCTATAATTTTGAAGTGTTGGAAACGCATTCCTATCTGGTGCTTGCTATCGATATAAACAAATTTTACATGTACAGACAACTATTTTTGGATTCAGCAGAATTATAAAAAT
Organism: Stictocephala bisonia; assembly: GCA_035578905.1. Lineage (NCBI taxonomy): Eukaryota > Metazoa > Arthropoda > Insecta > Hemiptera > Membracidae > Stictocephala > Stictocephala bisonia. The sequence goes on from JAQJVL010000884.1 coordinate 24,934, forward strand.
TTGGTTCGTGCTAAAAGTTTGGTTCTTGCTAAAAATCCAAATTCTTACTATTCAAATTTTATATGAAATCACTTAATTTCCTTTAACTTCAATACTATTAAAACATATTTGTGAACTAGAACATCTTTTAGGTTGAAAACAAAAAAAATGTGATAAATTATGAATCTATGAAATAGTCCAATTTCACCGTGATAAACGTGTTAGTACTACAAAACTAGATAGAGTGTAGTTAAACTACTAGATAAATAATTATAGTTTTTCAGACATGTCTATAATGATGTTGAGGTTACGAGGTATTATTATTAGTCGGCAATGGTGGCGCAGTTCTGTAACCCAGCTACTTGGCGACAAAGTGTCGTGGATATTGTAAGCCAGATTCGATACTAGGTCCTCTTAATAAAGACACGTGTCGGCTCAATGGTTGCCATCAAAGTGGACATTACTAGAGAAGTCTGTGGTGTCCGTATGGGTGGTAGACGAGGTCCGGATGTTGTGTGTGGGAGATAACTGAGTCTCAGGCTTGTCATTATGTGAACATTACATTAATACTACGTGTTTCAGATTCCACGTGAATCTATAGACCGTTGAAATACCCTATACAATAGGCTATTAATAAATGGTTCTTTCTATGGATTAGACAATCTTAGTTAGTAACAATGACTACACTCCTTCATCTAAGGACGAAGTAGCAGTGTATTATAAGCTGTTAAATAAGCCGATCTATTTTTTGTTTAACATGCAAGATTGACAGACCCCAAGAGTTTTACTATAATGTTACAGTTTAAATTCCAGCTGGGCATTGTGAATAAAAATCATATTCACATATCCACCGATTAATTATAGAAGCTCTGATTACTTTCTCTAAAAGTGTTCAATCAAAAGATTTTGTTTGATCATTTCGTTCTTATAAATAATAAATCTGTTGAGGGAAATAATCAAAAAACTATTTTTAATTGTTACATGACTACACAAAGTGGCTAATTTAGTCTTTCTAGGTACTCATAAAAAAATGTTTACCCGATATGTTAAGTAAATTTTTTGGAACATATTGGACTAATGCTATTTTCCAACACAATGTAGATTAAAACTTTATAAAATATTTTTAAATTGTAACCAACTATAGAAACGAAATCCGTACAAATGTTGGGTTGAAATTTTGTAAAACTAGTTTTGGCTTAAAGAGTAGATTAGTAATATATAAAAACTTTGGTACTTGAGTTTGCTTTTTTTTATAAATGAGGGAATTATATACTTTTGTTCGACTTGTGAGGCAGAGCAGGCGGGGACAGTGATGGACAGAGAGGGGAGAGGAGTCCCCTCACTGACGTTGTATGTGTCAGTGAGGCAGTCTCTTTGCTACTCCTAGCGACAGTTGTGATAACACCTAGAAAGAAATTCCTTGGAACGCTCAGCTGGGTGCATGGATGAACACCCTTAAACAATATTATACAAATGGCACCCTTAAAAAAAAAAAATAAATAAATAAATAAATAAATAAAATACAGCTATACTAATAAACTTCTTTAAAGCTAATAACTCTGTTGGCTTAATACAACTTTCGTCGTCAGCAAAACAATTTTGAGATATAAACAATAGCACAAAATTCAACTATAATAGACTATTTTATTAAAATAGACGACATATTTTTGCATAGAACATGTTATATCTAGGTTGAAATTAAATTCATAAACGAAAGTTTATAAATGTATATTAAGACAAAGAGTTTAACAATAATGATGTGATAAATTAACTATTGAAAATCATATCACTAATAAAAGTTAATTGATTATTTTGTAACAAAACAAACCGTTGGATAATTAGGCAATACGATAAACCCCTAAGTATCTTACAATATAAAGATGATTCACAATTGAAAATATACTTAAATTTTAAATCCACTGATGTATCTTCGATTATTATTGAATATATTGCAGGAAAGTGCATAACAAGATTCATCCAAGAATTATCTTCCATTCCCATCATTATTTTACATTGAATTTTTTTTTACGTATTCTTTCCAAAAAGGTCCTCCGTTGTTTTATTGGCTGTCAGTTTTCATTAGTTTATATCGATAAAACCCTTGGAGAAGGAGGGACTTTTATAAAGTTTATAACAAGGTTACCAACTTTATTTATATTTATTACTTCAAGCAAACTAATATTGATAAGAATTTACTTAAATTAGGAAGTTTAATTTTATGAATGACAATTAATACAATTTTAAATATTTGTTAGTATTCCATGAATAAAATTATAAAATTCTTGTGTATTGATCATGTAATTCATTTTTAACGGATTTTTTAAAATGCAACTAAATAAATGTTATTCGTTGTAATGTTTTTTAATGGATAGAAAACTAAGTTTGTTTGGTTAAATTCTAAGAATAACATTTGGTTAACATAGAAATATATGATTTGACAGAAGCAATGTAAAATTTTAATCAATCTTAATTTTGTCATTGAAAATCATCACCGAGGTATTCCAACAATAAAAAATTCAAACATAAAAATACTAACTGATACTAAAAATGATTAAATTTATCTTTCCATTGTGTTTTACGAAATGAAATACTTCAGAGAGCGTAATAAAACAAGAAGATAACCAAACTAATGTTTAATTAGCAACCGTAACTATACGATCTTTGTCTGTGAAATTAGTTTCATTGAAATTCAGGACATAATAACGAAACTTTTTCCTTAGTCCCAATTTAAGAATTTTGTTTTCACGGTTACTTGGTTGATTCATAACTGTTCTTTTAAGTACGACTGTTCTTTATTTAGGCCTAATTCATTCATAAATAACAATATGAAATTGGTTTTAAATCTCTCATCTATGTAATTATTCGCACCAAAACTATAATTTAACAGCACATGAATAAGTTTAGCCTTTTCCATGTCGATGGTGGGAGAGTTTCTTGATGGAATTATTTATAATCACAGCTCGTTATTGACCTAAAGATTGCACATTTTTTAACTAACTGAAGACAGACTATCAATTTTAAAACATGGAAATCCAAAGTGTCGATTAGTGGTTTAATTCGTTTCTAATTGGTCTTAGATGCAAATTAAATAATAATTAGATTTTAACAGTCGGGTTATTTGTTTAAATATCTTGAAAAAAACGTCTAGGGTTAGACGTAATCATTATTTCTTCTTCTTTTACTAAATTAGTACTCTGCTTGTAGATACTAACAATCACAAGTAGCCTTTTGATCATTGCCGCCATTACTGTTAGGCCATTTTCACGATACACGCAATCTACTTATATCAGTTCTACATAGGTAATATTGGTATGACTATTGTTGATTGTTCTGAATTAAATCAGTTAAACGTTCTGCATATTTTAAGCTCATGTTGTCTAATTTCATAAATAAATAAGTTCGTTTTCAAGTGTATGAACAAATAACTAGTTAAACTATTTAACCAAGAAAATCCTACTATGCTTTTATACTATGCTATTATAATGAAAAAAGCCAAACATGTAAATTTAATTTTATTAAGACAGTACTTTGATACCGAAAATTAAATACCTCAATATGTCTTATCTACATATGAAGTTTGAATTGAAATTCTTACCAGTGTATAATCTCCCTATTTATTTATTTATATTTTTTATTTGCCCGTTTGTAACTGAATTTTGTATGGTTTAGAACAATTTACTTTCAAACTTTGACAAACATATCTATATTTAAAGTTAGTAGTTGTAAAAGATCGATATTATTATCGTTGCGATTCTGTAAAACCATGATTCTACCTAAAAGGAAAATAAAGTACTGTATGCACTTAATTCAGATAGCTAGTAATAGTATAGCTATTATAGCTTTGATATAGATTTGGTATAGCTATGATATATTTCAGTGGTTGGCTTTATAATAAGTATTGAAGTGCTTAATCTGTGACTATATTTGTAACTACAGATCTTGTAATTATTAGTGTATTATTTATTATGTTAATATTTCAAATAAATAGTTAGGTTGGGATTAGTACGATGAGTTCAACTTAACTACTAATTATATACTATTTGCAATTTTACTACTAAAATATAGGAAATGCGCTTATGGCTTACCTGTTAAAAAAAATAAATAAATAAAAAAAATAGTCAGCAATAATGGTACAGTGCTGTAACCCAGCTAATAGGGGCAAAGTTCAAGACGATAGATTGTAGACGATAGGTTCTATGCTCTTAATACAGACACGTCTTCCGCTCAATGGTTGCCATCGATATGAACACTACTACGGAAGTCTAGGTTGTCCGAGTTTGGTGGTAATTACGGTCCAGATGTACCATAAAGAAGAGAACTGAGTATCGATTTTGTCAGTTATCCGAAAATAAAACCAATACCTCGTGGTTCGGATTCCACGTAAAGTTGAAGCCCCTTAGTTGCTCTGGCAATTGGGCTGTAAATATTAATATATAGAAAAAGGTCTCGCACTAAAGCACAGTCGACCTTAGTTAGTAACAATGATTACACTCGTTTATCTACACTTATATCACTCATTCGTCCCTCATTTTCAACAATATCTTGAAGATCAGGAGAGTAGTAATGAAGAACATAAATGTCTGTTATTTTAGAATTTGGTATAATTTAAACATAAAAGTAGATACTTATTACAAGCAGCCATACTATAAAGATGTGTATTAAAATGTTCATATCACACATAACGTTCGAAATTTTAAATATTGGAGTTTTCTGTTAAAAACTTCACATTCAAAATTACAAAAATGCTAAACTTCATTCTAGTTTTAACTTACCAAACAATATACACTGTATATCCAATTTCGCTCATATTATTGCTTGTTGAAAACGTGTTTATTTATGTACGATGGACGTATAAATATGTAGAGTTTATATGTATATGAAATATATACTTAAATGAATTTATTAGTAGACGAATATAACTATACAGGTCGCTGTACTATTAATTGTAAAAGCATAACTATTTGTACTTTTTTAAACAACATTTTGAATTTGAATATTTATTAGATATTAAACATGTTTTTTTAATACAGTTGTTTTACAACCATTTCATTTAGCCAATCTGAAATACGAATAGAAACAAGTAATTATTGGCATCATTTATGAATAATTTTGTATATATTCCACAAATATGTATTTATCTCGTTTAAAATGTATTTAATGCTCTAGATTATATTATTACTTACAAATATATGGTATTATTAATTGTAATATTTGATAAATATGACAATGTTGTAAAGAGGAAACATTTTAAAGATTAAATCATGCAACATGCGTCAAAAGTTGTTAGGATTAAATCACAAGTGAGAGATATTATGGGGAAAGTTCATTCAATGAATTTTATAGTAGGGATGAGTAATACTGAAAAGGGTTTGCCCTAAACAAGCTTTGAAAACTTTGTAATTCGCTTGCGCTGCGTCAACGACAAACAGAAAATTAGTATGGTTCCTCGAAATTGATATCGCCAAAGTTTCCAAGACGCTGGAACTGTAAACCTGTGGCATCACGTTACTTCACGCCAGCAACCGACCTTTGCTAGGACCTGTGTATTTCACTGATTGCGGTGTATTTCACTGATTGCGGTGTATTTCACTGAGTACGGTGTATTTAACTGAGTACGGTGTATTTCACTGATTACGGTGTATTTAACTGAGTACGGTGTATTTCACTGAGTACAGTTTATTGCACTGAGTACGGTGTATTTCACTAAGTACGATTTATTGCACTGAGTACGGTGTATTTCACTAAGTACGGTTTATTCCTCTGAGTACTGTGTATTTCACTGAGTACGGTGTATTTCACTGAGTACGGTGTATTTCACTGAGTACGGTGTATTTCACTGAGTACGGTGTATGTCACTAAGTACGGTTTATTCCTCTGAGTACTTGTGTATTTCACTGAGTACTGTGTATTCCTCTGAGTACGGTGTATTTCACTGAGTACTGTGTATTTCACTGAGTGCTGTGTATTTCACTGAGTACTGTGTATTCCTCTGAGTACGGTGTATTCCTCTGAGTACGGCGTATTTCACTGAGTACGGTATATTTCACTAAGTACGGTTTATTCCTCTAAGTACGGTGTATTTCACTGAGTACTGTGTATTCCTCTGAGTACGGTGTATTCCTCTGAGTACGGTGTATTTCACTGAGTACGGTGTATTTCACTGAGTACTGTGTATTCCTCTGAGTACGGTGTATTCCTCTGAGTACGGTGTATTTTTTATTTATTTATTTTTTTTAAAGGAGAGGCCGATCTCCTCCTTAACCTTACTCTGACCATTCCCCATAGACCATTGATCTGTGCGAGGAACTTATTCAGTCAGAGTAAGGGGGCGAACCTGTACAGTACAAGGTGAATATTACTGATAAATCTTTCAGTCTAGGCCGGATTCGAACCAGCGCTATCTCTAACCCAAGCTATAAGTCCTGACGCCTTAGACCACTCGGCCACCGGCTCGCCCATAAATTCATCTGAGTACGGTGTATTCCTCTGAGTACTGTGTATTCCTCTGAGTACGGTATATTCCTCTGAGTACGGTGTATTCCTCTGAGTACGTTCTATTCCTCTGAGTACGGTGTATTTCACTGAGTACGGTGTATTCCTCTGAGTATGGTGTATTCCTCTGATTACGGTGTATTTCACTGAGTACGGTGTATTTCACTGAGTACGGTGTATTCCTCTGAGTACGGTGTATTCCTCTGAGTACGGTGTATTCCTCTGAGTACGGTGTATTCCTCTGAGTACGGTTTATTCCTCTGAGTACGGTGTATTCCTCTGAGTACGGTGTATTTCACTGAGTACGGTGTATTTCACTGAGTACAGTGTATTTCACTGAGTACGGTGTATTTCACTGAGTACGGTGTATTTCACTGAGTACGGTGTATTCATCTGAGTACGGTGTATTTCACTGAGTACGGTTTATTTCACTGAGTACGGTGTATTTCACTGAGTACGGTGTATTTAACTGAGTACGGTGTATTCCTCTGAGTACGGTGTATTTCACTGAGTACGGTGTATTCCTCTGAGTGCGGTGTATTCCTCTGAGTACGGTGTATTCCTCTGAGTACTGTGTATTTCACTGAGTACTGTATATTCAACTTCATATTACATTCTTGGTTGTGTGTTATTCAGTAAGCGAACTGATCATGATTGCATAAATACCGTATATGCCTCATTTTAAGGTTATGTGATCTGTGGAATATTTTTTTGAGGGGCGAGGAGGTAAAAATTCAGTTACAAACGAGGTGTAGGATTTTTCGTTTCCCAAATACCCACTAAAAGCCCCCCCTGGAACCATTTATCACATTACTTCGGGCTAAGCTTATTTGTTGTTTACCTTCAAGGCATTCCACAGTCTAAACCACCAAGTTGGCGGTTTAGATCTGCCTTCTTTTCCCGAAATGTAGTCTCAATATACCGGGTTACATAGTTCCAGGTGTCTTCCCTCGGAGCTTGCCACCTACCTCATGGTCTACAGTCAAAGCGACTCTTCTCATGTCCCAACGATCACACGGGAAAGTGTGCTCCCCTGTGTACTAGACGCCATAGCAGTAAATGATTCAGGGTTCTCTGTCCTCCCCATTTTGTGCATGTAGGAGCGGAAGTCTCCATGACTAGAAAGAAACTGGGCCAACCAGGGGAGGGGACAGGGGGCCCCACATCCTCATTCTATCCAAGGTAGAACTTCCCTGATGATCAACACCGTCTAACGTCCTCTTGGATCGGTTTCCCTATCAGCCTGCCAGCCTCGGAACGAACGGTCTCGCTTTTGTGTCGGCCCTAGTGAGAAAAACGATGTGGACGACACTGTCGATCACCAGGATGGTCGGCTCTAAGAATATGCATACGCTGATGCAATATGAAGAGATCCCTGGCGCTGAAGTCAACTCCGGAAACACTTCGTCTGCAGAGTGTGGGCCCAGATATCTGCTCCGTACAGAAGCACGGACTGTACTGTGAACATAAACAAGCGGCACCTGTTTTTGGCTCTCTTATAATTTTTCATGAGCCTGCTTAGAGCAATAACGCTATTTGCAGCTTCCTCGGCGGTGCGCGCTATTTGATCGTCGAAGCTCATCTTAGAATCAACCGGCACGCCAAAGTACTTCGTAAACTCCCCCGTCACCCCTCCTACCTGCATAGGGAAGATAGTGCTGATTCGCTTCTTGGTAAGTACCACGATCTCTGTCTTGCCAGGAGTGAGAGCTAGGTCGTGATCTTACAGCTGTTCACTTATATCATTACCATAGTCAGCTTGAACTAAGCCCAATCGACGGTTCTGTTTGAAATTAACACAGTAACGCCATCAGAGTATGTCGTATGACAGGTAGGCTACAAGGAATATGCAGAATGTCGTACAGCAAAGCACGGTCCTTCAGGTATTCTTAAAGCATACGCAAAAGGCTGGGAAGAACTCGGAAGGGGTACTCCGAGAATCATAGAGTTTACTTATTAGTTATAATAATATATTATAGAGTCATAGAGGTACTTATTAGATAGAGGTAACAATAGAGGTACTTCTAGCTATATACGTACCTCTATGATTTTCTATAATATATGATCTAACCTACAATAGAGGTACCTATATTGTTTCTTAATCGTTATTTTCATTTTATATTGACCAATTACGTAGTTCCTAACAGTCTACTCCAGTGAAAAATGCTGTCGCTTCTCCTCCTGGTGTTGATTAGGAACTACTTGAAACTTCGCCGACTATCATAAGACCGATTGTCGTCTGTCTGATCGTCCCTAAACCATTGAGTGATTTGAACAGTCGTGGTAGTTGACTATTCTTCCCCTCCATAGCTACCACTGTACGTGTATGGATGGGTGAGTGGGTCAGTAAAATAGTGCTTGTATTGGTACCATGTAGGTGGGTGGGTCAATGCCACAGAAGGCGTAAGGTTGGGATGGTAATTGAACACCTCTGTACGTGTAGGGTGGGCAGAGTTTAGGTTTTGGATATTTTGAGTGAACAGATAGATTTTTGCGGAAACGTGTATTTTCTACTAGCCAAACAGTGCACTCATCAGCCCCCATTTTGCAGTGCTGACGCCTGCGTTTTGCAGTTGAACATTTCTTCACTGGGAAACGTTCCACGCTAAAATTTTTAAAATACATATTTCAAATCTTAACATGCTTTTTAGAGCAAGTGTGACTAATGCTCCCTGATACAGATTAGTTCCAACTGTTTTGGATCATTAAAAATATAAAATTAGAAGAATATTTTAGGTATTTAAAAAATTAATTAGTAAATAGCTTTGAAATCTTAACTCAGGGGTTCTAGAGAGTTTGGTCCTTTCAAAAGAGGCCAATAATAAAATTCTAAGTTCATAAATCAGTAATCTTTATTTGAATTTAACGTTGGCTTTATAAAGAATAAAATCCAATTTGACGGCATGTGGTGCTGACTCTACCTCTGACAAAAGGAAAAAGTCAGGCAAGTTCATACCAGTGACGTATGTTAGCTAATGTGGTTAGCGCCAACCCGTGTACTAACTCGACAAGCTGTTTACTCAATATTACCGCCAGGACGATCTGCTCCACTTCTTACTCGTGCCGTACTCGTGGGACTCAGTCGTTGTGGTAAATGCCTTCATTGAATTCCGAACATTCGCACGCAACTAGTCTTATGGCTGTAACCGATTCTATGGAGTTGAAACACGCTTCTAATAAACATGCCTTACGGTACACACGACTCCACTAGGAATTAACTAATTGTTGGTATTTTATGTTGAAAATAATCCATTTAGAAACTATGTTTTAAGAGGGGTTTTCAAGAATTGTTGGGAAGTACATTTGTAGTTAAATATTTAACTGACTAAAATAAAATTTTAATTATTTTATTTTACAACTTTAATTAACGCCACAACTTGATGGACTCCTTACAGAAAAAGGAACTCATTATACTTTTGTTTTAGTACACCAAATTATATCTTACGTTTTAAAATTAAACTGAAAAGGAATTTATATTAATTTGTTAAACGTTTGGACAGACTGAATATTATCTTAGGTTTGTTAAGATACTAAACAAATATATTGTTGAATTATATTAAAATAACTTGAATGGTAGGAAAATTTATTTATTAAAAATGATCATCAAAATAAAGTCAAATGGAGTCAGTTAGTTAAGAACATTGATTTTCTAAAGTCACAGATTTCTATCGTAAAGAAACTTATTACACAGATAGTGATAGAACATATTTGATTGTATTGGATACAGTAACAAACATATTTCTAGGGGTAATTATTTATAATTAGATTTAATTTTAGCTATAGTTATTATTTGGGAGAACTCAATATTAGTATTATAATAACCATAGTCAATAGTGAAAACGCTTTATTCCTGTATACAGTACTTTGTGCATGAATAGTGTCACGTGTCTTTTATACAAACTTAAATACTAACTATAAGTAAATCTCTCCTACTTCATATTGCTCTTTTAAACTGTAATGCCCTTTATTCAATATCAAAACGTAACATCTAAACTGTAAGGGCTTTATTAACTAACAGTTTTCCAGTTTATTTTTAAGTCTAATAAGGTTTTTAATTTTTAATTGTTTCTAGCGATTTAAAAAAAGCCATGTAAGTTGTTTTCTTTTGAAAAAGATCAATATTATGTTTAGAAAAAACTATTTCGTCTTTTTATCTAGTATTTTTTCTAGAAATACATTCATTTTCTTAAGCGTCTTGTATTCTATGCTTACAAACAGAATGCACTGAAGAGCATAAAGGGCATACTCAGTTAGAATACTTAAAGAAGAAAAATCATCTTTAATGAATTAAAAATTTTCCCTGTTTATAATGATCCGTAAACCTTTTTTTTTGTAAAAATAATATTCTTTTTAGATTTGTTGCACATGTTGATCCATATACAGCACATCGACTTTGCCAAAATGAATATTTTTTAATGATTTAAAACCTCTGAACAGTTCAAATAAAATTTGTTTACATGTGTAAGGCCTTTCTGAAAGTTCCACAAGGTATATATCAGTACTTAAAAAATAACATAATTGTAATTTTATATCATGGTGACTTGATAAAATAATTTGGTTAAACTTATTTATTTGAAAACACTCTACAACTGATTTGTTGTATTATATTATATGAATTGAGCATATTGAATGGGAGGGGGGAGTTTATTATTTATGATTTACTTATTTATTATATTTTGTATGAAGAGCATTTCAGAAGCATTAAAATATAGATTATATTGAAGTTCTTTATTGGAATCATATTCTTTCTGCAAGTAAAAGTTTAGGCATAACTGATTTTAAAAACTCTCAATATTTATTATTTACTTAGCGTCCTTAAAAGTAATTTGTGTTTAACTTTTTATTTTGTTTGAATTGAAGTATTCTTATAATAAAGTATGTGAACAAGAAATTAGACTTATCAAGTTTACTGCAAATATTTATGGAATTGAAGTATATATATTTCCTAAAAAAGGTGTAGATTTACAATGATAATAATAATAATAATACCATGCACCACTAGTTAATTTCACCTGAATCATCACCAAAGCTGCTAATAGTTGGAAAGTTTACAAGTACATTGAATAAGCAATGCAAATGTTGTATACACATATGATACATCCAATATAAAAAGGAGAAACTTCCATGTAATTATTTGCGACAGTATTTAATTCCCTATTTACCCATATGAGTATGTTGAGACATATCCTTGAATCAGCTGAATTGAATTTAGTTTAGATAAAACAATGTATCTAATTGTACTAAAAAATAAATACTACTTTTTTTTAATTTACCAACATTAGATTAATTTACTATAACCTACCAAGATTTTCTGTAATTTTCTCTTGTTTTTAGTTTTCATATAATGGTTAACTCGTAAATAATAAACTTAAAGTGAATTAAAGGTCACAAGAGAAGTTATTATGTTTATATGCTTAATTTATTGTTATTATACTATTCAAACTTTGTATGGAATAAAAATTTTTTATTTGTTTTGAAATGGCATGTTTGGTGATAAAATAATATTTAGCAATGTCACAATTTGAAAGTAACTGTAGTGTTTATGATAGCTTAGATAATAATTTTTTCCCCGATGATAATTTAATGAATAGTAATATGAATGTTTTTTATTTAAATATAAGGAGTATGAGACAAAATTTTAATAAGCTTCTATCTGAAATTAATAAAATAAATTATAAATTAAATTTCATAATTCTGAGTGAAGTTTGGATTGGGAGTGGGGAATTGGATCTTTACAAAATAACAGGATTTAGAATGTTTGGGAAATGTAATGATTCTTACAGAGCTGGAGGTATAGTTTGCTATGTTGATGAAAATTACGAAGTTACAGAAAGGGAAGGAAACATGGTAACCGCTGACTTACTATTGTTAGAGATTAGTTGTAATTCATTTCGATTAACATTATTTGTTTGTACAGATTTCATAGATTTTCTGAGAACGCATTTATTGATGAATTTGATAATAATTTAAGTAACTTAAAGCTAAATTCGATTGTAATTGGAGATGTAAATATAAATATTATAAATGATTCTATCACTGTACAAGCATATCTAAATTTAATGAGCAAACATGGTTTCATATCACTTATTAATCAGCCAACTAGAATAACAAAAACAACTTCATCATGTGTAGATCATATATTTGTAAAATTTAGGAATCTAGGAATATTCGACAGAGCTATATTTGACACTGGAATTACAGATCATTGTTCATTAGGTTTAAAAATAAGTAATTTAAGTTTTAAAGTAAAAAGTAATATTAAAAACACAAGGGAAATATACAATTTTGAAAAAATAAAAATGCAATTAAAGAATGCCAACTGGGATGAGGTCTTTGTAATTGATGATGTAAATAGATGCTATGAAAAGTTTTATTCAATATTAACTAATATAGTCAATTCAAACAAATCAATTGTTGTACTAAATACGAAAATAAGCAAAGCAAAAACTGCTAGCCCATGGATTACTTTGAATATTTTAAATAGAATTAAAAAGAGAGAACAATTGTACAAAATGCTAAAAAAGAGGCCTTATGATTTAACCTTTAAGAAATATTATAGTTCATTTTGTGATAAGCTAAGAAACGATATGGATTATGAAAAGCATAAATATTATGAAAATATGATAAATAATTGTAATGGAGACTCGAGTCAAACTTGGAAAGTAATTAACCATTTAACAGGTAATGAGAATAATAAAAGCATTTGTAAGATAATTTTAGGAAATGGTGACTGTGTTGATGAACTACGTATAATGTCAGAGGTAATAAACCAGTTCCTTATCAGCGCCCAAGACTTGGGCAACAATAGTCATTGTGCAAGTCCTTCAGCTCGCAGTTGCTCAGCTCGTAGGGAATCGTTCTTTATATCTGCCACAAACGAACAAGAAATTCACTATATTATAAAAAGTTTAAAAAATAAAAAATCTACTGCTTTTGATAACATGTCAGTTGCCCTAATTAAACAGATTGCGGAATTTATTGTTCCAGCTGTTATGCATATTGTTAACTTGAGTTTTTATTCTGGCGTTTTCCCCGAGTTATTAAAGAGTAGTATAATTGTTCCTATAAGTAAAAAGAAAAACTCCTACAATATTGACAATATAAGACCAATTAGTCTTTTATCTGTTTTTTCAAAAATAATAGAAAAGTGCATGAAATCAAGATTAATAAATTTTTTAAACCATGTTCAATTTCAAAGCAAATCACAATTTGGATTTACAAAAGCAAAATCAACAGAGGATGCTTTGTTGAATTACGTGAGTAGCATTTATTACAGTGTAAATGAGAATCTAAAAACTTCTGGATTATTCATTGACTTTAGGAAGGCTTTTGACCTAGTTGATCATCATATATTGTTGTCCAAAATGGAGGACATAGGGATCAGGGGAGTGGCTCTACAATGGTTCAAAAGTTACTTGGTGGGTAGGATTCAGAGAGTAAAAATCGCCAATGAGATAAGCTCACCACTAGTTATAAAAACTGGGGTTCCACAGGGGGCAGTCCTCTCTGGTAATTTATTCATAATTTTCATAAATGATTTGCTTAATTTAAAATTTAATGGTAATATAAGTGCATTTGCCGATGATGTTGCATTTCTCTATTCAAATTCCAATAAGCAAAATCTATATAATGAAATTAATCAAGACATAATTAAATTGAGACAATGGTGTATTGAAAACAAAATGATTGTTAATGTGTCCAAAACAAAATTTATTAATTTTGACTTGAGAGGATTTGATTTTGACGATCCATTATTTTTTCATTGTAACGACTGCAACTATCAGAATAATGTATGTAACTGCCAACCAATAGAAAAAGTTTCTTCTTTTAAATATCTAGGGGTATTCCTGGATGAGAAGGTAAATTGGAAAAAACACACTATGACACTGAACAGACAATTAAATACAAATATTAGAAAATTTTACTATTTAAGAAATTTTTGTCATACTAATTTACTGAGATCATTATATTATGCCCTTATTAACTCGAGACTCCAATATGGAATTCTATGCTGGGGTGGTACTTACAAATATTTAATTAATAATCTAAGAAAAACACAAAACAAATTTATTAGAATTATTTGTAGAAAGAAAAAACTTGATCACTCTTTTCCTCTTTATTCTGAATTACGCATAATGCCTTTACAGCATTTATTCGTTTTTAAAACACTTAGACTTTTTTATTTAAAATGTGGTAATAGAGGATCCACCAGGGTTCACATAGCCCTAAGAAGCAATGATCAGAGACTATTTATAAAACCTAAAGTTAAAAAATATATTTTCAAGCACTCCTTTGCATACAAGGGATCTTTTTATTTTAATAGTTTGCCTCTGGAAATTAAAGAGTGTAAACAAGTTGATTCTTTTTGTAAAAAATTGAAACATTGGCTTTTTAATAGTCCACTTACTTTGTTTTAATCTTTGAAAAAAATCAGTAAATAGTAAATTGTCCAAAGATTGAGACTATATTTTATTGCAAAAATAGAAATTTTTAAATTATTAAAATATTATTTTGTATGCTGTTTTATATTTTGTAAATATTTAATACAATAATACTGTCATTGTAGTTATTATATATTTATTACTATACTTTTTAAACATCTGTATTAATATGATTGACTGATAAATGAATTTATAATTGTGTAAGTTAGTTTATGACTAAAGTAGTGTTATTTCAGTAGTGTTATGTTTCAGTTAGTTTATGATTAAAAGTAGTGTTATTTCATAAGGTATGTTTTGTTATGTTTTGGCCATCGATGCTGCGGAGAGCCGAAATAGCATGAGAAATAAGGACTGGACTCATCAACCACATATACTAGATAAAGTGGTTGATTAATTCCAAGTTTATTTACTTTTATTTTGTAATCTGTATTATTCTTGAGGAATAAATCATTATTTCATTATTTCACTTTCAAATATAGATGGTTTATCTTGTCAAATATCCAAAACTTAAACAAAATATATCTCTCAGTTAAATAAAACTATTAATAAATATCGACCAATTGTGTGTTTGCGATAGACTGAAACACATTTTATATTAGTGCTGAAATGCTACGTTTCTCTGAAATACATATTTCAATTCATAATAAGTGCGAACAAAATTGTTTGATATAATTAATGTTACTAGGAAAAACAAATAAAAGTAACAACAATGAAATAAAATAAAATTTATAATGAAGAAAGAGTAAAGTAATTTTAAATAATTGTCACACATAGTAGGAATCATCGTATTCGACATTAGGAATATAGATGACGCAGCAATTTACATAAGAAATTCAATGTTTCAAAGCGACCAACTGTACCTATAATTCAATTTAAATGTATATGTTTTATTGACTAAAGAAACAAATTTGAACTGTAAATTGAGTACTTTAAAACAATTTTCTATTTATAAAATAAGTGCTCTAGATCATACAGAATGAAATTAAAATTACGAAGAAACTCATTTTAAGCTTAAAAATAATATTTTAAAACAGCCTCACTTCCTCTATGACACTAGAAAATAAAGTCTAGGAAGGTTTTCCCTTTATCGACATTTATCTAAGTAAACGAGCTAAATTCTTCGAACTCTGTTTGCCCTAGTTACCCTAAGGCAACTGTATAGATTTAATATCCCCCCTCATTGCTTCTAAGATATGAAAACACAGTTTAGATAATTTCAGTAATGAAATATAAGTGACAAATATTTTTATATAAGTGATACGTTTACCGGAAAGCTCTACGTATTTTATTCATTTTCCATCAAAATACAGTTTATCGATAAGTGTAAAAGTACATAAATGGCCTGCCTTAGTTTTGTTACAATTTGTAATAGCTGATTGGCCTTTATTCTACGGTGTCGGAAACGAGTTCAACTTGCTACTCCAACTGACATACTGATATCCAATATGGAGAGAAATTTAGATTGGGCAATTCATTCATGTAATGCTTTTGGTATGGGGCTTGTTCCATATTAAGAATGGATCAATATCGTATACAAAACAGCTAAAAGTAACTTAATTACTAAAATAAGCTGTTCGACAAAAGCATGTTTAGACATGGATGACTGTTTAAATATAAAAAACTTTTATATTTAAAATTGCCTATTTAATTAAATTTAAGCTCTCAAAATCGTAGGGGGTAGTGGTAACAAAGGTCTGAATCGGGCTGATTTACCTGTGTTGGGGACGTTTTTTATCTATTTTATTATTACTCTTTGAGGGAAAATATTTTTAAATGCTTCGTGGTTAAGCGGAGGGCAGGACAAAATAATTATAACTTAATCACACATATAAAGACATGTTTCATTTCATTTCTTCCATAGTACGCAGTTAGTACTATTTGTACTACTAGTACTAGTTGTTAAGATTATTTGTGCTAAGTTTCATGGTCCAAAGCCTTACATTCTTTGAAAAGCTGTGACCTGTTAAATAATCTTTAGTACAGGAGTGCAAGGGTGGAACCCTCCCGCAGCGTCCTTGTCGCGCATCCTGGACAGCGTGGCGTCACGGCTAGCACGAGGTATAAGGGTCGTCTGCGCTTACTGTACTGTTCGGCAGTGATGGTTGTGGTGGGAATCATTCACCTTGATTTAGTCGTCTCTGAGAGGCAAGCCATCTTAGCCAGGCATTCGAGCGAGGCAGAAAAGAAGCAGGTGGGATGAAAGCACTGTTGGGCGGTGGACTCATCGCCTCAACGGCGATCTCGAGGCCAGGATAGGCCGGAGAAATGGAGGGGTTGATTTCTACCAGCTACTTACGAGTCACGGATACTTCAGGAAATATCTGCACCGAATGGAGAAGGTCAGGTCACCTCAGTCCAAGTACTGCCCGGAGGACGAGGATGATGTTCATCACTCGTTCTTCGTGTGTAGGCGCTTCGCTGGGGAGAAAAGAGCATTTGTCTCAGTGGTAGGTCCTGTTACGGAAGACACCATGGTGGAGGAAATGCTGCAATGCGAGGAAGCATAGAGAACTGTTATGGCCTAGCCAACACAGTACTACGTACCAAAAGTGAGGAAGGATCCCTGACTGACTCTTAGGTGTCCAACATGAAGTAGACAAGTACTCCGTAAGAGCGCAAGACACTAGGCCAGGCATGAAGTCATCCAAAAGGGTTCCGGCTTGGATCCCCGCGGCCCTGAGGGGTTTTAGTGGGTTCCAACCCCTTAATTGAAGATTATTCTTAAGGGCGAGTCCCACAATCAGTGCGTAAAGATATTTCCCATACGTTAAAAAAACCTTTGATACACAAAACATACTATATTTGATCATTTTGCAAGATACTGCATGCAAAATGAAGTAAAACGCACTAATCATTTTATTAAAAAAATAATTAATAAAAGTTTTACACTAGTTTCTGAGTAGATTATGTTTTTTAGTTTGTGAAATATAACGTTTATTTTAAAAATTACTTACATATTATCTTTGATGATATATGTTACCACTGAGAGACGTGCTAATATTTTGATGTAGCAAACCAAAAATATTTTTTTATAATTACTAATAGATCAAGCAGTATGATCTAAACTCATAATCTTGTTTGTGAATAAAAGGTAACAGATATGATAACTTTCTAGAGTAAAATCACAAAAAATGAAATTAATAATAATTATAACTCTATTCAGGTTGGAAAACTTAATTTAATCACATATAGTTATTGAAGTTATTCTTGATGCATTTAAAATATGATATAAAGCCATTTATTATATTAATAGGGGATACACCTATATGCTTCCCGTGCAAACCCCTTTTTTCTAATATATTTCTGTTACTGTTTTCACGTTGTACGTTTACAATGTTAAAAAACTAACTTCTTTAGTTAAGTTGTGCGAACATGTTCTTTCATTCGTGTGGTGGATGGTAACGATGGTTTGATTTTGGGATATTTACTATCCACTTTTTTTTAGCTCTTTGAGATAATCCTGTCTCTGTACGTACCTACTGTAGAGACTTTGAGAGAGAATATTCGTGAACGTTTTGATATCCCAAAGATTTATAGTTTTCGAAGAACTATGATCAGCTGCTCAAAATAATATTTGCTATATACAAGTTATTATAAACGTCATAATTAAGGGTTGTTTGTTTATTAGTGAATTAATTTTACATTACAACGTCCCTACATTCCCTATGCATTTCAAATAAAAAAATATAAATAAATAAAATAAATACAATGATATTTTAATAAGTATTTTACTAAACGTTGTATGTTCAATAAGAACTGCTGAGGAAAGTATAAAATTTAAGCTATGCATTTTCTAAAAACGTACGACCAGACGTATTTTTTATCATGACAATCCGTGATATGACGTCATGAGCAATAGATATCACCAAATACGTACGGAACTTTCTCTCAAACCTCTTTTGTCACGCAACCCGGAAAGTCTCGCGTGACAGTGTAGCGTTGGTATAGACCCGTAGGATAAGGTCAATGTATCAATAACTTAATAAGTTACTTATTGGTTCATCAAGTAATTATACCAACACTAAAAGGTGAGTGGACGTTACTTCTCATTAATATGTGTAAAATTGATTGAAAATTAGGACAAAAAAGCAGTTTAGAGAAACCTTTATATAAGCAAATATTGAAACTAATAAACAAAAACTAAAGTAACTGTTAAAATAATTAAATGTATAATCAGTAAGCCAATGAAATTTTCAAGATTGTGCCAAGTTTATGTTGATTTAGTTCAAGACTTTTATAATTGAATATTTAAAATAGTTGTGGTCTAACTTTAGGGCAAGGCAAAGCTGTCAGAGTAATGTGAATTGTAAATCTTAATTTGTGTTTTATTAAAATAAAAAAATTACAGTTTTAAAACTAAATAAGTTCGAAATTTCGTGAATGTTGTCTCAAACTATAATGAAAATCTTATTTTCTATGAATCGCAAATTCAGTAAAAAGATATTTGATTCAGTACAAGATAAGATCAAAGTAAAACTTCAAATACTTCAAAGTAAAATTTCACTTTCGTTCTTCATGAATACAAAATAAAAATTTCTCGGTAACTTCATACTAAACTTTCACTAGCATTGTAAACATTTAAAACCCATTTTCTATGAGAAGTGACCAATGATAAATGCAATGACAGAGCACAATGATTAAGATATATTAGTTACTATTTATTGAACATTTAAAATTTAAATAACCTTTCTGAATTTAAAAATGTTATTTATTACAGATTTTGCAAAATGCATATTGCACATAGTAAATGCCCTGATTGTCCTCCATTTCATGATAATTTGTACATGTAAATTAGTAATAAATAGTTAACATATATTATTTACGAAGTTGTCGAGTTTATTAATTACCCAAGGTAGAAACATTTAAAATAAACGAAAATCTCGCCTAACGCAAATTTATTGACTATAAAAATAATACAATTTTTAAATCAAACTAATTTATATTGTGCAGTATAATTTATTTATCGAAATTAGTTTCAATATAACTAAATAAATTGTATCAAGGAATAAAATTTGTTTAGAATATTGTATAGTTCTTCTGATAACTTCTTAACCATAACAGGTAAGTAAAAAATGTTATATTTTTATTGCTTATAATGGTATTTTATATGACCTAGGAATGGTTTCTAATGTTTGAGTTTAAGTTAACGGACGCTTTTGAAACTTTGAAAATGGTTAGGGTAGTTTTGAAAGGCGGGCGTGATATAAATTATTGAAAATAGTTACGTAATATAAGGTTATTTAGTGCATATTACTTGGAGTCCAGTGTCTAAAGAAAATTGAATTTACAGTGCACAAAAGGAAGCTACATCTCTCCTAAAGTTAGGGACATTAACTTGGAACCGTAAAAAGTCAAAGGTTTTCCTTCCTACATTTCTAAGCCTAATACTAACTTTAAAATAAAATAAAAGAGACATATATTAATGCAAATAGTTTTATATATGTTACATATAAATTATAACTCCATAATAAATTATACAGTTAAGATGTGAAAGTAATTTAAAATGACAACTAATAGCTGAAAAAATTTCATTAATTACATTTTCAGTATATTGTTGTTATGACTTTTTATAAGATTCGTAAAAGTATAATGTCAAATATTTTGTATCTATTTCATATATTATGAAGTATAGAATCTATTTACTCTAAGATTTTTTCCTTTCATGGACTTAGCAATATCAATAAATTACATCAAATAAATTACCATATTATAGTTTTTTTATTTAAAAAAATATTTTCTCAAAGACATTGGACACTTGTCAGACAAGAACTGGATTAATCGTCAAGCAAATTTAAATATATTATAAGTATAACTCAGTCAATGTAATTTATTTTTCAAAAATAACCTTAAAAATAGATTCATTTAACTTGTTGTCGGCTCTCTACTCTTCTTTAACAAACAATGATTCTTAGGTAAGGAAAGTTATTCGAATCACAGAAGTAGGAAGTTAGCTTTCAAAAAACTTAAAGTTGATCTTTATAAACGGATCTGAATAATGCACCCAGTAAAAACTTATCGCTAAGGATATTACATCGAAGAGAAAAAAGTTTAATCCCTTTTCTTCAATTTATTAATATTTCCGTCCCTTAGGAAAGTCCCGCGACATTTTGATACTCTACGGTTGTTATTAGTTTATAGAAACTGGCTGAGAGTACGTCGGTGTGTAGTTCGTAACAAGATTACCGACTTTATTACAATTTTATATCTCAAGCAACTTGTAATATGAGAGGAGTTTTCAAGTCACTTTTGGGCTTTATGGAAAATATTTTATCAGTTCAAAAGAACGAATTAAAATTAAGAGTTTGAATTCACTCCCGACTATTTTTAATAATTGAAGTATATCTAATCAATTGGTTTGAAACCTAAAAGGCGGCTCTGTATGTGTTACAAAATTACGGAATTAAGTATAATTAATAAATATTTGATCTAAACATTTATTTTATAACCATATTCCATGCTAAATACATAATGTACAAACATCTTTGTAGTAATTTAAGAATAAATATCAATACTATTATACCAAGAGTGGGAGATAAATTTTATATAAAATATAATTTAGGAAAGAATCATTTATCTAACATAGGTAACAATCATTTCATAGCCAGTAAATAAATAATTGGATCATAAATAATTCTTAGGAATTTTTAGGAAAATATTTGATGCGGGGTTAGACCGGTTTACAGACTTTACATAATAAAACTTTACTGAAATAAAATCCGAAAAACAGGTTTTCTTCACATATTTAAATCAAAAAGTTATATTTAAAAATTGTTTTGGTATATTTATAAGAGCACTTTGTTGGAAATGGATTGTGCAGTATAATATTGCAGATATTTTAAAACGTAAGCTGGTCAGTGTATAAATTAGTGGAGTGATGTTATCAAATACTTAGATAACATTGTTTACGTAACGTAAAACAACAATCTTCAATTATTCGGCCACAAGCTAAAATTGTAATTAAAAAATATTGCATAAACAGTTTCCACACGTGGTATTTACTGATGGCCAAGTTTTTAAGTAAGATTTCCACGTTTTTTATCTGTAGAAGATCAAATAAATCATTTATTAACCATCGAAATATTAATTTGCTTCAAAGCAAGTACGAATTTGGATATGAAAATAAAATATGCAAACATAAGCTGACAGAAGATTTTACAATATGGGACATTTATATGATATTTAAATAATAATACGAAGAACAAATAATTAGTCCTTATAAAACAATGAATAATGTAAAAAAAAAAATTATCATATAAAGGCTGTTTGACCACAAACCAACCAGTGGATAAATGTAGATATTATACAATGTTGTTTCTCGCCTCTGTAACACCGGAGGTCAGATGGGATAATTAATTTCCATGTTTGATGCAGCAGAAGATATAAGTATAAATATAGAGAGTCGTTTTAGAAAAGACGTTGATAGTTTGGCGAAACTTTGTAATTGGTATAAACGATATATCAGTTGATGGAGGTTGATTATTACTAGTTCTAGTCATTACAATATTTCCCTGTGTAAAATACTGTATATTCGAGAAGTAAATACGTATGAACAATAGAACCAGTAGTAACTGATCTAAAAACTAAATCGTAGCCGTCGTGAAATATATTAGTAATTAGTAACCTGGCCTTTAAAATATTATTTATCTAATATAATTTATCTTTGTACTATTTTGTTCTAAAATGTTATCGACAAGTTTTATTCGCTCTTATTACATTCATCAAGAATCACAATTTAATCTAAAATAGATACACTTAGACCAAACGTAATACCTAGTCTCTGTACTAATGTCAACCATTAAGTCAACGTACCACTCAAGAACTCATAACCCACCACAAAATACTAATAAATTAATTACGTTCAATGACATTTATTACAGCTCATTTGATTAAATTGAATGAAAGGACAAAGAACAGCGTTTAATATGAATGGTTTAATACAAAAATAATGTTCCAAGAGAAAAAAATATAGAGATTTATATCCAGTAGTATTTTCTAAAACAAAAGGAGTTTCACTCCAATTCAATAAACTGATAGACTTACCTCTTTCACTGGAAAACACGTCATCAAACTGGGTCAATTGTCAATCATCTAAAAATAATGCTTTTGCAACAGTTTTCTTTTCTTCGAAAATAATAGAGGCACTTTGTTTTATTCGAAATAGTAGTACTAAAGGAATTGGTATTTTATTTTATAAAAATTTCTAAAAATTTAAAAATCATGTTTAACTTAATTTAATCTACTGAATTTTTTAAAGCAACATTTTTACCAACTTGTCCTCTTTTATAAAGTAAAAAGATAAGTTCCAGGGGGATAGCTGACTCAAGGTCAATGAAACATCCATCTTACATAGGTTACTAAGAGCCTGAAAGCCAATTATAGTTAAGATTGTAATTTTAAATATAGCAAAAGTTAATACAATTAAAACTATACCTCACACTTTTATTTAAAACATGTAATAAGAGTTCGAGAATTAATCTCAAACAGTGCTGAATATACTCTAATAAATACTATGTTGTAGTTAGGTATAAAGTTTTCAATTTTATAAATTTTAAAAGAACAACGTATTTATCTAATTAATCTCAATGTTCATTTTATTATCCTCATTAGCGTTATTTTTAAATTGGCTAAGACTTCGGAGGTCGTAATGCATCAAAAGTTTGATTCTCTTACTGAGCCAATAGTTGGATCTTATTGAGTGAAGGTCACGGGAAAGCCTTCAGGCACGTGTGAACTATACAGTAAGGTTTTGATCTAAAACAGTCTTTAGATATTCCATTTTATAGTTCGTAAACTATTTTCGTGTGTTTGTTCCTACTTAATTGAATGTTGTACCACTTACCATTTGACATTTTAGTACAAGGGCCTCAGACCGATTTTCATGTTAATTGCCCTTTTGCCTTCCCTACGTGTCTAATTTATCGTCGCTACACGGAACTTGGAACTTCACTTGGCCTGAACCATGTAAGCCTATTACATTGTGCCTCTGTTACAGCATAATATAGAACGGGACGTCGGAACCCCTTACCTTTTTCATCACTCAAAGTACTTTGTATTGAATTAACTATATGTAGATCCTCACGATTAAAATCAGAACATCTCACTCATTGTTTGAATAGGTTATTTTGACATTTTCAGGTTAAATTATGCAACTTTTTATAATTAAGAATAAAATCATAAAAAAATCTGTAATATTTTAAAGAAAATGTTAGGAACATTAAGAATATATTCTTAAATAGTAAAGTTATAGAGTAATATAGTTACAGTTCATTTTCAATTCAGTCACGGCAATTATTTTTTTCAATAAAATTTGTTGAAATTAGAGCACTTATTTATTTACTTTTTTAAAGTTATCTTTATTATTTAATCACTTTTTATGTTATTTAGATTTATTTTATTTTTTAAGAAACTAACGTCATGTTAGGCACTTTATTCTCCTATTACCATTAACATATAAATATAAATAACCAAGTTTCCTTTATATATTAATAATTACGGAAATATTAACCTCATAATAACAAAACTGATATTTATAAGTCAATTCGGTGATTTGAATACCAATATAAATGACCTATAGAGTGTTAACGAAAACAAGCATTTTCACCAATCCGATTTCTTTACATCAGCATATTTTTTTGGTGATCAACCTTCTTTGATGACGTGTTTCCCAATATAAGAAATACGAGCTCTCCCATTTTACTGGATTGGTGAAAATCATCTTTTTTCCAGAATGTCCTCAACACGTCTTATATGTAATTTTTGATGGATCCTTGGACACAATTAACAAATAATACTGTACTGGGTTTCATGATGTAGAGGTTGTTTGTAATATACTAACTTTTTTCGTATAATTAATAGTAATTTAAATTATGATCAATCGGATGCTGTATTTTGTAATATTACATTGTTCCTAGTCACTATTATTACTCTGGTCATCTCATCATCAATATAAGGTGAAATGTCAAATTAACCAAGCTTATTTACCATGTAATTGGAGGGAAGTATTGATAAACGGCATAAATTATGTAATTTCTTATTTGAGTGAATAGTACCGTCTTGAGCTAATATCCGCACTAGGGGTTTGTAGTTATAGAATCTAAAAAAGTGTATGATGTTTTTCTTATTGGATTCAAAAGTCTGGAGGAGAACAACGTGTAACTTTACTCAGGAGTAAAAGTACAAAGTGTAACATTACTCAGGAGTAACAGTACAAAGTGAAACATTACTCAGGAGTAACAGTACAAAGTGTAACATTACTCAGGAGTAACAGTACAAAGTGTAACATTACTCAGGAGTAACAGTACAAAGTGTAACATTACTTAGGCGTAACAGTACAAAGTGTAACGTTACTCAGGTGTAACAGTACAAAGTGTAACATTACTCACGTGTAACAGTACAAAGTGTAACATTACTCAGGTGTAACAGTACAAAGTGAACGTTACTCAGGTGTAACAGTACAAAGTGTAACGTTACTCAGGTGTAACATTACAAAGTGTAACATTACTCAGGTGTAACATTACAAAGTGTAACATTACTTAGGTGTAACAGTACAAAGTTTAACATTACTCAGATGTAACAGTACAAAGTGTAACATTACTCAGGTGTAACAGTACAAAGTGTAACATTACTCAGGTGTAACAGTACAAAGTGTAATATTATTCAGGTGTAACAGTACAAAGTTTAACATTACTCAGATGTAACAGTACAAAGTGTAACATTACTCAGGTGTAACAGTTCAAAGTTTAACATTACTCAGATGTAACAGTACAAAGTGTAACATTACTCAGGTGTACCAGTACAAAGTGTAACATTATTCAGGTGTAACAGTACAAAGTTTAACATTACTCAGGTGTAACAGTACAAAGTTTAACATTACTCAGGTGTAACAGTACAAAGTTTAACATTACTCAGATGTAACAGTACAAAGTGTAACATTACTCAGGTGTAACAGTACAAAGTGTAACAGTACAAAGTGTAACAGTACAAACTGTAACATTAATCAGGTGTAACAGTACAAAGTAAACGTTACTCAGGTGTAACAGTACAAAGTGTAACATTACTCAGGTGTAACAGTACAAAGTGAAGGTTACTGTTAAATACGAGCCTGCACAACCTCTACCTTCCTCAGATTGAAAGTTCTTTCATGTTTAAACTGCATAAAGTGAAATAAACTTATTTTACATAGCCAATGGCAGTGTTAAGAAGGTAAAAGGGGCCTTATGCTAAGAAATATTTGGAATTAGTTAGACTTATCGTTATAATAGTTCCTTTTAACTTACATATTAAACTCATAGTTTAGATACTACAAGAATATGTGAGTTATTGACAACAGACGTAGCATCTGCACTTATACAAGTAAAATGACATACAAGTACTGGCAGCGCTCCTAACGGTTGCACTACTGACTATCAATGTCATATCAATTGGATCAAAATGTATCATGTTACAACGTCACATTCAGAGTTGACATGTCGTTAATAACAATCTCGTTATGTTGAGCGAATGTATGATCTTTGAATCAGTGATATATGGTTTTTGACTATTGGTGAGTTGCCCTTTTTAAGAGACATGTTTATATTTCATTTATTTACCATATTCTTTTTACTCGTTCACATAATTTGGCTAGGATTGTTGTTTATAATTAAAGCTCGCATCTGTTTATTTCTTTATAAAAACAGAACCAACAAATCAACAACGAAAACTAATAGTTTGATTTAAAAATAACACCTAAAAACGAAAACACAATACAAAAGATGCTTCACACCAACTCAACAAATAAATACCTCTTTGACTGGAAAACATGTCATCAAACTGGGGCAATTGTCAAACATCTAAAATTGATACTATTTTAATAGTTAATTTTTTTTCTCCGAACAAAAAAGTAGGAATGTTATTTCATTCACAAAGTAGTATCAAATCAATAAGATATTTCTTGTAATTATTATTTACAAAATATTTTTATTCTGACTTTAATTTAATCATCATATTAACTTGGTCAAATATACACAATTAGTTGATTTATTAACATTTGTACGTAATTTCTGAGTGTGCACATTATGAAGGTGACATGACAAGTTCAGTTCTAGAAAGATAAAACTGTCACCAGATGAAATAAAAGAACCTTATCGTAACCCTTTATTTGTAGTTACAGTTGGGTTAGTTTACTAAAGTCATTGTTACATTTTTAAATTTATTTTAAACAATTTATAGTAACTGAAATCAACATAAGGATGACATTACTAGAGAAGGCTGGGGGGTCCGTGTTGGATGGTAGACAAAGTTCAGATGATGTGTAGGGAAGAGAACTGAGTTTGAAGCTTGTCAGTTTGCTGAAAATCAGACCAACACTACGTGGTTCGGATTCCACGTAAACAATAAGAGTGCATATCCCTTAGTTGCCCTGGCTATTGGGCTATTAATAAATATACATTTTTGGGAAACAGTCGACAATGACTAAATTCGTTCATCTACACTCATCACACTCATTCACTCCTAATATTCGCCCATATCTTGACGATCGGCGCCTTATGAATGAATAATAATGAATAAAAAAAAATAAAAATAAATAAATAAAAAACCAAAACCTTAAGATATTCATTATAGAAATATATTAATCTGTTTTACATATATTTTTGGGAAGTACGATGTATTAGTAATTATTCAACATTTATTTTATTATTATAATATTTTTTAATGTTTAGTTTAAGTAATTTATCTTAATAGTTACCTTCATAAATACAGTACGTAGTATATTTATCTCAGGAAATCAATGCTTAGTAATGCTGGCTGTATATTTCAATCGATTGGTAAATAGACTTTTTTGCGTTGCTTCTCTTAATTTATGAAAGTTATAAAATTAGGTAAGTTCATATAATAAGGAACACTCCTTATAAGCTACACTTTAGTTCATACGAAAATTAAATATTAATTTCAAGTCATTAAAAATTATTTATTATTTTATTAACTTAATATGTATGTAGTTGTTTACAAAAACACATTCTAAACTCTTTAGCCTAGGCTATGGCTTAAATGGTCCATAAGATATAATAATTAAATATAATAAAGAATAAGTTGTATTTAATTGATCTACATTTATTATATTCAAGGTTCATGACTTGTTTGGGCTCATTCATAGATGGCTCTTGTAAATTTTCATAAGGTAAAAAACATATAAATTGAAATACTACAATTTTTTGTTTTGAAAATAAATTCATCCTTAAGTACTCATAAAATTATAAAGTTATATGTTAGATTTGCAGTTAAATCTGTACTACTATTTTAATAATTTCAGAACGCATCAAACAATAAAAAAAAATATTCAAGCGTTCGGTACAAATGTTGACTTCGTAGTTTGTCTATAAATTTTATAAAATGAATTTAGTTATGGCTTGTATCACTTGTCACAATACCATGAGTCAATGTGTTTCTGTAAAGTATAATGGGAGTTGGGCCTTAAGTTTTTAAATAATACATAAGTAAAATTACGCATTTTTGTAAAATGTTTCTTCTTGCCAGCCATTCACACGGCGAACAGCAAAAATAAGGGAGACAAGGTACTGGCCAGCTATTCACACGGCGAACTGCAAAAATAAGGGAGACAAGGTACTGGCCAGCCATTCACACGGCGAACAGCAAAAATAAGGGAGACAAGGTACTGGCCAGCCATTCACACGGCGAACAGCAAAAATAAGGGATACAAGGTACTGGCCAGCCATTCACACGGCGAACTGCAAAAATAACTAATCGATACACATTCAACGCATTACTGGATGCGAAATCTCTTTCTTTCTTCCCTGTGTAGGTACTAGATTTTCCTAAGGATATTACCTCAAGTGAATAGATTTACTTGATAAATGATATCGTTTAATTTTTATATAACAATAAATAAAGAATAAATAGCCTCAATATAAGTAATCTGCCATTAGTAAGTCGATTCGGTGATTTGAACATCAATATTGTTTTATTAAATGATACCATTTTTCAAGAGGTTCCTAATTGTTATGCCATCATTACTAACGAATAAGACCACCATAGTACTCAATAGCAGCTTAATACTACCTTCTTATCTTAGTTAGTGTGCAGACATTTACCCTTAAGTAAATTACTACAAAGATAAGCCTATGGCATTTTAATGTCTCAACTCTTTTTTTAAAAAAGTTAATGAGAAGCTTTGTCTCCTATTAATAATTGATTACGAGTTAAATGCAACATTTTTATTAGTTCTAAAACCACTTAAATAATTAATAGCTAGGCGTCTAATTAATCCTCTAAAAATTGCGAGATTTAAAGGGATTCCTCATTTTTTATTATGAACTTTTTGCAAACTAATTTAAAATATGTTTAAACATTTTTAATTTAAAATAACATACCCTTTCAAAAATTCAAAATTTTTATCGTGTTTGCAAGGAGTGCTAGTCAATATGCTCATCATATTTGCGGCAAATAACCCTCTTTTTATATTAAATTCACTACTCCCGAATAGGATTTCTATTCTAAATCTCTAATTCATGTCTGATTTATATAATTGGCGGTGATGGACAAACAGCTTTACTGTGGATATGTTTAAGACGCTTTTTTAACATCGGTCTAAAACTAAAACTAGATCGTATTAATGCTCTCCTAGAAAAGAAGTGGATAACATGCATTAGCGAGCGAAGTCTTTGATTAAAAATAAATCTGAGATGTTTAGTGCTGGCCTCATTTCAAATTAAACGTAGGAAATCGATGGAGGCATCCAATGAATCACGACAGGCTGTGTTGACGCCCAAGCAGAAAATATCGGCCCTACTCCCAAGCTTATATTTTGAAAAAAATTAGGCAAAAACAATGTGTGACAAGTACTTTAATTCAGTAATAATATATTTGAGTTTGATAAAATACGTGTACAATGTACATGTAGTATGTACATTGTTACAAACGAAGTAAATATTTCAAACACTTTATTTCAAATTATACAAAGATATTATGTAGGTACAACAAACTAATAATGTTTATGAATTAAATTTAATTGATTATACTATAATGATTTGAATGTTATGTATTTTTAGTTCCTAAGTAATCTTCGATTGTTTATCTACCATGTATAAATTTAAATATGTCATTTAATGTATTCATACTCAAACAAAAAAGCTACAAGCTCAAATTTATTTATAATTTAT
>JAQJVL010000884.1:60000-170000 GCA_035578905.1 Stictocephala bisonia
GAGAAATGGTTTGCACTGAATTAAGTGTGTCCATTTTTGAAAATGTGTATTTCACTACAATAATTGGCTTTCATGCTTTTGCAAAACAATCTAAGATTGATGTTTTAATTGGCCTTAGACATATATTTCCTTGGAACTTGTACTCTTAATTCTCATATAGTATAATACACATTTTATACGCTTTTAAAATCGTAGAAATGTTAACTAAACAAATCGGGTGTATTTAATGAAATCAATGTTAATTGTTTCATTTAGAAAATAAATTGCCAATTGTACTATTTCGAATTAATAAAGTACCTCTATTATTTTCTTAAAAGGTAATAAACTGTTGCAATAGCATTATTGTTAGACGGTTGCCAATTGACCCAGTTTTATGACGTGTTTTCCACTGAAAGAGGTACGCTGTATCAGTTTATTGATCCAATTCACACTTATTTTGTTTTAGAATGTACTGGATATCGACACATTTTCTTCTCGGGACATTATTTTTGTATTGAACAACTCCTTTTATATATTTTGTGCTAATATTTTACGTGATGAAATGAGCTGTAGTAGTTAACCTTGAACGTAACTCATTTATTAGTATTTTGTAGAGGTGGTGAGTTCTTTAGCAGTACGTCGACTTAATGGTTGACATTATAAGACATACAGAATGTAAGAGAAATTTTTGATTGATTAAATTTTTAATTATGATGGGAGTTATAAGCGAATAAAACAGTTTAATGAATTCACGGTATAAAACAATTCATAGGTTATTTACTAGATGAAAAACAATGGAAATATGATATCAAGTTATAAAATATTATAACCCTACTTGATTTGGTTAGCAGGTAATTAGGTTAAACAATGCTTGCAATACAGGTTCTGATTAAGTTGCTTCAAACAGTAAAAAACTTGACCTATTGAATGGTTTTCAAAATATTTTAAACCTGTTAAAAATGCTTTTGATTTTTCATGGTGTAGGAATAAACTCTAAAGCTCTTGGAATCATCCTTACGCAAGATGTTCAGGTTGAGTTAGTACGGTGATCTATAATACTCTAAAAATCTAATAAATCCAAAAAGGATTATAACGTATCGTCCTTTGAACTGTTCCTTATAACTTATCGTCCAAAAATGTCCTTGGATTTCCTCATTAGTAAGCTATTGTAATTTTTAAGGATAAACATCACCCGATTAACCCTAGATCCTCATATTAATAGATCCTCACATCACATTATTGATCTGCACATTATCGTCAACTTAAAACACTCAATTCAAGTCCAAAAGGAATACTCAGGTAGTTAGTATTAAAAAGGGATGTAGTATTAGTAACAGAACTGAATCTTGTTGGTCACTGCAAAATCGTGTTAGTTGATAAACCAGTCTACTCGATCAAAATAATGTTGATAAAACAATTAATAAATAAGGTAATTTACAATTACAGGAAGACATTACATTAATAATTAATGTTCATCATAGTTAAATTATAATATATCATCTTTAATATAGCTTCTAACAGTAAAACAACGTGGATAAATTGTGAAATAACAGCAAACGAGAAACAGTTTTGCAAAAATAATAGAAACTGACTCGAGGAAAACAGTTAAATTCACAAAGTCACCGTCTTATTTAAGGTAAATAGTTTTAATATGCCTACTAAAGATTTTATTTATAACACCTGTCACTTTTCTCATGTACCAATTAACCACAGGAACAGCTGTCACTGAATACAAGTCACGTGACACAAATACTGACAGCGCTCCTGACGGATGGACTAGTAACTAACTATTAACGTCATGTCAATTGGATCAACCAGTTTCATGTCAGAACGTGTCAGAGTTGACAAGTAGTAAGACAGACGGCTGGTTAGTGCATGTATTAATTAAGATAATTTAAGATCTGTGATTAAATGTTCATTTGTTTAAAAAGTGTTTATGTGTAGGCTCAAAATAATATTTGTGATATTTTTTGTTTTTAGATCTGCATTGATTATTTATTCCCAATATGTGTTTTATCTACATATTCAAGTTGATATCATCATTACCATAGCATATTAAAGTTACTAATTTAATATTTTTCTTATTGACGGAAAATTTACAAATTACAACGCACTATTTATTTCTTAAGACTTATTTTAATGAACCTCTTCTTATAGCTTTCAGATGACGATTATGAACGGCTATTATTTTTTATTACAAATTACCGATCAACTTTTTATTTAAACATAAATACAGTATATGCCTATATAGTTTGTTAGGATTATAGTTAACATATTTCACAGTTAAACTATTAAAATCAATAAATTGTATTTTTTTGTACTATCTGTCAGTAGCGTTTTTAATATGATATTCCAAAGCTGTTAAGGGAAAATGGTCCAAATACCTGTGGAAAATATAAGTGGACCTCCCGGGATTTGAACCCGTGACCCTCTTCATTGGAAACTGAAATGCTAACCACTGGGCTAGGCAAGAGTTCTTAGTGTTAGGCTGAATCGGGATCACTCATTATTGAGTAAACTATGATTGAAAAATATAGTAAATATCTAATGTCAAATAGATATGATGTTATAGAGTTCTTATCACCACTATTAACAAAAATGAAAATCAAAGTTATTATGTACTGACTGAGTTTGTACGGTTGTATGAATGATACCTGATATATGTATGAATCGAATAATTCATTAGATTTTTAAATTAAACTAACGTTTCCAAAATTATGTTATAATATTGTGATGCAGTAAATATGTGTTATTATTAATAAATAAATAAGACAAAAAAGAGAAACGATGTAATGTGTCATATCAGAAAGTATCCTTAATATCATTGAGCGTGTACTCCTTAAACCTTCCAACAAGGATCAGCCAACTAGGTTAGTCGCTTGCGTGAGCCCAACATAGTTCAGTAGATGTACAGTTCCAATGTTCCACAAACTTCACTGGTATCAATTTCCAGGAAACATGCTAACTTTCACTTTGTCACCGACAATGTTCGCAATTGATTTACAAAGTTTGTCGATTTAGCTCAAGTTAGATTCACTATTACGTTCGATTAACTTACTGTATATAAGATTATTATATTACATTATCTCCAACAAACAGTGATTATTTATTACTTATTAGATTGAAATGAAAATAAAATTTATTCCCCAAACATTCAAATGCATACATCAGTAAATTAAATAAGAACGTATAATACAATAATACAAAAATACATGGAATAATAATACAAGTAAATACTAAACAAAATTGTCTAATAAAAGAAAAAATAATAAAAATCATACAGTATAGCCTTTTATACGGGAAAACCCTATATGGGCATACTGCCTGTGCGTAGGCTGAGTTGCAAGTATTGTATTCAAAAAGGAACAAAATTTAATTATTGTTCTATTGAAAATTATTGTATAAGGAGAAGACTTCTTAAATTTATGTCTATATTAACTAAAATATACAATAATAAGAGTCGAAAGTAAACAGGTATTTTAAAAGGAGGAAAGAATAGAAAATAATAGTAATAATAAAATTAATAATAATAATACTGAACTGAAGTAATTAGGAAGTGCGAGAGAAACAAGTGCTGCGAATACTCCTTGTCCTCCAGTTTCAACACAAGATATACTATAGTAATAGTATTGATATATACTTTCCATATTCCTACGACATTTTTGGGTTTAGCAGCTCGAATACACTAACATTTTAAAACTAAATGTCCTTTCCTATTGTTGTCCTTCTATTGTTAGGCCTATAGTAAAATACTTAGTCATGCATTTACAAAAGATTTATATTTTTAATTACACATTTCTGGTTGTTGTAGTTGATTGCAAACAGTTTAGCAGTTTTATTATTGATAAATGCCCATTGCTTGATTCTGCTACACTGGAATAGTTACTGCCTCTGCTACAGGTACTCCTTACCTCGAAAAAGTTATTCTATCATGGTAAGCAACTAACTGGCCTGTGAGTGTAGATGTAGTTAAGTTGTAATCACAATCAAAGTTAAAGGAATACTGGTTACTTGTGTAATTTATATTAACATAAACAATATTTGCGCGCTCTCTCTCTCTCCTCCCTATCCCTCCCCCATCTCTCTCTCACTCTCCCTCCCTCCCTCCTTTCCTCTCTCCCTCACCTAATTTTAACGGTAAAAAACCTTTTTTATTAAAAAATTGTAAATTTTTTAAATTAACATCTTAGTCCCTTCAGTTGTGTGAAAAAAAAGGTATTTATAAAAAAAAAATAAGTTTTACTTTGAACGTTTATGTCTTCTAGTTGTTTTAAAGTCAGCTAAATTCACCACTTCATAAGACCACAAGTTCTAATGTAGTAGTTAAAAATGTGTTTGTATTTTTCCTATCTCAAGGGAAGGCACATTAACTAATTCTGATTATAAAATTGGAAAATAATTAACTCACCGAAACACAATTGCACCACCTTCACGGCTGTTTCATGTGAATCAGAAAGTGAATAATCTATTAAATGTACAAGCTCTTTAAGAGTTAAAAATAACTTGAGAAACGTTTCTGGTCTGCTTCACAGTATCTTATTAATTGAATAACTTGCGATTTATAAGTTCACCATCGATGTGAGACTAAAGTCACACTAGGATTTATGACCTAGTGGTGCCAATTCATTCTTATTATTGATGTGCCAGTAGTAAAAAGAAAGTAATAGTTTGAAAATGAAATAAAGCGAGATCATAAAAGATTTTTTAGATGAGACATAATTCTGCCAGTGTTTATTTTGGTAACGATGGTATATTTATAGCAGCTAATAGAATTGTTGATTTTTTTTATATTACTTATAGCAGTTACTCGAATTACAGTTATTCGCACTGAATTACGTTACATAACACTAATAAAAGAGAGAATATTTAACATTAAAAGGCTTTTATTTGTAGCCATTATCAGTTTCTACAATTGTACAATATCGGACCAGATGCAGACCTAACCATGACAATCTTAATCAAGAACTACAATGTTCTTAGATGGACCAAACGTTAATGAGCCAGATATTTGAGTAAGCAACATTAAATGAAATGTCACACCTGTGAACTGTTATTAGGAATGCAGCCGGCCCTCACAGTCTTTCCCTTGACAAAATAACAATCTACACGTCGCTGTTATGTATAACTAGCCCATATTAGTTGTGTGCCTATCTGGTTATGGTATTTCACAAATGATACCACTATATCTAAACTGTGTATAAGGCAATACAAAAATAACATTTATATTTGATGTAATATTTTTTTTTGTATAACCTATTTTAGTATTTACTTTTTCTAACGGAACAATATGGAACACTGACTCAATATGGAACACTGACTCAATATTAAGTTTATGTCCTTTTTATATTCATGAAAGTAGAAAACTCAATTAAATATATGCCTAGAAAATAAATAATTTTCAATCTCTCTCATGTATCTCTGATAAAAAGAAAAATATTTTTGATTACATAAATAATAGAACTATTCACTAATGATATATTTTGACAATGAATTAATATATGTACAAAAACTTGCTCAAACTATTTAAAAGCCCACTTACATTAAGAGACATATCTGGAATGTTTGAAGCCTTGAGACGAAACAAATGCTAGCTTCTGTGCCATAACTAATCAATATTAATATTTACAATTATAATAATAATAATACTAGAGAGTTTAAAAACTGTATAACTTGTAGAATAACCCAGTCTAGCAATGTTTATTTACAAATGCCAGTGATAAAGTCCATACAATTGCAAATATATTTCTTTATTAAATCTACTGTATATGGTATATTTTTGAAAGTAGTACTGTAATATAACAGAGATATTTTTTAATTTGTGCGTTAAATTTTACTCCTTATGTGTACAGTAAGTAAATTTATTAAGTCAGACATTTTTTTAAATGTTGATAAAAAGAAATAAATATTACAGAAAATAATTAAGAAAATATTGTTTGTAATCATGTTCATCATTAATTACTATGATTTTTCAATTATACAGCTGTCTGTTAATTGACAAAAGAGAAACATAAATTACTTGGATAAATGTAAATTGCGTTTACATAGTTTAAATTAAGTTCGGATGGCGAAAGTGAGTCTTAATTTGTAAAAACTACTAGTTTTTATAGTAAATTGTATTGCTATTTCGAACTGAGCGTGTACTGACCTTTCCGTTGTGTCCAATAATACAAGAGGCAAGCAGTTTCCTCTCGCAATCGATGAAGGAGATTGGGCCTACGTCGTTCGCGAAATACGGCCTTGTTTCTGGCCTGTGTTTACACGAAAAACACGCCAGTTTTGTTTGGTTTAGGGGCGTGTGGGCCCAGCTGGTATGCCCCAATCTCTCATGTTAACATTGCCAGTTTCGGACAACAAGTTCTCCTCGCCTTCTCTCCCCTTCCCGCCATAAATACGCTCAGCCGAAAGTCTACATTCTACAGTCTGACCATCCACTTGGTAACACCTGTAGATTAATCAGTTAGTTTACTTTCTAAACTTACGGACGAATATACCGTAATTTATAGATGTACGTAAATTTGACGAAAAAGCGTTGATTTTTTTAGTTTATTAAGCAAAAACCATAAATCACAATAATTATTGTTTGAATACGAGAATGGGCAATAAAGATTCTGTTACACCTTCCGACATATTGGATTTGATTCTCCATGAGGCCAATGTTGAATTCAAATAAAGATTACAGCTATATCTACGAACGTATGATCCCAAATTGACCTTTATATTAAATATAACTAAAGTCTCCAGAGCCTCATGAGATCAGATTTCATTTTATCCCTTGATTTGATTTTTATATACCAATAACTTTTGTTCCAGTCTCATATGATTTTAAAAAATAAACCGATAAAGTTAGAAAAAACTATCTCTGAGGAGGCAGAGTTCGAACCTATCTCTAACTAAGTTCCTGACTTCGAACCTTAATTAAAGATAGGGTAGGTTCAAATCCTGTTAGTAACACTTGTTCTAAAAATCATGTTAACATTTAAAATAAATATGTTAAAAATATAAATCGTGAACTGTTTTCAAGTGACGTAATAGTACAGGAGCTAAGGGGGGGGGGGGTTGAGCATCTAAGGTGTCAGGACTTCGAACCTTAGTTGGAGACAGGGCAGGTTCAAATCCTGTTAGATTGTATCAGTAATAGTATTCACCTCCTACTGTACCTTCTGGTTCTTCCCATTACTCTGTCTGATTCGTTCCTCGCAAATATCTATTGCCAATGGGTAATGGGTAGATTACGGTTAAAAAGACCAGCCTTTTCTTAAAAAAAGATTTTTTTGTTGGTGAACCAACATTAGCGACGATTGGTATTTGATTGATGAGTTATAAATTCAAAAAAAATCATAATTGCCAAAGTAACCTTGCTGAAAAGCTATTTCTACTAACGACTTGGTGATGAAATAAGTAAAAGGAATAAAAGTGGTAAAAACTTGACATTGTTTTGTGGCAAGCCAATAATAGTAAAATGTTACTTTTCAATCAGTAACAGTCAAGATTTGTCTTGCTTCTTTTAAAATACAATATTTTGTATAATGACACAGATAATAAGTTAGGTAGATGTTTGTTTCTCTCGACCTAATGACATTGTCAGATTTCCATAATCTATGGGAATAAGTTTATTATTGGAAAACGTACTTCATAAAAATGGTACACAGTATCAATTAAACTGTTATTGATTTCATCGTTACATTACCTTTTCAAAAGTATACAAAACCATTTTATTTATTATATTATTATATTAGTAAATTCTACTTCAAAACTAGCACACCTCCACCATCAATACACATTTTCTGTCTATATATAACCCCAAATATTTAATGAACTCACATGAAACAATGTCTACACAGTTTTTATTACATTTACTTGACCTACACAAACAATCAATACAAGGGTAAGTTATACTACAAAAATCAGAATTTACCCCTACTAAAGAGAAATTTAGATACACCGTTTTCTCAGAGCTTAGCTACAATTTGTTTTCAGTAAACCACCATTTTAGAGATGCTAAATCATACCCACCCGCCCACCAATACACGTACAGTGGTATTGACAGACAGTCTTTGTAATATACTTGTAAAATACAAATACTATAGCAACAATAGTATTCATATGTAAATGTTGACCCACCCGCTTGCCCATACACGAACAGTGGTATTGACCCACCCGCCCGCCCATACACGAACAGTGGTATTGACCCACCGCCCGCTCATACACAGACAGTGGTATTGACCCACCCGCCCGCCCATACACGAACAGTGGTATTGACCCACCCGCCCACCAATACACGAACAGTGGTATTGACCCACCCACCCGCCCATACACGAACAGTGGTATTGACCCACCCGCCCGCCCATACACGAACATTGGTATTGACCCATCCGCCCGCCCATACACGAACAGTGGTATTGACACACCCGCCCGCCAATACACGAACAGTGGTATTGACCCATCACCCGCTCATACACAGACAGTGGTATTGACCCACCCGCCCGCCCATACACGAACAGTGGTATTGACCCACCCGCCCGCCCATACACGAACAGTGGTATTGAGAGCGTGGTGGGTCAATACCACTACGTGTATGGGTGGGCGGGTTGGTCAATACGACAGTACGAGTATGGGTGGGCGGGTTTGTCAATACCACTTAACGTGTATGGGTGGACCACGTAAAGTGTATGGGTGGACCACGTAACGTTTATGGGTGGGTGGGTCATTTCATACATTTCCACTGTACATGTATGGGTGGGTGTGTGGGTCAATAACACTATACGTGTATGGGTGGGTGGGTGGGTCATTTCCACTGTACATGTATGGGTGGGCGGGTGGGTCAATAACACTATACGTGTATGGGTGGGTGGGTGGGTCAATAACACTATACGTGTATGGGTGGGTGGGTGGGTCATTTCCACTGTACATGTATGGGTGGGCGGGTGGGTCAATAACACTATACGTGTATGGGTGGGTGGGTGGGTCAATAACACTGTACGTGTATGGGTGGGTGGGTGGGTCATTTCCACTGTACATGTATGGGTGGGCACTCCAGAGATTATGCTTACCCCAACCCAAGTATTTACTTTTATATGACGTCATTAGTTTTGTTTGAAAGAAATGGAATTATGTTACAATGTCTGAGTTAACATCTGTACAAAACCGTGGGTCAGTACTACGTATCGTGTATGGGCGGGCGGGTGGGTCAGTACTATCGCTAATAGTAACTTTGAAACTATTATTAATTAATTTCGCATTGCTGATAAAAAAATACACACGAGAGTGTAGTAGGCGTTAATATAATATACCGGTACAGATGCACAATTATAGTGAGGACAGATATATTTAATCCAAACAAAATATAGATTTACAAAAAGGAATTTAAATGCAAACAACTATCAAGCTCATAAACATTTTTGATCATATAGAATAATTTTCTTTTCAGTGTGGTTAATATAAATTGTGAAAGTAAGAGAATAACATGATGTTGTCCTGTGACGTCATTAAGATACATTCCTTCAGAAACATTTTATCACAAAACGAATACGTTTTGTGTATTATATGTGCATTCTAATAAATAGTTGTTTTAACTATGCGTGCATGTATAATTTTGAACGATATAAACACTCTCAAATATTTAACCACCTACAAGTCAGGCCTGTGCGGTGCTGATGTTATCAGCATGTCCGCCACTATCAGCTAGCCACCCTTATCACCTGCCATCTCGAACACCTTCGTGTCAGACCTGCCGACAGCATAATGCTCCCTTATCACGAAAAACACTGAAACCCTTTCCTAACATTTCCGAGCATTAGCTTGTCGAAATAACGATGACATTTACGTCAGCCTCGTGGAACGAAAGTGATAAGTCAGTTACTCCGCTTGAAAATTGTTTTATGAACAACAAACATTGTTATAATTTTTTTTCTGCTTGAAAATGTTTGTTAATTAACAACAAACACTGTAATAATAATAACAATAATAAGAAAATAAATAAAAAAATCACTGTAATTTGTTAACACTATTCATGGACTAAAAGAAGAGCTTTATTAACTATGGGATAATTTCCATCACGTCCATTTTGGAACATATATATTGGTTTCCTATTTTTATTCATCGTTTCATTGAAAATAATAATTAGTTAATATTTAATTTTCAATGTTCAGTCTAGTTTTTTTATGAATTTTTGGACTGTAAACATAAATTGAGCCATATATAATTATTTTATCGGATCCTAATAACACTTTATTACCTCCATTGGTGGAAACTAAATTAAGATGTGTACAGTTAAATATTAGATATAAGCTTGAGAAACTGCTTGTTGATAAAGTAGTTTTATTGTCCAGTGATTATCAAGTAGCATTGAAAGATATTATGGAAACTATTTTAATCCTTACGTGTCATATGGGTACATCCTCTAGTTTGTAGTTTCAAGTTAAGGAATGTCTCATTGTATCATTTATTTAGTTATTTTATTTATTTATTTATTGAACCAACGGCAATGCCTTTTTAAACAAAGATTAACAAACATGCAAAAATAACTGTTGTACACTAACAATTATATGAAAAAACAATATGACTATAAGAAATAACAAACAATAGAAAAACTACATAGTAAAATAAATAAATAGTAACAACGAACATGAAATAAATTAAACTAATATAAACTTTCAAAATTCAACAATGAAAAGACTAAAGCTAACTAGACTAAACAAATGATAACAATAAACTAATACTGAAAGCAAATAACAAAATAACTAGCGTTATAATGAAAGTGTGTAAGTGTAATGTAATCGGATGAAGTGTGTGTGTGTGTGTGTGTGTGTGTGTGTGTGTGTGTGTGTGTGTGTGTGTGTGTGTGTGTGTGTGTGTGTGTGTGTGTGTGTGTGTGTGTGTGTGTGTGTGTGTGTGTGTGTGTGCGTGCGTGCGTGTGCGTGTGCGTGTGCGTGTGCGTGTGCGTGTGCGTGTGCGTGTGCGTGTGCGTGCGTGTGTGTGTGTGTGTGTGTGTGTGTGTGTGTGTGTGTGTGTGTGTGTGTGTGTGTGTGTGTGTGTGTGTGTGTGTGTGTGTGTGTGTGTGTGTGTGTGTGTGTGTGTGTGTGTGTGTGTGT
This sequence comes from Stictocephala bisonia, assembly GCA_035578905.1. Classification (NCBI taxonomy): domain Eukaryota; kingdom Metazoa; phylum Arthropoda; class Insecta; order Hemiptera; family Membracidae; genus Stictocephala; species Stictocephala bisonia. Next base: position 71,070 of record JAQJVL010000884.1, read on the forward strand.
GTGTGTGTGTGTATGTGTGTAAAAGTTGGCAGGGTGTGAGTGAGGAGCGATTGTAACATCAATAAAAGTTCAGGAGCGAGGTGAAAAAAGGTTTACAGACAAGATAAGTCCATCATTTTTACCTTCTTCTTAAATGCATGGATGCTGTCAAAGTGGAAGTCAACCTGACCAGAGATAGCATTTCCGATGCTCATTAGGCGAGGGAGTGGGCTGTTCTTCAGATAGTTTCTGCTGTGGGCTCTTCTTATGAACGGCTCAGAGGATCTAGTAGTTCCTGGAACACGAAACTCAACTAGCTGCAGAAGTTCTGGGCAGTCAAGAACTCCACGAATCAACTTGAAGAGGAACACAGCATCAGCAACAGCTCTCCGATGCTCCAAAGGCCGCAGGTTGAACTTCAGAAGCTCGAGTTGATCAACAGGCACATCCCAGCAACGATAGCCCAGCGAGAACCCCATCATTCTAGTGAAGCGACGCTGAATTCCCTGAAGTCTGGTTATGTGAATGTCTAGGTAAGGTCGCCATACGACGCCGCCGTATTCTAGGACTTGGAGTACAAAGGACTTATACAAAAGACCCAGTGAATGTGCTGAAAGACCACTCTTCGCCACTCTGGCAATAAGACCGATGACTCGTCTAGCTTTTGTGCAGATGTCATCAATGTGTTGCTCACAAGATAAAGAGGATGTGAGATGGATACCAAGGTCTTTTATGTCACTACAACGTTCCAGGGTTGCTCTATCAGCAGTGTAGTTGTTGACAACAATGTTTCCCCTTCTACTGAAAGTAATTACTTTACATTTCTCCACATTAAGAGACATCTGGTTCATCTCACACCAATGCATAACATGATTAAGGGACCTCTGCAGAACATCACAGTCTTCTCTAGTCTTGATCGGGTAGAACAGCTTAATATCATCAGCATATAGTAGAAACTTAGATTCAATACTTTCAGTAATATCATTGATGAAGACATTAAAAAGATAAGGTCCAAGCAGGGAACCCTGAGGAACCCCGGATTTCACTGGGAAGGGATCAGACATACCGGAGCTATATTTCACTACTGAAAATCTATCACTCAAATAGCTATTAATCCAGGCTAAAAGAGGCTCGCAGACTCCATATCCTTTCAGTTTTTGAATCAACAACTTGTGGCACACCTTGTCGAAAGCCTTACTAAAATCTAGGTAAATGGCGTCAACCTGCAGGCCCTGAGAGAAACAAGTGTACATAAAATTACTAAACACCACCAGGTTGGTAACTGTAGAACGGCCGGGTGTGAAGCCGTGTTGCTCTACAACTATGATGTTTCTAAAGACAGGTTTCAACCTATCTAAGACAATGGCTTCAAATATTTTGACAATGGGTGACTGAATAGTTATGGGCCTATTATTACGAACGTCGCTTCTATCACCAGCCTTGAAGATGGGTGTAACTTAGCTTGTTTTTAACCCGGACGGAAAGACACCGCACTGGAGACTACTATTAAACAAGCAGGCCAGGTCCGCACTCAATAAATCACCACAGTATCGCAACACTCGAGGGGGAATACAATCAGGACCACAGCCCTTGGACACATCCAGAGAATCAATAAGTCTTTTAACTTCAGAGGGTGACGTCGTAATTTTGGAGATGTGTAGGTTATTTTCCTTATCGGGAAAGTCAGGAATGCAAGCACTACAGTCATTGAAAACATTAGAGAAATGCTTGGCAAACAGATTGGCCATCTCATCAGGATGGTTAGCCTCATCAGGCCCAAGTCTAACCGAGGAAGAACAATTTGCTGTGCGCCTAATATTCTTAACATGGGACCAAAAAATCTTCGGGTTCCTGGGTAAGATGTCATCAATGTGAGAAATATACGACTGATAGCATTGAAAGGATTTTATCTTGCATGTGTTCCGGGCTTGGGAAAATTTGAGATAATCACTTTCTAGGCCAGATTTCTTGTAATTTTTGTGAAGTACCTTCTTCATAATCACCTGCTCCCTTAGCTGCTTATCAAACCACGTTGGAAAGGAAGATTTGTTAACCCTCTTCAGAGGTGTGTGCGACTTGATAATATTGCTCAAAGAAGTGAGGTAACTATTAAAAGTGGTTTCTACACTCGAGTGAAGTGAGGCAACATCAATATGTAATTTGGATAAATCCGATCTTATCTGTTGTAAGTCGCATTTGAAGTAGTTGGGGGCATACGATGACTTCCTATCAATGGAAAGTTCGGATTCCATAGCAAGGTCAAATTCGATGGCTGGATGGTGCAAATCCTCACAAGCGAGCAAATCCTGAGCCTTGCAACAGCGAATATTGGTATTCGCAAAAATCAAATCCAGTTTGTTTCCTTTATAATTCAATATGTCGTTATATTGCTCAAGATCAAGACTGCACAAAACATCGTACAGGAGATTTTCAGACGCTTCAGGTGAGACAGAATTTCTTAGATTAAAATCCCCTAGAACTATGATGTAATCATATTGAGAAGTTGCCAAGATAAAGTCGTCGAATGCATCACAGAATGACTGGAATTTAGATAAGGATGATCCGGGAGGAATGTAGGCGACACATAATAAAAGATTCTTTTGAAGTTCCAGCCCGACTTCAAGAAACAGTGCTTCAAATCTCAAAGCAGGATAATTGTGAACTTTGACATCTGAAAGAGCGGGAACGGCCACTAATACACCACCACCACCAACCTTATCACTAGTATCCGAAGACCTGTGGCATCTAAATATCCTGTGGGGACCCCCACCAAACTCTCCATCACAAACAGAGGCATCCAACTTAGTTTCCGTGAGGATGACAAAATCATAGGGCGAAGAGTTGAAGTTCTGAGTAAAGTTTGGTAACTTAGATCTAATGCCATTAATATTTTGGTAGTAAAAACTAATTCTAGCATTGCCGTTGGTACATATTAGTTTTTTTGGTTTAGGGTAACAATTTTAGGAGTGCCATTACGATACTTTATTGAAAGATTGTGCTCACCAGCTGAAATCCTAGTTTCGAGCTCCTTTCTCAGCTTGTCCAGAGTTTTCAGCTCGAGTGGAGTACGATCACGGGAAAGTTTAAGATCTCTTAGAAGGGGATTTTGTGCTACAATCCTGTCAGAGAAAAATCCCTCAATCACCTTGTTTTTATCGGCTTCAGAGGCAAAGATTACTTTAATCGGCCGTATTTTATCACTAACTGGTTTGCCAATCCTAAAGTGTTTAAGGCGGCTACTCTCGATATTAACACCAGAAGAATTAACAACTTGTTTTATAACATCAAGATCATAGGTTTTCTTATCAGTCAGATTCTTAGAGGTAGATTCAGGTACATTAAACAAAACAAGGTTGCGTTTTCTATTATCCCTATCCAAGAGTTCCTCCATCACTACATCAACTGACCCGGGAGGGAAACAACTGTTAGTAACAGAAACCTCAATTTTACTCTCAGCATCAGTAACTCTCCGTTCTAAATCAGTTATTCTAGGCTCCAACTGGTGAAGATTTACTTGGATGGACTTAATATCATCCTGAATTGCAGAAGCACAGGCTGGAACATCCTTAAGGCAATCTACTGTGGTAGTTAAATTATCAATCTTAGCGACCAGTGTAGCAAGAACAGAAGAGAAATCCGGGGCCGCAGAAGCTGGTTTACAATCGACTCTTAGACAGTGCCATTTAGTTGTTGAATTAGAAGCAATCTTTTGGTACTCAGCCTTGGATATCCCAACACAAGCACGGTGAAACCATCTTTCACACGAACCATCACATTGCACACCCTCATCGGTATCTAGAACCAGTTTGTAACAAACTGGACAAGCAGTATCAGAACTTGATGCCATGATGTTTGGAGTACAAGAATAGAATGGCAGACACAGAGGGAATAATACATGTAAAAATACTGGGCAATAGGTCCGGTTTTAGAGCCAGAATGGGTAAGGTACAAATCAGTAAATTGTGTATGTTGGCACTTAATGTTATGACATAATAAATACAAAAATATGGCTAAACATAAGCTTAAACTAACATGAAATGCAATAAACAAATATACAAATTTAATAACAGTCAATGACACAAAAAAAGAACAACACTTAAACAATTAGTCTTTGCGAACGACGCCAGAGCAGGAAAAGGCCATTTCATTTCTTGACATTTCATATAGTGCTATATAGTGAAGTTGACGATGATCAAGAAGGCCGTGGAAGTTGACGAACGTGCCCCCACCTCTTGCCAGCGTAGCAGACGAAACACAGAAGGAGTGGAATGGATCGAAGGAATGAACTGATCAATGTTTACGTTTATTCACAAAACCACCTTTAATATCCAGGTCCAAGTTAGCAGGTTAGGTGGATTAATAAGAATATCCAACTACGATGAATGTTAGTAGCCACATTATTCGAACATCAAAACTTACAGTCTCAGATGGAAAATACAGTATGGAAATAAAGAAAATTTAATAAACATCACAGGTCACAAACTCAAAGTACATCACCAACACTAAACATCCAAGCGGCAGCCATATTGAGTGTCTAATCCTAAATATGGCAAGTTAGGGTCTAATCCTGTATCAGGCAAGTTAGGGTAAAAAGCCTTCTCTAACACGTAACCAGGGGACCATCAGCTTCAGGGTGATTTCCGAACCACGGGAGCAGTACAGGGGTAAAAACTGTTATAGCCACAGATGGAATCGAACCCGGGCCAACCGAGGAGCAAGCCGCTGCCTTAACCCCTTAGCTAAGCCGCTTTGTATTTGAGGCAACCAATATATTAATTTATACTAGGGGAAACCCCTGCACGCTTCGCGTACCAACCCGTCACCCGCTGCTCTCGAGACGCTGAGACCGAACATGTAGATTTTTACTTTAAATATTGGTAACTAAACTGTATTAAGTAAAATCATATTATTTAAATTCATTTACAGTAGCTCACTCATTGCACTTGATTTGCGCTCTATTTATAGAATAATACTGTAAATATAAACAACCAATGTTATTTCTAAGCCTATTTCAAATGTTTTCATTTAATTTAACGGCTGATGATAACATACACACAGACAGACATGTAGTCGCTCTATTATAATTAACTTGATATTTTACTGTACTGCTCTCTATGTTTAACCTAACAAATTATTCGGACCATTTAATATTTGTTTATGCCGCCGGCTGGTCAATTAAAATTAATCTCCATAAAAATAATATTGCAACTTTGACGCCGTGTAGAGCAAAACATTATGGGAATTAAAAAAAAAAAAAAACTAGCTCCATTATGACTTAGAAATCAAAATTATCTTTTGAATAAAGAAAGTTTCATCAAAATCGGTCAAGTGATAAGCTCAGAAAGGGAGTGAAATAAATTAACGGATTGTTTTAATATATAGGACGCTAAGGTTCACTGCATTTAATCAACTAAAAATATCTACCCTCTTAATTGTCAATATTGATAATTTAACTATTTTTTATTTGTTCAGAATAGCCCTGTCCATTTGAGGTCAGGGTTATTATCAATTTCCTTAACTTTTATATTCTTACAGGACTATTTTTATCATGATAATTAACAATAGGTCATCATGTAAATATGCGTAAAGTAGCTTCCACTTTTGAAAATTTGCAAGTTTCTTTGCAAGAGTACCCACTTACATACTGGTGCATGTTGGGCAAACAGGATTCAACAATCAAGAAGTTCTTGACTACAAAATTCATATTCTCTTATAATAACAAGGCAGAGGCCCCACTCTATCATTCTACACATAAATAAAACACATACTGAAACAACATTCCAAAAACATTAGACTCTACAACATTCATACTCTCTAATGGTAACAAGGAAAGGGCATAGAGGGGTATTAAATAACACAATTAAAAACATGTTTATATTTAGTAAACAGTCACGCAATTTTATGATACTTTTTGGCATATCCAGCAAAGATCTTTGAAAATGTCAGAAGCACGTCTCGTAAATAGGTTCCAGCAATTCTTAAGGTCGTGCGATAGGTTTTCTGTGTGTTAATTATTTCCTAATTTTATAATAAAAAATAGTTAATGTACCTTCCCTTGAGACAGGAAAAATATTTAAAAAATTGTTCAATCGCTACATTAGAACATTTGGCCTTATGAAATGACGAATTTAGCTTAAAATTGGCATTAAAATCACTATTAAGACAAAACTGTTCATAGAAATTTTGTTTTTATCTAAACTTTTTACACTAAAGGGAATAAGATGTTTCCAATAAAAAAATTAAATAATTCTTATGATATTAAAGATACAAAAAGTTTATTTACATTACCTCTAAAATTCAAATACTTTCACATTTTATTAAACTGGAAACATGTTAATCCCTTCTTCAGTTTAGGGGTAAAAATCGTAGATATAAAAATAAATTTGTACCTATCACAAGGGAAGGTATACTAACTATTTGTTATTAAAACGTTGGGAAATATTTAACACACGAAAACCAATGTTTAGAAGAGGTTGAGAAGATTATATTTATATTTTTTCTATCAAAGCTGAGTAGAAAGGCATTTGTTGCCACTTACTCGTGGAGGATAGAAACTGAACCATAAATTTGTATGGTTCTAATTCATATTTCCATCAGGTTTAGTATAATGTTGTAAATAAACTCTACATTTACTAAAATGGTGATCGTTACACAACTCTAACTTAATATAATGTAAGTAGTTAAAATAAAATAGATATTATGTTGGTTGATCTTAAGAGACCACGTTTCCCATCTTTAGACTGGAGGGATTCAGAAAGCAATATACAGTATGTAATACTGTATTTGTGCTTTTGTTACTTATATTTTATTTAATTATCTTATGTAATGTTACAGTATTTATACCAACACGTAATATGCTAATAATAAAACTGAAGTCCGTGCAACATTAATGCCTTATTGGATGATGTAATACGAAGTACAATAAATAAACTATACCTCATACTTTCTGATAAAAACAAACAACAGCTTCACAAAAACTAATCGGTACTAATTTTTATTAGGTGTCCTATCAGCTAACAATTAGCTAGAAAACACTTTCTGAGAACCTGTTTAGTAACTATGTGTTATGTAGGTTTAGTGCGATAACCCTCGCCTGTAATCACCAGTCAGCATGGCGCCTTATCTAATTCGGTTTACATAACACAGCTAGGAACTGGCTGACGGCCCTTCACGCTGGTTCAAGGTCACGTAAAGTCATTTATCACGGCTCGGACAAAATAATTAAATTTGAAGGTCTTAAAGGTACGTGTGACATATTTGTTATAACGATATTGCTTATTATTTTTTATTTTATCAGTAAAAATTACTTTGATTGTATCATCATTCCTATGCTAGTTTCTTCCATTTGTATTCAGTTATCCTTATATGCTCCTCCTACTATACGTGAAGCCATTTTTCGTCAACGCAACTCCTCCCACATATTAAGATGATTGAGGTCCAAAACATTTTCCCCTCTTTGTAATTGTACAATAAAGTCTTCAATTTGATATTTCCACCCTGAAGGGCATGGAAAGCTCTTAAAGTACCCCCTCTCTCCTATAAGAATAACGTGGAAAGATGTCTATTTTAGTCGAAAAGTAACAGCTGTTCATATGTAAATAACAAATTTTATAAAATTTATCAACTGTTGGAATGAAAATAATGATTTTTCCATAAAGCTTCCACATGTTAGCTTTTTTATAAAGCTTCCACATGTTAGAAGGTGTAGGGTAAGTAGACATATACTTTAGAGATAGGCCGTGTAATACTGGTAACACTGGGTGTTTATATCAATAAGTAGGCAGCACTGAATGAGCTACTGAAAATAAATTTACATATTATGGTTTTATATTTGATATAGTCTACGTAATAATATTTGAAGTTAAAAGCCACAGACCGGGACCGACGTGGGATTGGCACGAGAAGCGAGCTGTGATGCCCCTAGTATTTAATAAAATCATAAAATGGTCAACTAACGTACAAAATTGTTGAACTTAGGATGCTTGCTAAATATTATATCCCCTAATATATATTAATGGCAGATAAAATACAAAATATTACGTTTAGAGTGTACTGTATAACTAAGTAAAACTATTTTATCCCTTCCAACGCCTAAACGGAAATATCAGTCTCACTACAATTTGGTCGTAACGCCTTAACCGACTGACTTAACCTTATACGTCATCTCAGAATTGCTGCAATGTTATGTTAAGTTTTGAAAAAAAAAAAACAAAAAAAAAATAACACACATACACACACAAAGGAACCATCTAAAGTTCTTTTTATACTAATTCTGAGATGACGCATATATCATTTAAGGCTTTTTGAACTAGTATTACACATTATATGAACGAAAAACTACATTATAGTTATATAACAAATAATTCCCCGTTTAATAATCGGGAACACTTGACAGAAATTTGGCGATTTCCTACAAGCAGATTTAATACGACGAAAACCACTTGGAACCTACGAGTTTATTTATTGGATCGTGAAATAGCCAATTATAGTTTTTTGTTAATAAGAAGCAAGGAGTCATAATTGATTGTTTGAGTGAAATGTATGTTATTTTGCTCAACTTTAAAGCAAACATGTTCGTGACGGTGTTGGCGGCGAACATGTGCGCCCTTGTGTGGGGTCAACGAGCATTCCAACCGGCGAACATGTTCGGCTCGTCGGACCCGGCGAGCCCGAGCCCCAACACGGACATGCTCGGCCGTCTGTGGGGACGACCAACATGTTTCGCCGGTAACTCTTGGTCCGTGAGAATTTCTTTTACTGTATTTGGATTCGCAACACTTTCGGAGGGAAGGGCTTAGTGTGTTCTTCAACAGTGTGTGTATTGTTCTTGTAGAAGAAGCAATGCCGACGTGTCGCTTGTGCAGTTACAGTGAAAGTTCTTGGTGTTTTGTATAACTTGACAATAGTAAAATGTCGTTCAGCGATAACAAACAGTTCTGGACGGAATTTATAGAACTTTTTCGGGAATAGTGTTAGTAGGACGTGAAAAGTCGAAACTTTTCTAATAAACATTTAAGGATGGCATGTTTGAACTTATTGGTAGAAAAATGTAAGGACAATTTTCCAAATGCTGATGAGAACAGAGCCAGAGAGGCAAGAGTACTTTGCGGCGGCAGCGAGCATGTTCAAGAGCAAGTTCGGTGGACTGTGGGCAACGCCGAGCATGTTCGCGAGCAGGTTCGCCAACAGGCTCGTGAACATGTTCGCCAGTGTATGGGGGCTTAAGCCAAGAAACATATACATTATCCTGGATTCCAGGAGTCATAGAACCTTCCGTATTTGACGGTTGCTGCCCAAGGTCGAAAGGGCGGAAGTGCTACATTAGCCCGTAATGACTAGGCGTATCGGAAGCCGCAGATAGACGGGAAGTAGAATGAGCCACCTGCCATTGCGTGATGATACTAGTACACGGTGGACGTTGACAGTTGAGGAAATATACCCGTCGTTCCACACAATGAACACAACTACGTTGTAAAGGGGAAACAAATATGAACGAAATTTGTTTGGGGGTAGAATGCTTAACAGGGGACCAATAATCGGGGAGATTGTCTGAGGATCTTACCTTATAACATTTTAGTTCAAAGTGCTATAACGTTTATCTTTATTTCTAAATTTATTAATGTTTTAACTTAGTTTAAAGTTAATTTAGTAAAACTAGTCAAGAAATTTAGTAAAAAACGTTAATTGTAAAAGATATCTTTTAATTACTCGTATCTCGGCTTTCAATTGGTAGCACAACAATTTGATTGTCGTGTACACACACCCCTCCAAAATAAATAAATAAAAACTGAAAAATACGTTTGTGGGGAACCCTGTATTTAAATGACAGTCGTATTGATAAGGAGAAAACAAACCTAGTCTAGTATATTATAGTTTGCCAATTGAAACGGAAGAATACCACCATACATTAAAGTCACCACGAACAAAAGTTATAGCCTTTAAGCATGGTTAATTCAATCACATTGTTGTTATTCTTTAGACGCCGGTCATCAATATGTGGGCTAATATGGGTTTCACACGAGTTTGATGAGTCTAGATGAGTGAATGTAGCTATTGTTACAAACTAAGCCCGACTATTCCTTAGAACGTCATTAATTAATAGCCCAACAAACAAACAGTCGGTGGATATCAGCTGACTCTCCTCAACATTTGTTTGGTTATGATTAAGATTGAACTGAGAACCTTTTTAGGTTATGAAGTTTCACAATGTAAAAGAAACTACTGATTTAAAGCAGAAAAATAAGCTGCTAAATGGTGTAAACCCCAATTGTTACTGCACAGTGCTTATTTGTTTTCATCTCATTATTTGTTTTAGTTGACCAACTCAATTTCATATAAATGTCTGCTGAAAACCGGAAATGTTGACTTCAATTTGTAATTAGAAACTTGAACTAGCACCTTGTCAGTTCCTCCCTTATTCCCCTCAAATCCTCAAAGATAAGCGTAGACTTTCTTGAACGTTGAAGGATAAACGTAGAATACTGCCATTGAGGCGTTCGCTGTGGTCATAAGAAGTGACCTATGTTTCTCTTTTTTGTGTTTTACTAGAAATTTCCGTTAAAAATTTATGTTTAAATTTTATATATAATTTTTCACCAACCTGGAGAAGTGCTAATTTAGCAACAGTTCAACTTTTTCGGGTGGGGATGAAACACTCCCCTACTGAAATTACATTAGAGTTTATAACGTAAGGCAGAATGTAGACAGTCCAACGTTGGCGTTGTACAGTAGTGTTTTAAAAAGAATTCTGAGGGAAAATAAAACGTAAAAACACTGCACAAAGAGAAATGCAAGCAGCACGAATTTACTTGGAGGAGAGAGAATGTAACCTTTTGAAGCGCACACGAATTTTAGTGACGCTAATTGCTTCCTTCTGTATCAGAACAAAACCACTTTAGCAAGCAGTTTTTTCTCTTCGTATACTCTACCTGTTTGGTTAATAACACTTGCATGATGTGTCCTTCGCATTCCCACAGTACTTAAATGTTCATAAGAAGGTAGGATTGCTGGTCTGGCCAGTCTAACCGATGATTAGGGTTTCGCATGATGTCTTGGGGCGGGTAGAGCACCCAAGCTCACTCATTACGTACTAATCAAGTGGCATTCACACAATGAACGCCGGTCAAGGTCGACTTCATCACGTTAATAGAGTCAGAAAACCAAGTCTGAGAGTTGCGAACTTGCATTTATGAATCTTAATTGAAACGTCTATAGTTTACATTAGTTATTGCAACGACTTCCAAGAATTAGTGACTTGGTTCACGTACTTGCGAAATTTTTTTAATTTTTAACAATAAAAAATAAAAAAAAAAATGTGTACGTAAAAATGAGAATTATTTTCAAACGTTTTCATCATAAAAAATAACATTTTTATTATGCTCTCAAACTACCGTTAATTCCTTTGAGAAAAGGGTAATGGAAATATTGTGCAATCGAGTGTTGTGAACTCTTAAAAATTAATTGTTTGCAATATAAGTCCGCGTAAAAGAGAAACAAAAATAGTTTTATTCGGATTTTAAAGTCCTATCTAACATATTGTTAGAATAAAGGTCTTCCTTAAGAGACAATTTTATTTCAATTAACTTTCCGTTAACACTCATAAAAATGTGACGAAGCATCATAAAAGATGACTGGATAAATACGCAGAACTGTGCGGCTATATTTCATGTTGTTGAGGTTATCGCCGCTTGACTGCAGCACTGTATGTGTGTCGGCCGGCTCAGCACACGGGTTGACAAATGTGGGAGCGGATTGTGGTGAAATATGATAATAGGTCTCACCCTCAGCCCCCCTCACCCACCCCCTTCCGCACTAGTACACCAGCACACGTAGAGGGAAACTTTGTATGTCCAAATGGACTGCTATTTACCACTTACTTCGGTGGTGCTATATATACTCCATATGGAATGATTCAGGTTAAGAAACTCAAACGTTCATAACAGACTTTAGGGTGCATGACTTATAATAAATCTTGTTTTACCGGGGAGAACAATTTTGGTAAAAATTTAAGCAATTAAAAAAAAATAAATTTGAATATACGTTTATTGAACGCAATGCATTACTTCCTGCCAGTACATACAGAGTATCCAGTAAGTAGGCATCAAAACTTCAGAAGGTTATTCCAAAGGTCAAAACAAACGAAACAGTTCATGTGGCATATCTCATTCCATTTGTATACAATATTTACAAGAGTCTTAATTTCAGAAGTTAGTTTAAATAAAATCATGGAGATAAAAATACATATCTGTAAAATGCAAAAATATTACAGATATTAAAAATTTGGTCCCATACATTACGATATACAAATTGTTTTGAATCGAACAACTATTTGCAGAAAAATTGACATTTTTTACTGTTAACGGAATTCTTTATCCAACCAAAAAATCTTTTTTATTTGATAAAAAAAAAATTCTCAGTTAACAGTTGTTCGTTCGTAAACATATTCGTACTATATTGGGTTGGAATAAATCGTTTAATAATTTTTAACAAACTTTTTTTAATAATATTTAAGGTTTTTGAGATATTTCATTAAACAAATTTTAAATTACAGCTTTTTAAAAAAGGTTAAATACAAATAAATTAAATTTTAAAGGAGTATGTAAAATATTAAGACTTATATTCATTCTAAGTTTCACGATTTTATATTTAGTGACTTTTATATACTAAATGTATGTATTACATACATATAAATAGCATTATTAGTATACGTAACTGTATACAGACAGACAGAATACAGATCGAGTTATACCACATGTTCACATGATATTTATTGTTTGTTTTGACCTTTGGCATTACCTTCTGAAGTTTGGCTGCCTATATATGGGACATACTGTATAGACATAGAAATCACTACAATGTATATGTTTATAAATATGTGTTTTGATAGTTATTCATTACTCAGACACCGATCGTCAAGATATGGACGAATATGAGGGGCGAATGAATGTGATGAGGGTAGATGAACGAGTGTAGTCATCGTTACCATCTTGTGTGCCGACTGTTCCTAATAAAGAGCTATTTATTAATAGCCCAATAGCCAGGGCAACTAGGGACCTACAGCTTTACGTGGTATCCGAACCACGTAGTGTTTCAATCATTACTTTGACAACTAACCTAAAAATCGTGTCGCGTGAGTGAGTGCCCTATCCGCATGTCTCAACGGCCTCGCCTAGAACTAAACAACATCTTTGTTCTCACCAAGATACAAATTGCAAAAAATAGAACTTCATTATGTATTTGAATTACTAAAATCTCACTTTTATGGATTATAACTTAATAAATATAATATTTTTCAAACAACAATGTTAAAATTGTAGTTAAAACAATTGTATAAATACTTGGTTAGTAAATACAAGCATTATTAGTATTTGTTGTTATTACCACCTTATTTATAACCCCTCTTTTCCAAAACCTTGGTTGTATCTACATTTCCTCCCACCCTAAAAATGATTCAAGTTGGTCGTAATGTTTAAGTAGTTCTGTGTCTAAATAAGTATATTTTAAATTTTAGTAAGCCTAAATTATGACGAAAATCCAACTGTACAACAGCCGTAACAGGCGAGTTAAGTATGATAAATATATGACTTTATAAAAACATTGCCCATAAGAAAGAATTCAATGGTAACTTTGGAGACTGTAGGTGGTGGAATTTTAGGTTGAATTTTGGAAATAAAAATAGCGATAATTATTTAGAACAGAGGCTTTGTCGATTTGTTGGTTGTTTTTAATTTCATAGTTGATACATAACTAAGAAAAAAGACTATGATCTTTTTTCAGCGAAAAGTGATAAAGAGGAAACACGGAAAAATAGTTTTTTCCGTAAATATAGCGATGCGGGTACTCAAACTGTGCGTAACTGTGTCAATTTGACAAGGTCTTTGCAATCAAACCATTACTAAGCACGTTAGCCCCAGAAATGTGCAGGTTTCAATAAGGTTATGTTTTGTTAGGATAAGGCTAGGTTGGTAATTGATTGGTTAGCTTTGGGTTTGTAAGGTTAGGTAGGTTGACCTAACATAATATAACTAAAGCTAACATAACCTGACCGAACCTAAAAACCTAACAGTTAAACCAAATCTAACATAACCTAACCTTACATTCTTACATATGAGACGCCGACACAACGTTGTTGGTATTTTAAGGCGAATATGAATGGTTATATGAGTGTAGGATGAGTGTGGATGAGTGTAGTCTGGTTACTAACTGAGTTCAACTGTTCCTCAGAAAGGGCAATTTATTAATAGCCTAACAGCCAGGGCAACTAAGGGACCTACAGCTTTACGTGGAATTCGAACCACGTAGTGCTGGTCCGATTTTCAGCTAATTGCCAAGCCTGATACTCAGTTATCTCCTCCACACAACATCCACACAATGATTACCACCCAACATGGACACCCCAGACTTCTCTAGTAGTGTCCACGCCTATCAATACCCATCCTAGACATATCCTAACAGAACGTAACATTACTGTTTTCGGCATTACATTACAAAAGCGGCACGTTTTCGGCACTAACGCGTAGTAATGGTTTTATTGTAAAAACATTGCCATACTTGTGATCAGGGGAAAACCCCTCATAATGTGAGTACCCAAATCACTATATTCGTTGAGTACCCAAACAAACCACTCTCCGTTTTTCCTAATTTTCGTTATTTTTTCGGCTTTCCACTAAAAAAAGTTAATATTCTTGTTTCTTACTTTACGTATCTATTATACAAAAAAACACATGTTGAGAAGACGACAAGGCCTATATATAGCCTGTTCTATATAGAATATTTTTAGTCATCTTAACAATATTTATAACAATAACAACAAAACGTTAAAAAAGTGGTCTTTTAACAATGGTAGTCTAGTTTTTTGTTAAACCCAAACTTTATCGGTAGACAGACTGACAATTTATGAAGTATATAAAATTCTCTTGTGCATGGATGGAAATATACGCCAAATGTTCGCTGTTCTGAGCAGTTTATGGCCAAAACTCGTACTTTATCCATAGACGAATGCTTAACAAGCGTAAATCATCTGTTCAGAGTGTTTGATACGTGAGTTAAAACAGAGTTCGGTTTTGTATGATACATGAACAGATCCCAACCTGTTGGAAGTTACAGAACTAGGTCAAGATAAGACACCTTCCAGCTATGAGAGCACTCAGGTGGTCTACAACTAGTGCAACTTTGCACAATATCACCTATGTGTTATTTGCTTTACGTTAACGAAACCAGTACGAATGTTTAATTGTACCAAAATATTACATAGTATGTATATACATAGATTATGTTTCCTCCGTTTAATAGCAAGAGGGTAATGTTAGAATTAATACACTGCTGACATGCCTGTAGAGTGATCTAGCTATACAATTTATAACAAATTGTAACAAACAGTTGAATTATGTTATTCAGTTAAATAATTTAACAGCAGTCAATGTAAAATGAAATTTACTGATTAAAAAAAAACGTGTAATTCATTGCAGTTATTGCACAATTATTTGTGATTTCATTATAAACATATTAGCGCAGAAAATATTTAACACTTTATTGCACAAGTCAATAGCTATTATATCTATCCACATCACAGACACTTTAAAACTTACAATTGATCATCCACTTACTCTCGCAATGTCCATAGCCAACTTTCACCCACTTCCAGCGCAGCGGTCAGTCTTTCGTTTAATCTCCCAGTCCCCTTCCAGAAACTCGCCAAGGCTGTAAAACTTTTAGACGCTAACAAGCGTTTTTGAATACCATAGCTGTTCTAGAATTTGTTATTTGAAAGTGGCAATCTATTGATTAGGCGAGCACCTTTTAGTGAGGGAAAGTGTTCGTAAACTACCGTTCTGTGTCTCCCAGTCCGGTAATTTTCTCTGCCTCTTGTATCGTACGTCACGGCCTCTGGTTAAGGCATATTTTGACCAACAAAAAACGGCAGTTTCTAAAATGTAAAGACTTGGCAGATTCAACAGTTGCAAATTTTAAAAATTAGCCCATTATATTACTATTTTGAGGGAAACAAAGTGAAAAATGCATATTGAATAGTTACCACATTATATTAGAGCATTTTTGGTATCATGGTTTTATTTTCTTGGAAATAAACATAATTTTATTTGAGTTTACAATAGGGATTTCTACCAATCTTTGGTATAGTGTATAAATAAATAAACTTATAAATAGTGCTTTCATTTGTAAGTGATCTTTATTTAACACTAATTTTAAGATAACTCATGTCATAAATGATACAAGATATAACTAAATTATTTCCTTCAATCGAATTTTAAAGGTAAAAACTAATGATCTGACACTCGAAGGGACGCTTGGGGTCCAAAATACGAGAGCCCTTTCTTTCATACCGGACTCTGCACTCTTAGCAGTTAAAGCAAGAAATCCTGTTACGGAAAGTGACACGTAACCGTGTTCGTAGCAAGAGCTTCTTCTTCAGATAAAAATGTACGCCTGTTGATATAGTTTTATGCACAGTTGAAAATGTTTGAACAAAGTATTGTTTCTTAAGGGACCGGACTTTGGATTGTTCACGATAGTTTAGTGTTCAAAATTCTTTAAATTGAACACAAACTTCAAAGCTCTGTTTTCTAATGTTATAAGCATTACATTGCTGCTCAGTGTCAACCCGCCCTAAAGATCGGATGGCATAATAAATGACTGGGAAAATCATGGACTTAAATAATTCTATCTTGGTAGTTTCCGAGAAAGAATAGGCTTCAATATAATATTTGCTCGCAGCCTATATAAAGCTTTCAGACAAATGTACCTCACATGAGAACAACAACTCAACTTATCCAACACATAGGCCTATTTAGTGAGATATAACACAGACTGTGTAAAACTGTATAAAACAAACACTAAAAACCGGGTTAGTTGAAAATAAATAGGGCCAGTAAACTTAAAAATATTATAATTTCGCTAATAGTTAGGTATTGTTTTGTTTTTCTATTTATGCTTTATTCGTGCACGACCCTTATGAGCATTTAGATTATATTCGTTCCCAATTTACATAATTATTGTCCAATTTATTACCGATCAGTAATTTAATATTCCTTTCAAATGAAATGGGGGAAACCACAAATCAACAGCGGCACAAACCACCGGTTCCCCGGCCGCAGGGGGAACCCGTAGACATGCAATGCTCCCTAATTATTGTCCCGGGTTTCAAATATTCAATGTACCCGTGGGAAGCACTGCAGGAGTGTACAATACTAATTATCCCGAATTACTCGACCTGGGAAGGGCTAATGGGCTGGAGGTTGTACATTATTAGTGGACCGGGAACTGAATATAGAAATCAACTCTGCGAGCCGTTAGAAGTGGAATACATAAATAAACGACTATGTAGCTAAATGTTACTATGTCATTTATATTATTGGACAATCATACGAAGCTTTTATTCCCCAAACGAAATTATTTAATATTAATTTGTCTTTTTTCTATTTATAGAAACCTCTTTTAAAGGCACGTAAGTATATTATTACCAAAACCATAATTTCCTGAGTTCTTCTTCCTTAAAATAAGTCAACAAAGGCATCAGTTCTAATAATCATTTTATTAATTACAATGTTGTAACTTTTACAAAGTAAATTTAAGAGTATTACTTTTCCTTTAGAGGTTTTACTAACTACTTGGAGGTCCTTTGGTTATCAGAATTCTGCAACAAAAACAAAAGCGATTATTGTTCCATTATTTTGTCATCGTTCACGGTAGGTTTCATCCTTCCTTTGATTTTTAAAATTACTTCAAATAGTAAGAACACGTTTATTGGTAAGAAGGTTAGGCTTATTATATAAAATACACTATTATAAATCATAATTTATGGTTCAAAATTGTAACATGAACAAGTTATAAATATTTTCTTTCATAGTTTATGATTTAAAAGATACTGAAATTATCATTTGGCAGTATAAATCATTTGCTATTTTGTAACTACAAGGGTTTAATTTAATTTGGAAGGGGGTGTTGAAACTTTTCAATATATTACAATATATATGATATTTTACATACAAATAGTGACTGTTATTATCAAATTTATTTTATTATAAATATTCAGACTGTCTGGTTAATTGTAAACTGCATTTCAAGACGGATAACAAAACGGGAGAATAAATTAGAGTGATTTAAAAAAACCTAGGGTTTCATATAATTCAGTCAGCCTAAGGGTATACAAACGTTTTCATTTAACTCCTTGGTTAGAATGTTAAATTACAAAAAATGAGTACTCGACCGTAAATAGACTATTGCCTCATAAATTAATTATGTTGGGTGGGAGTCCAGTTCTGGATGTTGTGTAGGGAGAGAATTTAGCATAAGACTTGTCAATTTACTGAAAATCAGACCAATACTACGTGATCTGGAGTCCACGTCAAGTTGTAGGTCCCTTAGTTGCCCTAGCTATTGGGCTAATAATAAATGGCTCTTTCTAAAGCCCCCTCACACACGGTGTTGGCGGCGAAACTGCTCGGCCGTGGTGGGGTCAACGAGCATGTTCAGCTCGTCGGACCCGGCGAGCCCGAGCCCCAACACGGACATGCTCGGCCGTCTGTGGGGACGACCAACATGTTTCGCCGGTAACCCTTGGTCCGTGGGAATTTCCTTTTTTTGGATTCACAACACTTCCGGAGGGATGAGCTCAGTGTGTTATTGTTCTTGTTGAAGAATCAGTGCCGACGTGTCACTTTTGCAGTAACAGTGAAATTTATTGGTGTTTTGTATACGTTGGCAATAGTAAAATGTCGTTCAGTGATAACAAACAGTTCTGAACGGAATTTATAGAACTTTATCAGGAACAGTGGTGTCTGTGGGACATGAAAAGTCGACACTTTTCTAATAAACATTTAAAAAGGAAAGTTTTGGACATTTTTCCAAACACTGATGAGAACAGTGCCAGAGAGGCAAGAGTACTGTGCGGTGGTTGCGAACACGTTCGCAAGCATGTTCGATCGTCTGTGGGCAATGCCGAGCATGTTCGTGAGCAAGTTCACCAACAGGATCGTGTATGGGGGGCTTAAGAAACTGTTGACTTTAGTTTTTAAAAATTACTACAGTCATACACCTCTCACATTCGTCCATATCTCTACGATCTGCTTCTTAGTACTCCACAATATGTAGAAGTATTAATTAATAAGCACTGTACACGAGTTATACTTGCAAGCAAACACAGTTATCTAGTCTTATACTAATGAGAAATTCGAAAGCTATTTCAAGTTTACTGAAGTGAATTAGTTTCCTTTGCCCATATTAACCCTGATTAAATCAGTCGGAGGAATGCTCGCTCTGGTTCCTAGTTACTGCTTATTATTGGGCCTGCCATCAAGCTGATTTTGATCACCACTTAAGTGGATTCAAAAGGCGAGGGATCAAACAGAACAAAGCGAGAGTAATAGTATCGATGAAAAAGTTTACTTTTGTGAATATTCCGTAATATTTCAATGCAAAATAATATACATTGAGAGACGTCATTTTGATATTGTATAACAATATCACGTCTTTGAGCTTGAAAACCAGCTGCAGGCCTGAAAAGTTTTATTTATTTATTTTCAAGATGCCAATCTTAAGATAAGGTGAATATGGATTTCGAATGATTATCATGATTGTAGTTGATCGAATGTAGTCATTGTTCCAAACTAAGGCCGACTATTTCTTAGGAAGTGTCATAAATTAATAGCCCAATGACAAATGAACAGCCAGTGGTTATCAGCTGACCCCTTTCAAAATGAGTTACGACTATGATTTGGAATAAACTGAGATCATAAACCTTTAGCTTATGAAGCCTGGCTAACCAACTTCGCTACTAACAATTTAGGTATTGAATTTAAAAAAATATAGGAATGCAGAATACTTTTTCGTTGTTTATAATAAAACCCAAACAAAATGTGAGGTAAGAAAATACTCATTCATGAAGTTTATACCACATAAGTGTTCAACTGCTTGCTCTACAACTCTGTTCAAACCGCCAGTACCTCCAGAGAAGAAAACAGTTAGTCGTTTACGGTTTCCATATTTTGATCCGTTTACGGGTCCTTCAAACCAGCACTCAAGAGTAGAAGATCAGGGTCTCACATAATTACGGAAGGACCCAACTATTGAAGTGCTGCCACTCTTACCTATCATACTCATATACAGTATAAAGAATCCACCCAACTAGCGAACACATAACTTTTATGAGTTGGCACTCCCATTTAGCGTGTATATATCAATGAAAAGCATTTCACCCCAACCAGCAAACCCACAACTCTTAAAGAGCAGCAGCATTATCACACGGCTGGTCTAACGTAAAGTCCCATTTCAATATCCATGAGTTAGATTCTAAGCTTCAATTAAAAACTGGTTCAGTATAATCCATTCCTTCCGAGAAAAAACTCCCGAATAAGTGGATGTTTACTGCATAAAACGTATACTCATTCTGTCTTATTAGAAGAGAAATTGATTTTTCAAACTGAGAATCTATGCGTAATGGTTTATGTGGTCTCCTCCGACTTTCTAGCTCAGAGAACCCCTAACAGATGGGTAGGTAAGCTGTGGGCGTGATCTTATTATATTTTCTGAGACGCCTCTTTCACGTTTATGCTCAGAAGGGACTACATCGCTTAGAACCAAGTTAAGAAGTTGTCTGGAGGGTTCCAATAATTACGCCTCATGACCAGGCTCAGCTGGACTTATCTTTTATAAACACTATTCCTGTGAAAGGGAGCACAAAACTCATCAATTATATAAACAAGATACAGACTACATATATGCTAAACTTATCGGTAGGTTTCCATATGAGGGAATTAAATGATAGCTCTTGGTTTCGAGATTTGTTGGTGAAAATCCTCTCTTAAATTATTCTAAGAATTAGAATCAATAAACATTCTTATATACTTAGTCACCATAGAAATGGGGCTGTAAAAACAACTTACAAAAATTGTCATACGACATACCATTTCACAGATTATCTTAGGCTCTCCAATAAATAATTACTCTTTGCAAATTTAAATACAAAAGTACAATATTAACAAAATAAGAAAACTAAAAAATCCAAAAAATCCTGCCATTTGGACAAACGTAACGTAATTTATTTTTGCCAAAAGTTGTAGAGTTTAAAGATAATCAGTGTTCCACACGACCTGTGTTACAATATGATATTTTCGAGATTCGAACCTTAGAACCTCATTTTTGGGCTCACCCTGTACTTTAAATGTGACAAAAACAATTTTGTGACGTTCACTATATTAGATTTTATAGGATTACAGTTTATTGCATCGCCCAAACTGTCTGACCACAGGAGATTGCGGTGGGTGGTCAGAAACACCCTGTATAAGTGAAAACCACGAACTTTAATTATCAACTGAGATGAAGGAGTAAGAACTAAAACTTGTAAAATACTAGTAGAAAATATTTAATAAATTAATATTGGTGTCCTAAATATGTCTGTTCATATTAAATAATACAAATTCGGAAGTTGGGCTATTAAATATGTAGGGACATTTGTAAACTATCCATGTTTTCCCGATTCGAAATTGAAAATTAAATTGACAGTTTACATTATTTTTGGGAGAATTGAGTTCAGTCTAACGCTTCACCTCCACAATCAACCTTAAACCGAATAATTTACTCTACTAAGTAGATGGATTACATCCATACAGTTCAATCTTATTGTAGGTAATCTGCATTGCTTGTTAGGCACAATATGTTCTATGTTACCCTTACGGTATAATAATCATGGATTATTATTTTGATTCTAATTGTCTAAGTTTATCGTCTAAAATTAGCGAATAAAATTAACTCATAGAAATCAAGTTAAATTAAAACATGGTAATGACTGAATTTACAAGTAAACACTGTTAAAAATGGAGTGTGAAATTACGCTATTAAAAATAAACCAAGAAAATGAATGTGGTCTTCATACTAATATGTACTCTAATTCTCTTAGGCCAAGTCTGCATGAAAACTATCATAGACACAAACAACCGTAATATTATGGAATGAAGGCGAGTTATACCGTCCACTTAGGCATTAAAGGGTGTCATAATAGCGTCATTTCTCCGGCGTGGCGGCGGCCGGGCGGACAAAGGCCACACAATAGAGCACACATTGTGTTGGAAATGTAGACAATAAACTAGTTTCGCAAGTCGCCGCTAGAGTGTTGGCCAGTAGCATTGTAGTGGTCTCGCAATATGTCGATAGAGTGCGCGCGAGAAGGTGGCAGAGTAGCACTCGCCTTTGACCCCTGACCTCTGCCCTCCCTACCGAGCGATTAGCAAACTTGACTCACCTACATAAGTCTCTATCCGGTTTATCGATTCTTTTCCCCGTCAGATAACTGATTGGGAAGCAAGATACGAGAAACTGAAGGTGCTGTAAAGTCAAAGACCATGAATCACTTCCTTGGATTGGAAGGTGTCGACTAAAACTACTGACTATAAACTCGATCTCCTACTCCCTTGATTGCATCAGTTTAATATTATATTTAATGGCTTGAAAATGGGTGATTCGATACTTAATCTCCAACTTTCATTGCCAAGTACATGTTTTTATTGTAGCAACTAATTTCTGTTTCCTACAATGCTTCTCCTCTTGATAGGGAACTGTAAATATAATTACAAAATATTGAACAGCCTCATTATTTTGTTATAAAATAAACCATAATTAACATTTAATTTTATAATAAATATAAATTGTTAATTTACTAACTTTCAATTAATCTTTTATTTACTAGATGACTTATCCTTTTTTTAAACTTGACTAATGTTGAGCTAATTTGGGCAAATCAAAATCTTTATTTACTCACTAAAATACACAAATCATAAGGTTACATAAATGATATAGTTACATGAAAGAAATAAATACATTGATATAACAGTTCATATAATATCTAAGAAAAAAGGTAAATAAATAAAAAAGTTACTGTTATATTTACAGTATGAGTGCCTTCCACATAAGCCCAAGGCTTGTGCGTGGAAGGGAGTTCTTAAATTCCAAAAATAAAAAAAGATGAAAAAAGCTCAACCTTAAACAGCGAAATGAACATTTAATACTAAAACTAATGGACTACTCTTAGTCAGGATTAAATAAAATATGCAAGCTGAATACACAATCAGATGAATTATAGCAATGCAATAAAATAAATAAAATATTAAAAAATTTACACAATATTTAAAACAAAAAAATGATGAATGACTTTAGATTAGAGTTACTAAGAAAAAAAACACACATTAAAAAAAGTATGCAGTAAAATGAAATCGAAGTGCAAGAGGCAGAAAGTAGAGGGACGAAGGGAGTGCAATGTAATAAAGCGGTCATATATGTTCAGAACTGATCAGGGCCTGAACCGATTCCTCCTCCAGGTCCATAAGCCAATTGGTTATCATTATTTTATAAATATATAAGCTGACTTGTGGAAATTTAAGAGAGTTTGGTATATTTCTAAATAACAGTTGAGCAATGTAATGTAAACAAGTATAATTAACTGTTTTGAAAATATTCGGAACTAAGGGGTTTAATCCTACTGCATGCCACGTTTCATAATGATGTAAGTTGACAGCCAAATTTAATAATTTGCGTGCAACAATCAATAGCATAAGAGTACGAATAAATAGCTGTCTAATAGTTAGAACTTTTGTGGTTTTAAATAATTCAATTCAAGGAAACAATTTGCCTTTGCCAAGGATGATCTTAATACATATTTATGGTTTATATTGAGTTGTTCTATATGTGTTTTTTTATGTTTATATTTATGTGTTCTGTAAGTCCCTCCCCAGCATATGATCCTATATTGTAATACTGATTAGACGTGTGGATAATAAACAGACTTGATTGAATTAAATTCTAAAATTCCATGAAGTTGCTTGAAAGTAATGATTAACTTTCTAATTTTTGTATTTATACACGCAATATGAACATCCCATTTTAACTTATTGTCACAGTTAACTACGAAATATTTATATTGACTGACTTTATCTACTTTGTAACAGTCACAATCATAATTCATATAATTACCACACGAGTGAACAATTAAGGCTAGCCCCATTGGTGGCTCGCTCCTTTTCTCAGTGCAATTGGTAAACATTTGTTTTGGAGATATTCATAGTTCACTTATTTTGGTCAAAACAATTTTTTATTAGACTCAAATCTTGAGTTGCACAGTTAAAGATCTCTAACCATGATTTTTTTTCGACGAAAAAAGCAGTATCATCTGCAAAGAAAAATAATTTGGATGTGATATTAATTTTAGATAAATTATTAATATAAATAAGAAACAGAAGAGGTCCTAGGGTACATCCCTGGACAACTCCGAAATCTATTGGTCATTGCTTACAATGCGAAAATTTAGTTATTTATGATAACATTCCTTAAGTGTAAAATCCTAAAAATTCAATTACAATAAATTGAAAAATTAGGTAAACAACAATAGTTAACAATTATTATTAAACCTAGTGCAGAGGTTGTAGATTGTTTAAGTGTGTACTCTGGAATAAATACCTAGAATCTGTATCCAAGCTCTATCTGCGGCAAGTTTCCCACTACAGATAGCTTATTATGTAATAAATGTTCAGAGTCAAGTTTCTTTTCGAGTCCTTTGTTGTCTGATAACTTTAACTAATTTAATCCTCGATCAACCAGGAAAAATTGAAATAGAATTCTGAGATTTGTTGTGTCTTCCATTTAATTCAGAAATATTACCTGAAAAGTTTTGTTTATCTTTTCTCATATTAACATTCATGCTGTTGTAAAACAGCTGCAATTTGTTTGAAATATGCTGTTTATACAAAATTGTACACTCTATAAAACGTATTTCAACGTTAAGAAGGCTTGAAATAATCAGCTCTTAATATATTTATAAAATAATTACCCTGATTTGGCATTAAATGCTTTTATTTTCAAATTATACGTAGTTGTTTAGCAATGCCTTTTGAAAACTAAATACACATTAGATATAGTCTCCCTTGCCACACTTCAAAATAAATTAAAATAGAAAAAGTTTTTAAAAAATGGTTAAAAAATTAAATGGAATAAATGATAATACATCAAGTAATTTTCATTCTCTGGATGCTTTAAATACACGCAGTAAATTATAAGTTTTACTAAAAATAGGCTCATAATAAACTTTAAGGAACCAATGCATATGTAAGATAACTAGCCAAAAATGGATCTTTGTATGTAAAATGTATGACCCAACGGTTTACAAGATATTTTGATTAAAAAAGTTAAACGACTGCCATTTTGAAATGGTTTAAGATTACGTAATGGCTATTTTTATACTGTACGACATAACTTGTATAAACCCGTTTTTTTCTAAAAACAAAACTTATTAAAATAGTTATGAAATAAAAGTGTATGTTACATTGTCATAGCTTCAACTCTTTTATTAATTTACATTTTAATGAAATTCTTAATACTTAATAATTAATATTATTTAAGCAAGTTTAGTCTGAAAGTGCATTTATGCAATTTTGTGTGTGTATGAATTCAATATTTATCAGTAGGTCACCGATCGTAGAGATATGGGTGAATTTAAGGGGCGTATGAGTGTAGATGAACAAGTGTACTGATTGTTGCTAAGAAAAGTGGACTGTTCCTCAGAAAGAGCTATTTATTATTATCCCGTTAGCTAGGGCACTTAAGGTACTTACAGCTTTACGTGGAATCCAAAATGTTATACTATAACATGATGAAAATACTCACATAATGGAAATTTATATTTTAAAGAACTTAGTGAATATCAAACTTGATGTCTTCCAATTTTCATTTCTTAAATTAATATTTATTTTATATCAGCTTTTTACTTAATTTTAATTGTTATTTTTTACTTAATATTTACATGTTGTAATTTAGTTATTTCTTCTTTTTGATAAAGAAATAGTTATATATTTCATAACAAGAGTGGAAAGTGGGGTTTTGCATGTTCGAGACCATATGTTTGAAGTGCGAGACTTGTCGAGCACTTCAATTGGTCGAGAACATACAAAACACTTTCACTCGAGTTTTGAACGATACTTTTCACTACACTACGGAATAAAAACAGGTGTTGTTGACTGTGAAAAATTTTCGGTTGTAAACAATGTTACTTTCGGTAGTAAACAACAGACAGCTGTTGAAAATATGATGTTTCGCAGGTTGTAAACACTTAACGAAAACAGCTAAACTCATAGTGTAGTGAAAATATTGTTTCCGAAAGACCTCAAGTATACATAATTATATTTGGTTCCTTAAGCATTGTGTACGTGTTGGGCTTGAATGTCCTACATACATACATATATTTATTATAAACTTAAAAGTTTGTACTGGATAGTGTGTTTTTTCTCTAAATTACAACAAATACTGATTTTAATTGTAGCCTATACAAAAACCTTAGTGTATTTTTTTAATGAATTAATTTTTAATATAGATGTTCTTTGTTTTTTTATTTTTGACGGGTTAATTGGTCGTGTCAGATGAACAGATAATTAATGGTATTATCTAATTTCCGCAAACATTAAAAAAAAAAAAAAAAAAAACATTTCCTTGTAACAACCAGTCAGGCACCTATAAGAAAAAGTTTTCTAGTGATAACTGTGATGTCTGATTGTAGATGGGTATTTAAAACTAAATACATAGAATTGTAATAAAAACTTTTCTAACTACCTCTTGCATTAATTAATTATAATTGTATGATTCTTCGTAGTGTAAAAACAGATGGACATGCAAACAGTAATACTTTACGTGATTGTATAGTTAATGACTAGATACATCAGATGGAATATTAACAATAGATATTAAATTACGTTTAATTACATAGTTATACTTAATTAGAGAGACGTATTTCCTAATAACCTTCATTTCAAGAACGTTTACACAAGGAATGATACCATCAGAGTTTAGTAAAGTTATACATTTTTTGATTTATGATATTTTCCATCCCGTTTATTATTATAAAACATGAAATACGATGTACATTTGAAAGTAAAAATACCTTTGTATGAATTTATAAAAATGAGTCTGCTACACCAGCCAACCTACTGGATTTGATTCTCCATTACGTAATTGTTACATTCACATAAAGATTACGGCTTTATTTTTGAACGTACAAATTTAAACCTGAACTTTTTTGAAAAAGTCACACTTGCCCTAAAAAAATGTTAAAATAATAATAAAAACAAATGTTAAACAATGCAAACGCTTTCAAGTTAAGAAATGTTCAACTACAAAACTCGGGCGTCAGCTACTAATAACTGGCGCTACCTGGTAGCCAAGCGAGGAAGGAGAGTAAACTACCACGACTGTTCAAACTACACCACGGTTCGGGAACGTAGGGACAGACGGCAACCGGTCTTCTGATAGATAGTCAACGTAGTTGCAAGAAGTTGAAAGAGTGAATTAAGTGAATATTAAGTGAAGAAGCAATTCAATATTAAGTGAAAAAGGGTGTTTTTATTTTAATTCTGCAAATTATTTTTTCTATGGAAACGTAGGGTACCTTAACTATCAATCCTATTAGTCAACGTAAAATAACAAATAATAAGGTTAACGTACCTTTGTCGTCTTCAGCTACAAAATCCTATTTATTGGATTACCGGCTTCAGAGTAAGAACTCCATGTTCACATCCATTGTACGTAGTCAAAAAAAGTCACATTCAAAAAAATCAATAATACGAAGTGCTGAATTTCATGGTTTTACTATTGTGAGTCGGCCCTATGTCCTAATAGTAATGCACCTTTCAACAGAAATCTCTTAGGCATCGTCCTATCCTTCATCCCTTAACAACCCCGAGAGCCTTTTGACTATGCGTTCTTATATAAAAACTATTCCCGTCCATCTAATGCAGTCTCAGCGCCAGATATATTATATTCTATAACCATCTCTAACTTAGTCCCTCATTGAAAATCATTATCTAACATATGACTGGTGCCAGAATAATTTGACTTTGTTGGTAATAAAAAAATTTTTATATTCGATTTATTTACCTTTATAAGTTTCCTTAATCATTAACTCATATTAAAAACTTTACATCCATTTAAAATGGATTAGCTTTTTGAATATTGTGTTTCTATCATAAACCACTATGGTATTGTTGAGGGATTGGTATAGATGGATAAGAGCTTTGATAAGCTGGTATGTATTTGCAATCCGAACCACGTAGTATCGTTCTGATCACAAAGTATTTTTCTGATTTTCGACTGATAAACTTGATATTCAGTGACCTTTACAAAACTAAAACCCTTGCTACATCTTAACACCAACTCCGAACACTTAGACGTGTCCACGCCGAGAGCTTCAACTGAGTGGATGCCGTGGTGGTATCAAGATAATTAGAAGAGAACTTATCACCTACAAAATCGTCAATCTTTAGTCGTCATGTAGCCAAGTTACAGCACTACAAAGTCATAGTGGACAATAAGGGAAAGGACTATCTCAATTATGTTGATAGTAATTCTAATATGACATGTATTCATTACCAGCATCTAAATAATAAATTGGTGTAAGTTGGATTAAATTCATATGCACTATTTTATATTCAATACTTTAGTAATTAATCGTCCGTTGGTACTTCCTAAAATATATTTTACGTCCAATCTACAGTTCAATTTAGTTATAGTGCTCTGAGCTATGAATCAATCCCACTTCCCCCCGCCCTCAAGTCTGTTGTCGGACCGTGCCAAGAAACATTTCATATATTCAACGTCTCATGACGTCATGCATATCTGTAAAGGGCTGAATATTTGAATACTTACAATTCTGTGTAAGCAGTAACATTTCCAATGATCATTATTTACCTAAGGCAATCCTAAATTATCATAAAACGAGTTATAATTGTTCATCGTTAGTTTCTGAGGTTAACTTGATGTTTCTGACAAACTTGTTATTTCTAAACAAATTTGACGTAAATGTTTTTTTCATTTTTAAATGAACAGCGTTCAATTTCAAATCATATATCATGGGCTCGTTTTCTAAATCAACCATAATAATGAACCAATGTACATATAAGATTTATGTCCTCATATTATATTAAAATCACTCGTGCTGGGAGTCTAACAAAATACTTCATTTGTTATAAGTTAGCCACCTAATGCTAAGTATTAGTTGCATGCATGTTTAAATATGATTTAAATGTCAAATTTACGTCAAACTCATGGGCACCGGTCATACAGATATGGGATTAAAAAAAGGTAGAAAAAATTAACATTTAGGAAAATCTTTTATGTTAAAAATGTTTCCTTGCGGATAAAAAAAAAATAGTTTTGATCGCTTTATAATGTGTGGAACCTGAAAAATTAAAAATGATAAAATTTTTTATCATTAATTATATGATAAAATTAAATGATAAAATTACAATGAAATTGTTTATACATTTAACACAGTCCAATAATCTAACAATAATATAACAGTACTGTAGACTGTATTATATTAGATAAAATTTATTTTTTATGCTTAAATTTGATTTTAGATTAGTTTGAAAAGCCATAAATATAATAAAGCCCTTCCTTTTTTAATAAAAAAAGAGATCTATATCATTTTGACTACTTTCTGATGTTTGTTTTAATGGAAAATTTAAAAAGTATGTTTGGGCATGAAAGTATCCGCCTATCAACACCACAATATGACGTCAAAACCAGATATGTTATTGTATCTTGTCGATGAAGGTTTTCTAAACAAACTATGAGATAATTTCACAAGTTATGAAAAATCCAAAAATTAAATTTTAATAACAAATAAAACTATTCTTGTGGTATATTAAGGGAGCTGTATCACTACTGGAAAAGTATCAAAAACCTGGGTTCCTATTTCAACATTTCGGTTCACATTGTTGAACATATTGCAACACGTGAAGTGTCATTTGATATATACAGAACTAGTCTAATACACTATAAGTTAGTTATTAAAATTGAGTATTTATTTTATTAAAAGAGTGAAAATTCAAATTTCATTTTTGACTGTTTAAAATAAATATTCATAACATCCGCTAAATTGGAACTTTAATAATCATTCACTATAAATCATTATTATATATATTATTATAAACACGAATCGTAAAGTTGAAAAAAATAAAAATAAAAACATCAGACTTTAAGTTTGATAGCTGTGTCAGCCTGTTGACTTTCCAGTGGCTTGGCTGTTCGGGATCGGAAACATTAACATACATCTGTATGATGAACTATTTTAAATTTGTCTTGACAAACTAAAATTGTATAGTGCTATTTATTTAAAAATAAAACTAAAAATTGTTTAAGTAAAAGAAAAAAAAATGGCCGTTATAACAAATTATTTAACAATCACGGATAATAATCTCTTTGCTGCAAACTTAATTGCTTGAATAAAAATAATGTCTACTACTCTCTTCCTCATTTTATGAATACCTTCAATAAGCAATTAATGTAGTTCATTTTAAGCTATTATGATTTTCAACAAAGAGTCTTAATATTTAAAACCATAATGAATCCTTTGAGGGTATTAATTTTACAAAGAAATATAACGTAGTAGTGGCCAGGCGTAAGCCTCAAAAGGAAAGAGAATTTCAATCTTTAATTGGACATTTAACCAAAAATGTGGTAAAATTAAAACGAAAGAAACAATTTTGTTAAAGACCTACTTTAAAAAAGTGTTTTTCATGACCATTAATTATTTCAATTTCAAAGGAATACCATAATTGTTATGGGACCTTTTCGTTAATTCACTACCACTACTTTTCCGTTACTGCACTGTCAAAATTTTGTTTTATCGCCATTACTGTTAGGTTAGGATACGTTAGATCAGGTCAGGCGAGGTTAGGTTAGATGGCAATAAAGTCGAACACAAACTGGAAAATAAAATGTTTGCCTTACCGCCGAACACGCTCTCCGTGAGTAAGTTCTTGGAAAGCGATAAGATAAGGCCAGCAATATCGGATTCCTAGCGGATAGGAATACCACAGTGGACGTAAAATTGAGTATGGAACAGTTTTTAGAGCAATAGGATATTTATCAAGTGGTAGTGGATAAATGGTAACAAAGAAAGTAGTGATAGTGAATCAATGGAAAAGATCTGAGTCTAGCAGATTGATTGTTAAATTAAAATTATTACGTTAAATTAAAACGTAATAACATTTAAGACATTTCTGATATATTTTTAGAATTGCTAAGAACTAATACTTTAGAAATATTCTATTAGATTGACTACACGTAGAGTATTCTTTGTGGCCTTTTTACTGTAAGATAATGATAGTCAACGTGAGTGAATGTAGTTTCCGTTATAAAATAAGACAGACTTTGAAAATATTATCAAAAGTAATGTATTAAATACAAAATAACGACCAGGTCCAACCAAGATTACATCTTTCATCATTTTCTACATGGAATAGGATCGAATCAGGGGCATTAAAACATGACGCTAGGGTAATCAACCAGTCAATATATCAATAACTTGAAGGTAACAAATTTATTTAAATCTAAAAATAAAATAATGAAGGAACCAAGCACCAAATCGAATTATTAGAAAGAACGTGAAAATATTGATTCTTTGACACTATTATAACAGTGAAATACTATACTACCTTACCTTACCTCCTTGGCCATTGAAACCCAAGTTTGTTTTTGGCCTCGCCAACAATGCCTCTTCATTCTGCTCAGTTTCTTTGCTGCCTCAGGTGTAGTCCCCAATTTGTAAATATCTTTGAGGACCTGATCTCTCCATCTAAGCCTTGGCCTGCCAAGGGGTCTTCTGGGTTCGATCGTTCAATATATTTAATAATGGAGGTATTTTCTCGCCTCCACACATGTCCAGCCCACCTTAGTCTTCTACTTTTCACTAATGCTACTATATCTGGGTAAGTGTATATCTCTTAATTCTCTGTTTTTTCTTATTCTCCAAACATCTCCTTCGCATACTGGACCAAACACTTTTCTTAATACTCTATTTTCAAATACAATAAGCTTCTTCTCATATTCCTTTGTCAGTGTCCATGTTTCAGCTCCATATAGTAACACAGGGAGGACTAATGTATGGTAGATTTTGATCTTAGTTTTCCTAGACAATATTTTGGATTTAAGTAATTTTTCTACTGCCCAATAGGTCCTAGAGGCTAAGACTAGTCTATTTTGAATTTTGTTTTCCTCTTTTATGTTTTGTGCTAGCTTTATACCAAGGTATTTAAACTCTTCGACTTTTTCAAATTCCCACTTGTCCGCTTTAATATTTTGTATTCTATTCATTCCCTGTCTTCTGGTTATATGCATATATTTTGTCTTATTCTGGTTTATTTCTAATCCCACCTTTCTGGTTTCTTGAATGAGCACTTTTGCTAAATTTTCCAGATCTGTTCTACTTTCAGCAAGAAGAGCATCGCCATCCGCAAAAGCTAATACATTTACTTTTGATCCAACATAGATGCCAACTCTTAAATCTTTTGTCTTCCTGAGTGCATCTTCTAAGACTAGGTTAAAGAGTAGAGGGGATATCCCATCACCTTGACGAACTCCTGTATTAACTTCAAAGCCCTCTGTATATTCTCCATTTACCTTCACTTTACATTTTGATTTATCAATACATATTTGTGTCAATTATATAAGCTTATCTGGGAGGCCAAACATTTGAATTTTTTCATACATTTTCATCCTATTTATGCTGTCATACGCTTTTTGAAAATTTATAAATAATAGGTGAACCTCCTTATTAAACTCTCAATATTTTGAGAGAGATTGTTTTATGGCAAATATTTGGTCTATAGTAGAGCGACCTTGAACAAATCCTGCTTGGTGGTCTTTAATATTTTCTTCTATATACTCTTTCAGTCTATTTAAGAGGATTTTTGATAGTACTTTATATGCTGAACTTAGAATAGAAATACCTCTATAATTTTTGCACTCTGTCTTATCACCCTTTTTGAAAATATGGGTTATTAGTGCTTCGTTCCATTCATTGGGTATTGTTTCTTTTCTCCACACTTCTAATATTAATCTATGCATACAACTTAATAGCCCTCTTCCACCAATTTTGAATATTTCAGCCGGAATGCCATCATTTCCTGGGGCTTTATTGTTGTTTAGTTGTCTTACACTTTCTTCCACCTCTTTAAGCGATGGTTCATCTACTTTTGGTTGCACATGTTGGAAAATTAATTTATTTTCATCTTCTGCTCCTTCTTTTTTATGAGGTCTTTTATCAGCATTCAGTAGTTGCTCAAAATATTGTTTCCATATGTTAAGAACATTTTTTCTGTCGCAAGTCAGGTTTCCATTTTTATCTTTGATGCTGTCTGTTTTTGGGATGTATCCTTTTTAAAAAAATCTTATTGATCTGAAAAATTCCCTTGCGTTGTTATGAGTACTGTCCTCCTCTGCTTTTCTCAGTTGGTATGTGATATATTTACGTTTCTGCGTTCTTAGTTTTCTAACTACCTGTTTGTTGAGTTCTTTGTACTCCTCCCTATTTTCATTACAGTTGGTTTTGAGAACAACATATTTCTTTTTCTTCCTCAACTCTATTAAATCTTCGCAACTGTTGGTGAACCAAAGTTTGTTCTTCTGTTTCCTTTGTATTGGTTTTAGTTCTTCCTTCGAAACTTCTGTAATCATTTCTTTAATTTTCCCCCAATACTCGTTAACAGCATTAATTTCAACAGTCTGTTCTTGTAGTACCTGAAATCTGTTTGTTAGTTTAAGTTCCACCTTCTTTTGATTTTCTATGTTTTTCAGTTTAGATGTGTCCCACCCTACTTCCACTCTATCTTTTTCTCGCTTTTCCCATTTCAGTTTTTGTCTTATCTTAACGAGTACTAAGTTATGGTCAGTTCCACATTCAGCACCACTTAGGCTTCTCACATCAAATATGTGTGTTTTATGTCTCTTGTCTATTAACACATGATCAATTTGGTTTCTCGTTCTTCCATCAGGCGATACCCATGTTTCTTTGTGTATGTTTTTATGTGGGAATGAGGTGCTGCTAATGTAGAGATTGTTTGCACATGCGAGACTGAGAAGTCTTATTCCACAGTGAAATACTATAACGATTTAAAAATAATACCCTTACAATTTATTTTGAATCCACATTAGAAATATTCATAAAAGGGGATACTGTTCAGTATTTGTTACATATTTTAAAAATACTGTTTAGAAATACATTTTATAAATGACTAATCATGTTTTATATTTTAACACAGAGAATAAAAAAGTTGAGGTCGCTTTATTATAGTCACGGTGAACTTTTCAGTGTTAATGCCCACTTATGTAAATCTTTATAAATTTGAAGTGTTAATTACTAACTTTATCCTTCAGAATTTTGAGGTACATAAAGTAGGATGTAATAAATGCCTAGTTCTAAAGCAGGTTTTCATCTACACCTTTATTACTACTTGTATCCATGTATCGTATTTATTGTGTCTGTTTTTCCTGTGTCTTTTTGATTTGTTATTACTATAGTTTTTTACTAAGTGAATTATATTTAAATAGGTTCGACTGCAGTGTGGAGGAAAGTGAAGTTCATCTTGAGGGCCTCCAGTGTTTATCAAGTTCAACTAACAGAGAGTGACATGTGAACTTGACAAGGCAGGAACTTTTACATGTTAATTTGACAAGTCAAAAGTCATCAGGGCCTTATTTAGATAATAATAACAGTTTTAATTGCGTGTAAAGATCTATTGAAAACTATAGGAAGAAGAATGCACTAATAATGCGTAAATATTTAAAATTATGGTAATTTAATGTATGCAATCAATATTTAACTATTTTTTATTACGATAAAAAATGATGTCATTACTAGTGGGTGGGCGCAGTTCTATATCCCAGCTAATTGGGAACAAAGTGTTTTGGAGTTTGTAAGTGGTACAGGTTCTTCGATCGGTCCTCTTAATACCGATATGGAGTTCATTCAATGGTTGCTATCGGCGTGGACACATCTATAGAAGTATGTGTCCATGTTGGGTGGTAGTCAGTGTCCAGATATCTGCAAGCTAGAGAATATTGTATAAGCCTTGTCAGCTAGCTCAATATAAAACCAATAGTATGGGGTTCGGATTCCACGTAAATATATAAGTCCCTTAGTTTCCCTGCTTTTAGGCTGTTAATAAATAACGCATTCTTAGCATAAGTTGAACTCAGTAACCAGACTACACACGTTATGTACATTCATACAATACTCACGTAGGCCTAATTATTATCATT
The DNA here is from genome assembly GCA_035578905.1 of Stictocephala bisonia. Classification (NCBI taxonomy): domain Eukaryota; kingdom Metazoa; phylum Arthropoda; class Insecta; order Hemiptera; family Membracidae; genus Stictocephala; species Stictocephala bisonia. Next base: position 106,137 of record JAQJVL010000884.1, read on the forward strand.
ACGCACAGCACGTTATAGCATCTGACAATAATTATAACATACACATAAATCAACTAGGTTTTTAATTAGAATAATACGTGTTGGTAAAAGTACGGTACAAGTGAACGTCACACAACACAAATGTATTACAATATAAGCACAAAATGCATACATATATTACAAAAAATGCACAAATATTATGGTGATCGAACCACGCTCGTCTTCCTCAGACCAGAGGGATTCACAAAAGAATGGAAAATGGTGTCCAACAACTCAATTTATAGGCCTACGATCACGTGACCCTATTCGCTGGAAATGTCAAAATTGCGACTGCTGTGATATTCCTATAGGGTGTTACTTATGTTCTGTTAACCGCTGAAAATACATTATTAAAAACTATTTCGGAATTAAAATTACTCTGTTCATTCATCAGTTTATCTCGATCCTTCCATTTTCTCTAAAAATAAATAACTCTTCCCTTGCATTCATAATCCTATCCTTATTAACAACTTTTAAAATATCTACATTTTCATCTATTTCAAATTAACAAAAAGATATTCAGCTTCAATGTACAGCACTACATAAATAACTAGCAAAGAGTTTATTTTCGTATTTTTTACTATTTCTTATCTAGGTTTATATTGCAGTTTTTCGGGTTACATTTTTGTTTTAGTTCAATTTTATCACATCAAAATTGTAAAATATAGCACGTTAGTTAAGTTACGGTCTTGTGAGGAGATGAAAATGGAAGCAACTCTAAATGTTACATTCTTACCCACAAATTAATTCGGATGGCCTGCTCATAAATGAGTCTGGTAAAGTTTTATCCGAGAATTCCCCAACTGTCCTGTGTTCATTGAAGTGAAATGGCTTCCTTTGGCCATATTAGCCCTGATTAAAATCAGTCTAAGGAATGTTCGCTCTGTGTAATTTTGACAGAGCGTTACAGCTTATTAGAAGGCTTGCGTTCCAGCTGACCTTTGACTCTTCAAACTAAGAGGGATAATCGAAAAACTAAAAGAAAAATAAAGAAAGCCTTAGATTCTCTTAGATATGAGAAGACGACACAACTTTTTACGTATTTCAAGGCGAATATTAATGTTTAAATATGAGCGTGGATGACCTGTGTAGTCTGGTTACTAACTGAATTCGTTATGCTCATAAATTGCAATTTATTTATATCCCAATATTCAGGGCAACTTAGGGACTTACAGCTTCAGTAGATTTCGAAGTACGAAGTGTTTATCAGATATCTACAACTATTTAACAAACCTAATACTCAGTTCTCCTCTATTCACATTCCGTAAACTGACTACCACCCAACATGGACACTCCAGACTTCTCTACTACTATTTGATAGCAAGCATTGAACGGAAGCCTGGTTTGTATTAAGAGGACTGAGCATAGAACCAATCACCTACAATCTCCAGAACACTTTCGTGGAGATTATATATTTATTATCTATTATATATATTATATTATATAGATTAAATGACCTAATAGATTTTGACCGAGCATAATCTCGTCTGTTTGCAAGTTTAATATATTTATTATTTGTTGTTTGCTTTTCTGTAAGCTTTGAAGTGATTCTTGAAAAACTACATTCCTCGATATTTATACACTGTGTTATTTTAATGCAACATTGTAGTTGGGTTTTAATGCCTGTAATGTATGCATTTTGTCAATAAATGTATTTTAATTTGAATTTGAATTATCATTCCATTTTTTCTTGACAGTTTTCTTCAATTTCTCTAGGGGGTTTCAATTGATAACCAAACAACATATAGTGTTTAATTTTAAAATTGATTTTAAATAAACGCAAATATTTTATTTTTCAACCAAAATAAATAAAAAATAATCGTTGATACAATTATTAATAAAGTTTTAGCACTTGAAGTGCTGTCTTTTACGTGTTCTGTATGGCTGCTTTGTTCTTTTCTTCATGCGTTTTAGATTTATTAAGTTTATTTGTAAAATGTTACGTTTATTTTGATACGATGTTAAGACTCCAAGCATTGAAAGACTATAAATCATTCTAACATTCATATTACTCTTATTAAATTAGTATATTAATTCCGGTTAGCAGTAGGTCTCACTCGATGTGCTCGTGGCGCTGAGCTTTAGCCTCATTGTGTAAACTAATATGACCTAAATTTAATTTATGTTTTCAGCTATTAAAACTAGTATGAAATATGGCAGTTCGTACGGAAGATTTTTCTGCATTTAGCCTCATTCTGTAACCTAATATATACTACATTTTATTTATGTTTTCAGCTTTTTCAAATAGTATGAAAATATCACAATTCGTACGGAAGATTCTTCCACCTCCAGTCTTATTATTCTGGACTCTGACAAGAAACCTGTTGTATTTTGTTGCCTATACTGACCACACTACTCGTAAAAGTGGTCAGTCAATTCCGGGTTGTTTTCTTATTATAACTATGTACTGGTTATGATGGAATAAATTCATTTATTCATTTATATTACTATGTTGTTCATCAGTTTTAACTCTGTATTATAAAAACTCTATACGTATTATTTTGAAAAAGAAACAACGGTTTTGAATTTCCCATAATAGCCTATAATGTTCTAACACATCTTATTCCAAACGAATTTGTGAATGCAACCAATTTTTGTTACAATTAGTCATACGGATGTTGGTAAAGTATGTATTTTCACAAAATCACTATTCAACTTAATTTGATCCAACTCAATATCTTCGGAACTAAGTTATTTTTTTTTTATCAAAGACAGTCCCAATTTTACAAAGACCATGTAATTGATGGCTTAACTAGTCAGTTATACTCGCAAGTATTGCAATTATTAGTTTTACACTAAGAAAATAATGATGAATAGGCATATGTGAAACACCATAAAACAGCATAAAACATTATACATAATAACGGTATGGGTCTTATTATAACTATGTAACATAAACTATACGAATAACAGATCCTACAATCACATAGTTAATAACGAATAGTAATAAATAATATAATAAGAAATTTATATCTGAATTTAAAATGACATTCTACGTTAAAAAGGTACAAATTGACCATTTAAATACAACGTTTACGTTTGCAATAAATCATAAGCAGGCCTATTATGAATTTGAAAACTAACTTGAAGTTACGGGTACTGAATGAAAGAAGTGTTCGTTTTAGGGAATGTGGAAAGGATAAGAGAAGTAACTTTTATAATTTTTAGGTCAACATTTTTTTACAGAATTTTATTTATTTATATATTAATGATAATCTTTTATTGTTTTTATTTTATAATAAAAATAATAAATCAAAGAACCTTTTCTCGTGGGTTTGTGCAAATGAATATGTGAGCATGTTTAAATTATTTACAACTCAATACCACTAAATACTTATGATTTACCAACTATCGATACTGCATAAAATGAAAATACATACAAAAAAATAATTACCAAAACAAATGGGAGGAAGCATGCCGTAAAGCATCAAAAATACTGACAGAGTGAATGCAACAATTTGTTTGCCATGCCACTTACGTGCTTAAATGCAATTAACATGTGAATTATTGCCAGGTAATGGCTGTGTGAAGTTAGGAACCACCCTGCACTGACGCAAAGGTTGTTTGCAAAATTAAGCTTCATAATTTTGGAAGTTGTAATAACTTTGCAAAACTCAATTGACCTCTCTCGTGTGCTGGCGTTGCAGGTAGAGTCGATGAGTCACAGACCACGGATAAAAACATCCATCCAAACCCACAATCCTCTGATGGCCTATTACCACCAATCCCCATCCACTTTGCTGATCACGTGATATTGCTCGTTGACCAATACCATTGCTGGTACTTATCACGTGATGTTAAACATTAACCACCAATGCCAATGTCGATAGTGATCATGCCATTTAATTGCTAAATACCGTTTACTATTTGCATTGCTCTTATCTAATAACAGATATATTAATTAAAACAAATCTTTCCTTTCAAAAATATTTAAAATAACTGACATAAGCCAGTTAAATACATGCATATACATATATGATTAGTTATATGTGTTATTATACATTTTATACTGTAACATTTTTGTACATTACGTTTTATTTTCTATAGTATTATTTATTAAATAAACTAATCAAAATTACTTTATTATTTCACAGTTTTGTTCTGTTTTTAAATATTAACCTAACAAATTAATCAATAGAAAACAACAAATTAAAATAGGTTACGTGGAGCTTTCCCGTTAATTCTCTACCATTACTCTTTCCGTTACTTCCCTACCACTACTTTGTTTTATCGCAATTACGGTTAGGTTAGGTGGCTACCAAAGTTGATCACAAACCGGTAAATCCAATTATTGACTTACTACCGAATGCGCTCTCTATGTGTAAGTTCTTTGACAGCAATAAGATAAGGCCAGCGATATCAAATTCTCAGCGGATAAGGAATACCACAATGGACGTAAAAATGATTGGGGAACAGTTTTTAGAGTAATAGAGTGTTTATTAAGTGGTGGTGAATAAACTGAAATAAAAAGTAGTAGTAGTAAAAATCTTTTAATACACATTTGGTTACTTACGTTAAATATTTAAACCAAAATAAATTATTTGTTTATTTATTTATTTTAACGTCCAGGCAGCCAATTTATAAAACAATACATTCAAAATAAAAAAACAACAAAATTAAAAAATAACAACAATACGATGGCAAAATATGCAATTACAATCGGTGCAACAATAATATATAAGTGTGTGTAATACAGAAAGCCAAAATCAATTTTGTGATCTTTCACTGAAATATAATGGCTACAATACATAAGAAAACAGGTTAAAGTAAGTGATAAATAAACTATTCTAAAAGTACGTCTTTATCTCTATTGTGAACTCATTAGTACGTACATATACGAACAATCTAATTATTACAATTAATATCTAAGGTTATATAATATTTTTATATCTAATTGAGATACATCTCTGCATGCTTTTAATGCCACCCTCGTCACTTGCTACGCTCGTATCACTCAGCCTTAGACCTCGGTAATTCCGGTCAGCAGTAGGTCTCACTCGCTGCGCTCGTGACACTTTGACCTTCGGCCTTATTCTGTAAAGTAATATGTACTAAATTTTATTTTTCGTTTCACCTTTTTAAAAGAGTATGAAGGTATGACAATTCGTACGAAAGAATCTTGAATTGCCTTCGCCTCAGACTTAAACCGTATTAAAATTACAGAGAGATGAATATAAACAATGTCAATTCTGCAATGTACTGTTTATGTATTTGTAGTGTCATTGTACTCCCCTGAATACTTCTTCTACAACTTGATATAACTGAATTCCTGCTATGTTACTCTTATAAAACTATTATTTATTCATTTGTTTATTTATCACCAGCTGTCAAACAATCTGTTAATTAATTTGCTTATTTCATATGATTTTACTTAATGCAGTTTAACCACTAATATTTGTAGTCAAATACATGCCGAGGCATAGGGCCAAGGTGTCACGAGTGCAGCGAGGAAGGAAGGGCTTACCGTGTGATGCGTGAAGGGGTGTCCCCTAGTACTATTGATAAACCATGTACTTAAAAATAAAAGAATAATTAACTGACTGTGAGTGGTACGCACCATTCTGTTGTCCTCGCCCATCTTGCTTACATACCAGTTTTTGCGACAGGTTTCTTGTCTCCGGTGTCGCCGAGATCAATAAATTGCACCTTAATTGATCGCTCCTGTTAATGCCATGGAGAATTTAACGAACGTCGCGCGTGAGGACGAATGGTGTACCGATCACCTCACCACATGTGCGGTCCCTTCCTATCAGCTGATCGATGTTTTTTTTATTTTTTTACAGCGCATGACAATATTACAGCGCAACAAGATAATTGTTAACGATTCATTAATGATTATGTTACAATATAAGTTATAGTATTTTTCCTTAATTTTAAGTGTTTTAAGAAACAAGCACAACGTTTCGACAGGAATAAAACACGTTCGTCTTAAGGTGTAACCAACCCATAGTAATTTAAACAATTTTAAAATTACATTCTTGTAGATTATGTAAACAATCACACATACAACAATGAGATGACAAAATATACAGCTAAAACTAAATGTGAAAAGGCAAATAAAATATTAAAGCCTTATCAATTAACATAGAGCAGATTATTGAATAGAAAAATATTCAACTTATCCAACAGCGTGCTATTTTTCAACTCTACCAACTCCAACAGTTAACCGTAAGCTATACATTGGATTAACTGTATATCCAAAAATTATAGCTAGAATTGAATTAAAAAAATTCAAAAATATCAACCCAAAGCTTTCTTGAAAAATTTTTATTGCTGGCTACTTAGAAACCCATTTTATTCAGTTGACGAATTTTTTAGTTTTGATTTAGTTGAATTTTAAGTACTACATATGATTAGCTCATGCTTACCCTAGATAACAGAGGTGCTTAATGAAAATGTACTGAGGCCCCTTCCCCTGGGTAACCTTAAGGGTGATCGAAACAAAAGATAAGCATTGCAAAAAGTTAGTTTCCCAAATTTACATATATTTTAAAGATATTTTGCTAACCCTATTATTTAATACTTTAATATGTTATATATTTATTTTAAGTTAGGTTAAATTATATTAAGAATGACTTGGCAATATATAGCTGCAATTATGACTTTGTCAATGCTGTAAAGTTTGGTGGCAATAAAGGATTATTATTATTATAAGCAGGTAGTTTTTAATAGTTTTATTAAATCACCCATAGGAAGCAAAAAAATAAAAACAACTAGATTTATTTGTAGGTTAATATAGTAAGTAACACATGAAGGCAACATACGTTTTATACCTGTTGAAACGTGCTTTTTAAAATACTTGAAGTGTTGGAAATATTCAACGTTTTTACCAATCATGAACAATCCAATGCCAACAAGTAACTTAAAAAAATCAATTATATTAGATAAACAGAATATCTTGAATACTTTTAAATTAGTTATAGTAGTAAGGGATTGTGAGCTGAATTAAATACTTCTTACACTGCAACCAATAGTGGATAACATTGAATAAACTCAGGATAGATCGTCTAATAAGAAATAAAGTTACCTTAAATTAATTAAAATAATGGCGAAAATGTTAAAGAATATGTAAATATGTCACTAAGTGGGTTGGAAATGTAGACAATAAACTAGTTTCGCAAGTCGCCGCTAGATTGTTGGCCGGTAGCACTGTAGTGGTAGCAATATATCGATAGAGTGCGCGCGAGAAGGTGGCAGAGTAGCACTCACCTTTAACCTCCGACCACTGCCCTCCCTACCGAGCGATTAGCAAACTTTACTTATATATAAATCTCCGTTGGTTTACATTACCTGTTTATGTGGTAATGTACTAGCAATAAATACGACACTAAATGTACAGCCTAGAGGAGTCTGGATGAAATAGTGAACATTATTATTCACATTTATTGCATAGCTATATTAACCTGAATTTATTCTGTCACTAAAATGGCAGATTGTATGAATAAGTTTTAATCTACAATCTGAAGTACAATTTGAATAAGATCTACATTTTTTTAGTTATCTATTTTAAATTTTTTAAAGAAATACGTGTTTAATGAAAATGCTGTATTCATGATAAAGTTTCTCAATGATTTCAATCTACGAAATTGCCTCCAATTTAATTTAAAAGAATTACCACTGTACATATGGGTGCGTGGTTGGGTATACAAATATCACTGTGCGTGTAGGGACGGGCGGCTCATTACCTCTGTGCGTGTATGGATGGTGGGTAGGTGAATAGTTCATCATCCTGAAACACCAATAAATATTCAGGAATAAATACAATAAAAATGTAAATGTACTATTTGTAGATCTGGAATGTGGTCACTATGATTATTTAATATAACTAACTCAACCCATCTAAAGCTGTAGTTAATATAATTAACAAAAAATAAAACACATCAAAACATACATTAAAAAAATACAGGAATTACATGTACTCAAATCAAATACTATTTTATTACCAGAAATATGCAAACAATATGGAAAGAGATTTGCAACAATAAAATGCTTCCGTAAACTTTTTAATAAACCCCACACTGAAATACTTAAATAAAAAATATGAAAAATACAACACTCCTTTAACAGTAATAATAATAGAAATATTGATACATTTGATGAGAAAAAATGAAATATTAAAATTATGTAAATACAAGTACTCTCAAAGGCAAATAGGAAGAGTGGCTGACTATTTTCAAATATACAATGTACGATCATGTGTAAATACAACAGTTGAAGCATTTTTTATATTGTTATCAAAACATAATAATATATTACCAGGTCTCAAACACCCTGTCAGTTTCTACGAAATAAGTTTTGCTAAATAAGGAAAAATTAGAAAGTTACAAAAAACAACATATCGTATAAAAATTCAACTAACCCTGAGAGCCATGTAAAAATTATATAAAAAAGAGAAAATTGTAATACGATTATTTCCAAAAAGTTATACAATATGAATTTTATAGTAAAAGACGAAAATCAGTTAGAATAGTTAAAATGCAAGATTGTAACAGCTGACGTATAGTTAATAAATATACAGGGTGGAAAATATATGGAAACACTTTCACAACTTTTCTATGACTTCACTGTTAAAAGTGAAATCTTGTACATCATCATGGTTACAAAGAACAAACTTTTTGACGCTATTAGCGATATTTAATCTTTTCAGGGGGGTGGCTCACGTGGAGGTGAATGAAAATCTTTTATGTAAACCTAGGTCGAGTTTTGGTATCAAATTAAAGGTCTGCTGAAAACCGGACTTCGAAAAGTCTATCCTTTCCAGAGTAGCGTTCATTCAAAGTAACTAATTTGAAAAATATTATTTCTCCACTATTGAAAGATTTTAAATAAATTATTCCGATTAAAAATTACACCTTAAGAAACGCAATAACTAATAAATAATTAAATTATCTATGGAAAAAATAACGTTGTTGTAAAAGCGTTTCCATATTTTATACGCTTTCACCACAACAACTTTATTTTTTTCTTTAGAACATTTGGTAATTTAAGTTTATTTAGTTATTTCTATTCATAAGGTGTAATTTTTAATCGGAATAATTTACTTAAAATCGTTCAATAGCGGAGAAATAATATTTTTCAAATTAGTTACTGCGAAATTCAAATGACCGCTACTCTGAAAATGAAAGTCCGGTTTTCGGCAGTTAATTCCTATTCAATGGACCTTTAATTTGATACCAAACTCGACCTAGGTTTACAATACAACTTTTCGTTTAACTCCACGTGGGCCACTCCTCTGAAAAGTTAAAATATCACCAACAGCGTAAAAAAGTTTGTTTTTTGTAACAATAATGAGGAACAAGATTTCATTTTTACCAGTGAAGTTATAGAAAAGTTGTGATAGCGTTTCCATATTTTTTTCCACCCTGTATATTTTTATATATACATCTATTTAAATCTATTTTCACAAACAAAAGTGTTCTTCCTTAATACAAAATTACAAATAAAAATACGATATCTCAAATTCATAAAGAATAAAAATAAATTATAAGCTTAAGTAAAGAAAAACTTATAAAAACAATAAAAAACATTCAAAGAGGCACTGCAGATAGCCCGGTTCATAGAATTGTGAGAGAAATAAAAATAAACAGGTGCCATTCACATTATTTTTGATTTTTTTTAAAGTTACATATAGAAAATTAATCACTAGTTTATTTTAAGATAATACAATACTTATTCGACATGTGGTGATTGAAGCAACAACTGGCAAACGATTTCAATATGTTTTGTAGTTTGAAGAATGTATGACAAATTCTTGATAGACAACTGAAAATGTTGTTCACTCAGCACAAAGAGAACTTACAAATATGCCACTGACTTAAACTAATGCAAATATTTAAAATTATCTTCCTACGTTTGATAAAGTTAAACAAGTAGATTGTTGTATCATGTTCCTTGAAAAAGAGAAAGCATATGATTGGTCAGAATTAAATTGCATCTGTATATAATCCTTAAAAACTGTATATTTGTCAAATGAACTCTCATTATGTATCATTGTTAATTATCCTTTGTAAAGTTGCAGCCTTATTTTTAAGGGAGGTGTTACATTTCTTTTGGACTGAAGTCGGAACTTTTCTACCTATTAGTGATCTCCTAAACTGATATAACTGTTCCTTACGTGGGGAAAAAAGTGTAGGTTCTGGCTCAATGAATTAGAATCAATTGACAGACACTTTGGCAAACATTATACATACACCAACTAACTTACGAGTGCGTTAAGTCTAATTTATTGGCGAGTATGTTTTATTCGTATCCACACCTTATGGGAAAGTGGCAAGCAGCTTGATATACTTCCACGACGGTAAACACCATTAGTGCAACGATTGTTAGTCCAAAGGACATGTAATCCTCGATCAAATCTGGCCGTGGGTCTCCAGTAATCAGCAGATAAATCAGGGATGGCCTGTGCCAAAGTTGTGTGGGCCCTCTTGGCTCTCGTACCTCGCCCACTGGAGCTGGAATATGCTGTGTTTTACACCGTAAATCACCCATTTGCGACAGCCATTCCGCAACGGCGAAGGTTGCTCTATTATCTTTGTATAATCAACTGTATTGCCGACCGTAATTGTCAATTAGATGTATAACTGATTCATTATCTGGCACAAGAAAATGAACCGTAGTCCATATAAAATGCTGTCCTAATAGGCTGTATTTTCTTTGTGCATTGCAGCGATATTGTGCAACGCAAAGATTGCTGATAAAAAGTCTTAATTGGTCTCTTTATTAGGAGAAAATTCAACAATAAAAACACAGTAATATATAGTTCTGGTAATTACAAATGAATGATTCATCTATCCTACTGTCTGCGAAGCTGACTCAAGTCTAGCACCCAAAGAAGTTTGAAATAATGCGTAAGCCTTTTCTATGAATTTATTTTCAAATAATTCTATCTATCTGTATGGTGGTTCTATGGACAGTTAACCAACTAAAATTTCATGCGGCATAATTATTTACTTTATACAACATTTTTTGTTATTGTAGTTAGAGTTTACGTTGTTGTAAAATAAATCTACGATAACGTCACTAGAACATAAAATGACGATCTTTCTCATTTTCAATCATAGGCTTTCATTCAGCACATACCTGAGGTGGGACTTGGAAAAAAATGAAGTTACAAAGATTCTCAAAATAATGCATCATATGAAAACATTTGTTTTGCAATTGTATATTATACATTGTATATTATCTTTTAAATGCGTTGAAGTGAATAAGTGTTGGCTATTTATACAAAATAAATATACATATATGTCATAATTATAGGACAGATTTTTTTCAATTCATGCCAGTTGCATTTTTAACTTAGTCCACAAACGTTGTCAAGGGAAAATGGTATAAATACATCAAGAAAATTGCTAGTGGACCTCCTAGTATTTAAATTCATGACCTATGTATATGAAGCAGAAATGCTAAATATTAGACTATCAAGAAGCCTAAATTACACAGTTCTGTAAGTCAGTAGTAAAGGAAAGTATTTCTGTTTATATTAAAAAAACGTAGTCGCTGTCAAATGACAAATGTCTTCATTAAAAATCCAGACACATTGATCTGTCAAATTTTGTATAGCTTATTTTCACGATTACACATTCCCTATTGTTTTCCTCCTAGCAATAATATATTGTACAATAATAATACTGTAAGAAGATACATTCAGAAATATTAAACTGCCAAAAAGAGATTGTGACATATTGTGTAAGAATATCATATTAACAAATAAGTTAATTAATCGGTTTATCCAATACAAAAATAATAATAAAAATATTCTGTATTGCCATAAACACAATACATTGTTGTATAGCATAGGTCAAAATTAAGTAAGGTTGAACAAATAAATAGGTTAAAACAAATATATATATATATATATATATATATATATATATATATATATATATATATGTGTGTGTAATAGCCTACACAGGAGTCGTTAAAATATTTGATTTTAGTGCGCGGTCATCTCCAAAAACTCCGATACGCTATAGAAAGCTGCATTGACGAAGAAGAAGCGCCGCAATTTTCCCTCAAACAGTGTTTCGTTGGGCTCGCCTCTTATATCTTCCGGTAACGCGTTGATCAACTTGGCCCCAACTTCGGACGGCAGTACTTCGTAAGCCCCGGAGCCTATGCTGTCCGGTTCTGAGCATGTTCCGCCCCCTGGTGTTGTGATCAATTCAATTGAGTGTGAGCAAAAATTCAATCTACTTAGTACTTAATACGTTTTACTAACATACCAAGTTATAATAATTAAAAATATGTTACAGAGACACCAAAGTAACCTAAAAAATAACTATTATTTTCATCTTCTCAATTATATTAAGTTATGAGACAACCGGATCTATATTAATCTAAGCAGTCTGTAAGTATTCTTGCTTACTTCTTGCACAGGAAATGATATAAGAAGAGGAAAACAGCGTTTACGGAAAATAGAATTTAGGTGTATTGAATGGGGATTAATCCGATATCACAATCCAGTTGACCTCTTTCCCGTCCCAGAGGGGGATGAACGCATACAATGGCCGCTCAGTTTCCGTAATACCGTAGGCTGTAGTACCATTATCAGAGCATTAGCTTCCATTTGAACTGTTATTGTCCATTAGTTCGTAATGGAGAATCGAGATATATCCTGAAATATTTATGAAGTAAGTCCATCACGTTTCTCTCTCATAAAATGTTACGTAATTAAATATTTTACGAAAAGAGTAACCGTCATATAATAATGTATTGTTCTTTTAAATTTAACTCATTAAAGTGTCGTTTTTAAGATTATTTTCATAAAATAAATGTCACGTTCTTATACTTCCATAATTATTATCTAATGACTATTTTATTATTACTTAAACAATCATATGTGAAAACATCGCAATACAGTGTGATCTCAATTTAACGGACCTCCGTTTAACGAATTTTGATTTAGCGAACCCCGATTTAACGGACAGGTCCGGCTTTTCGGACAGCTTACAGAAGTATTACAGTAAGCTATTTAATTGCTATATCTCACATACAAAAGTAACATTTATGGCAAATTCTAATTTTAGAAAATGTTAAGTCAATCGCTTTTATACAATATGTTTTTGTATATTTTATTAGTGTTTGGGTCAACAATGAGCTTCCAGCATCAAATTTGGTGTGACAATATTATAACAGTTTGGAGTAAATTCACAATGGTTTACCGGAGAATCGGCTTTAAGGACCAGAGCCCCTACCACATATAGTATGTGAAATTGACTATATGTGGTTTATTTAAATTTTTTTTATGTTCTTTATTTGTGAAATACATATTTAATATATCAAACAAAATCTCCTCAATCAATCATTGGTGTGTTGGCATCCCTGAGTGCAACCACATTACAGCCTCCATGTTGCTAATGTCTCTCTTGAGTATTGAAGAAAGCTTGATTATAGCTGGCACGTTTATGGAGACAGCATATTTCTTATTATATACGCTTAAAGTTTTGTAACTCATTAAAAAAAATAAATTAGTGCGGAATAGTTACTAACTAATAATTTTATATTTATTATGATATACACAATATTTTATTTGTAATATACTCTACATAATATGTATTTTAATATCATTTAATTCTTATTAAAAAAAAACGTTTTTATCAAAATATGTTTGATTCCTGAAAACGTGACACATAAACTTTATTTATATTCTTTGTAACTAATTATAATTGTTATGTTAACATATTTTTGACACTCTGCAATTTTGTATTTGTACTGTAAATTATTTTCAATAAAACATTTCTATATACTCGTAATAGTAAATGGAGATGATACTGATTGTAAATGTTTTGTTTTTCTATGCTTGATAAATAAAACATTTACCATGTATATAACGCAAATTCAAGAAGAAACCCGGCTTAAACGGAGTATGGTTGTCCTTTCAAAACAGTTTTATATAATCAAAAAGTAGTATTGGTGAGAAGTTATAATTTCTAAGCGAAGGGTTTTCCAAAAAATGTTGCGATGTGCTACTTGTAGCTGATTAGCCGTACTACCAGAACACACCCCCTCAGAAGTCTCCTTAAGAAGAGATATCTTGTAATTATTTCTCACTTTTGGTAATGTTACTATAAAAACATCCATACGTCTTCTTAATCAGTATCAAAATTCATTAAACAAATAAAATGAAATAAATACATGAATACAGGAACTAGAACTAGTTTTCTTGTAATCCAGATATTAGTTGACTAAATGTCTTAATGGTTGCCATCATGATTGAAATTACTTTAGATGTATCGTTTTTACTAAATCCATAGCATAGCACAGCATATTTTGAAAAGTAGAGCCATCTTTAAGATGACGTATTAAGTTAGGCAATAAGTAAACTGTGAAAATTAAATTGTGGCAAAAAACTGTACATCAGATTTGTGTTAAACACGATTATTATACAGTGCCAGTTGGCTCAAAAATTCAAATGAATTTCCCAACAATTCAACGGGAATACTCATTTAATTTTTTTTCTATTACGATTACACTTGAAGTAGAAGTTTAAGCTTTTTATGAAAAACTGAACAACAAATTTTCATTCCAATTTCAGCACTTTCAGTAATCTTTAGAAATAAGGGTTTAAAAAATTAATCTTAACAACTTTAAACGTTGCTCCATACTTGTCTTTTTGTGCTTTTAGAAAGGCATTAAAATGATCTTTATATTTTGATATTTCTGTATATCTTATTATATTGATATTATAATAAGTAACACTATTAAATTATTAACTATATATTATATAATATCAAATACCAAACCACCTATTATATATACTCATATACATTAGTAACCATATACGTACAGTGCCATTGACCCACAAACCCACATATTCACCTACAGTAGTATTGTCCAACCACCCAATCATACGAGCAGAGTGGATTTGAACCACCTACCAACCCATACACGTACAGTGGACAGTATTATATCTCTCGACGTTATGCCACAGTTCACTATTCTACTTGTATGATTAGTCTGCATTTATCTCCATCAGATGTTGAGTTATAAAGCCACGTTGATTAATATTATACTAATGACAACGCCACGCTAAATTTTCGGGATACAACAATATACAGCAATAACAATGCCGTCATACCGAGTTAGGCTAGCTGCTTGACATGTATCTTGGCACACTTCCCCTGCAGCCAGGCGTTTATCATTCCAGTTGTGGGGATGATGCACTGTTTGGACGACTGTAGGATGACTTGTCTTGACAACTGAGTTCTGAGATTATGGTGAAGTATATAAAATAAATTGTTCCATGGGAAGACAGAATATTAGACTCTTGTAGGATTTATGTAGGTTGTGTCGTCACACCGACATAATCTGGCTGCTTGACATGTATCTTGGCACACTTACCCTGCAGCAAGGTGTTTTTCCTTCCAGTAGTGGGAATGATGTATTGTTTGGACGACTGTGGGATAACTTGCCTTGACAACTGAGTTCTGAGATAATGATGTAGTACTTATAATGCATTGACTTGCATAATAAAGCTAAAAATCCTGATATTCGATTCCACAATGTTGACAAGGTATGGGGAGGAGAGGAGTAGGTACAAAAGCGTTTTACAACTCAACAATTAAAGGTAATTTTTTAGATCAGGGCAGATTCCGGCAGTAGGTGCGGTAGCAGATTTAGAATCGGGGGTTCACATAACAAACCAAATATTTTAAGAATACTTCACCAAAATAACTGTGGCATCAAAACCAATCAGGATCTACTTGAAATACATACGAAAATTGAACCAACAAGTATAGTCTGTCTGACAGAACATAACCTAAACGACTCAGAGTTTCAAAGTGTTTCATATCCTAACTATAAACAAATCTCAACCCTTTGTGTGGCACAAAGGCAAAAGGGTGGCGTTTTAATTCTGGCCAGGGAAGGGCTTAATGCTGAATCCGTTGATGTTGCCCTGTATGCTTCAGAGCTCACCTGTCAGCTTGCAGCAGCAAAGGTTAAATATCCACCAGATTTTGAAATACTTATTCTAGCAGCATACCGGTTGTCAGAGTACTATTGTACAAAGTTTTTTCTCGTCTGCTCAAAAAAAACTAATTCTTTTTTTTAATTTTTTTTTTTCTTCACTCGCCAGTTGACATGGGCCTACAGGCCTGTGCGTCAACTTTATTCAACGAGTGAAGTACCAACCGTTGGCTCAGTGGGGATTCGAACCTTGGACCTTGCCTTCCGCAGTCCGAAGCCTTAGACACTGAGCCACCACGCCGGCTATTCGAAAAGACATAAACGTTGTTGTCCTAGGTGATTTTAATATTGACATTTTTGGCGACCAAGTACGCATGCTAGAATTTATTGTTTTAATGTCTGTCTTTGGACTGAGGCATGCTATTACAACCCATAGGAAACCCATACGTTGATATAGTATACGCTATATATTTTTAAGTGCATACAATTTGTTAAGAAACACATACAAACCTTTTCTAGTACAACAACCCATGACCATAATTTACGATATAAATGTACAATCGCCATTCCGACACACAGAACATAATTTTTCGAGAGACACTTAACGTGCGCAGGAATAAAACGTTTTAATGCATTACCTGGCTCAATAAGAGGTAACAGTTATGCCAACTCATTTGAACGGAAAGTTAAGAACTATTTTCTGGACGGGTTCTCTACAGCGTTCGGGAGTATTGTCAGACAGACGCTGATAGCAACTTGTAGCTTTGTATATGTATATCTCATATACCTAATTAAGAATTATCTAACCTAAAAACATATACCTACTACATTGTATTATATATATGTAGTAATATTTTATTATGAGAACATTTTAGTTAATTAAACTAACAATTTTTTACACATTTCATCCAATATTAACTATCTAAGAAATGAAGAAGTTTAAGTTTGAGTATATATAACACAATGTTCCATGGGAAACAGAATATTGGACTCTTGTGGGACTTATGTAGGTTGTGTCGTCATACCGAGTTAGGCTGGCTGCTTGACATGTATCTTGGCACACTTCCCCTGCAGCAAGGCGTTTATCATTCCAGTTGTGGGGATGATGCACTGTTGGGACGACTGTAGGATAACTTGCCGTGACAACTGAGTTCTGAGACAACTGAGAATATATAATACAATGTACCATGGGAGGGCAAAATATTTTACTCTTGTTGGATTTATATAGATTGTGTCGTCATACCGAGTTAGGCTGGCTGCTTAACATGTATCTTGGCACACTTCCCCTGCAGCAAGGCTTTTATCATTCCAGTTGTGGGGATGATGCACTGTTGGGACGACTGTAGGATAACTTGCCTTGACAACTGAGTTCTGAGACAACTAATAATATATAATACAATGTACCATGGGAGGGCAAAATATTTTACTCTTGTTGGATTTATATAGATTGTGTCATCATACCGAGTTAGGCTGGCTGCTTGACATGTATCTTGGCACACTTCCCCTGCAGCAAGGCGTTTATCATTACAGTTGTGTGCACTGTTGGGACGACAGTAGGATAACTTGCCTTGACAACTAAGTTCTGAGAAAACTGAGAATATATAATACAATGTACCATGGGAGGGCTAAATATTTTACTCTTGTTGGATTTATATAGATTGTGTTGTCATACCGAGTTAGGCTAGCTGCTGGACATGTATCTTAGCACACTTCCCCTGCAGCAAGGCGTTTATCATTACAGTTGGGACGACAGTAGGATAACTTGCCTTGACAACTGAGTTCTGAGACAACTGAGAATATATAATACAATGTACCATAGGAGGGCTAAATATTTTACTCTTGTTGGATTTATATAGGTTGTGTTGTCATACCGAGTTAGGCTGGCTGCTTGACATGTATCTTGGCACACTTCCCCTGCAGCAAGGCGTTTATCATTACAGTTGTGGGCACTGTTGGGACGACTGTAGGATAACTTGCCTTGACAACTGAGTTCTGAGACAACTGAGAATATATAATACAATGTACCATAGGAGGGCTAAATATTTTACTCTTGTTGGATTTATATAGGTTGTGTTGTCATACCGAGTTAGGCTAGCTGCTTGACATGTATCTTGGCACACTTCCCCTGCAGCAAGGCGTTTATCATTACAGTTGCGACGACTGTAGGATAACTTGCCTTGACAACTGAGTTCTGAGACAATTGAGAATATACCATAGGATGTACCATAGGAGGGCTAAATATTTTACTCTTGTTGGATTTATATAGATTGTGTTGTCATACCAAGTTAGGCTAGCTGCTTGACATGTATCTTGGCACACTTCCCCTGCAGCAAGGCGTTTATCATTACAGTTGTGTGCACTGTTGGGACGACAGTAGGATAACTTGCCTTGACAACTAAGTTCTGAGACAACTGAGAATATATAATACAATGTACCATGGGAGGGCTAAATATTTTACTCTTGTTGGATTTATATAGATTGTGTTGTCATACCGAGTTAGGCTAGCTGCTTGACATGTATCTTGGCACACTTCCCCTGCAGCAAGGCGTTTATCATTACAGTTAGGACGACAGTAGGATAACTTGCCTTGACAACTGAGTTCTGAGACAACTGAAAATATATAATACAATGTACCATAGGAGGGCTAAATATTTTACTCTTGTTGGATTTATATAGGTTGTGTTGTCATACCGAGTTAGGCTAGCTGCTTGACATGTATCTTGGCACACTTCCCCTGCAGCAAGGCGTTTATCATTACAGTTGTGGGCACTGTTGGGACGACAGTAGGATAACTTGCCTTGACAACTAAGTTCTGAGACAACTGAGAATATATAATACAATGTACCATGGGAGGGCTAAATATTTTACTCTTGTTGGATTTATATAGGTTGTGTTGTCATACCGAGTTAGGCTAGCTGCTTGACATGTATCTTGGCACACTTCCCCTGCAGCAAGGCGTTTATCATTACAGTTGTGGAAACTGTTGGGATGACATTAGGATAACTTACCTTGACAACTGAGTTCTGAGACAACTGAGAATATATAATACAATGTACCATAGGAGGGCTAAATATTTTACTCTTGTTGGATTTATATAGGTTGTGTTGTCATACCGAGTTAGGCTGGCTGCTTGACATGTATCTTGGCACACTTCCCCTGCAGCAAGGCGTTTATCATTACAGTTGGGACGACAGTAGGATAACTTGCCTTGACAACTGAGTTCGGAGACAACTGAGAATATATAATACAATGTACCATTGGAGGGCTAAATATTTTACTCTTGTTGGATTTATATAGGTTGTGTTGTCATACCGAGTTAGGCTAGCTGCTTGACATGTATCTTGGCACACTTCCCCTGCAGCAAGGCGTTTATCATTACAGTTGGGACGACAGTAGGATAACTTGCCTTGACAACTGAGTTCTGAGACAACTGAGAATATACCATAGGATGTACCATAGGATGGCTAAATATTTTACTCTTGTTGGATTTATATAGATTGTGTTGTCATACCGAGTTAGGCTAGCTGCTTGACATGTATCTTGGCACACTTCCCCTGCAGCAAGGCGTTTATCATTACAGTTGTGGGCACTGTTGGGATGACATTAGGATAACTTGCCTTGACAACTGAGTTCTGAGACAACTGAGAATATATAATACAATGTACCATAGGAGGGCTAAATATTTTACTCTTGTTGGATTTATATAGGTTGTGTTGTCATACCGAGTTAGGCTGGCTGCTTGACATGTATCTTGGCACACTTCCCCTGCAGCAAGGCGTTTATCATTACAGTTGTGGGCACTGTTGGGACGACTGTAGGATAACTTGCCTTGACAACTGAGTTCTGAGACAACTGAGAATATATAATTCAATGTACCATAGGAGGGCTAAATATTTTACTCTTGTTGGATTTATATAGGTTGTGTTGTCATACCGAGTTAGGCTAGCTGCTTGACATGTATCTTGGCACACTTCCCCTGCAGCAAGGCGTTTATCATTACAGTTGGGACGACAGTAGGATAATTTGCCTTGACAACTGAGTTCTGAGACAACTGAGAATATATAATACAAAGTACCATAGGAGGGCTAAATATTTTACTCTTGTTGGATTTATATAGGTTGTGTTGTCATACCGAGTTAGGCTGGCTGCTTGACATGTATCTTGGCACACTTCCCCTGCAGCAAGGCGTTTATCATTACAGTTGTGGGCACTGTTGGGACGACTGTAGGATAACTTGCCTTGACAACTGAGTTCTGAGACAACTGAGAATATATAATACAATGTACCATAGGAGGGCTAAATATTTTACTCTTGTTGGATTTATATAGGTTGTGTTGTCATACCGAGTTAGGATAGCTGCTTGACATGTATCTTGGCACACTTCCCCTGCAGCAAGGCGTTTAGCATTACAGTTGGAACGACAGTAGGATAACTTGCCTTGACAACTGAGTTCTGAGACAACTGAGAATATACCATAGGATGTACCATAGGAGGGCTAAATATTTTACTCTTGTTGGATTTATATAGATTGTGTTGTCATACCGAGTTAGGCTAGCTGCGTGACATGTATCTTGGCACACTTCCCCTGCAGCAAGGCGTTTATCATTACAGTTGGGACGACTGTAGGATAACTTGCCTTGACAACTGAGTTCTGAGACCACTGTGAATATATAATACAATGTACCATAGGAGGGCTAAATATTTTACTCTTGTTAGATTTATATAGGTTGTGTTGTCATACCGAGTTAGGCTAGCTGCTTGACATGTATCTTGGCACACTTCCCCTGTAGCAAGGCGTTTATAATTACAGTTGTGGGCACTGTTGGGACGACTGTAGGATAACTTGCCTTGACAACTGAGTTCTGAGACAACTGAGAATATATAATACAATGTACCATAGGAGGGCTAAATATTTTACTCTTGTTGGATTTATATAGGTTGTGTTGTCATACCGAGTTAAGCTAGCTGCTTGACATGTATCTTGGCACACTTCCCCTGCAGCAAGGCGTTTATCATTACAGTTGTTTATGATGCATTGTTTGGATAACTTGTCTTGACAACTGAATTCTGAGATAATGGTGCAGTATATACAATGTATATACAGTAAATACAATGTACCATTGGAAGACAGAATATTGGTTCTTACTGGAAAAATATATTAAATGTGAATTTATAACTATAATTAGTTTACGTAAAATGACTGTAAGCCAAAGCAGTACTAGTTGGTTTTTACTCACTATTTATTTTTTGGAATTTTTCAACTACCTCGAGACATTTGAACGTTAATATTTATGAAAAAGAATATCTGGGATTAACTTATCGTATCAGTACGTTTTTATAGCATATATGAAACATAACCCACATCGTTGTAGCCACACTTAATAAAAAAGTAGAGCATTATGGCAGTTTTTCCTTTTTAATGGTTGGTTTTAAAAAAATTTATAAATTCAAAAAGTATTGACTTCAGCTAAGAACAGTCTTACGATCTTATTTCAAAATAACTGTATGATAAATGGAACAGCGAAAGTATATTCATCCTAAATAGACTAATAAGAGTACGTTAATGGTTATCTTTTAGTTTAACTGAAGTAAAATATAACAAAAAATATATTTAATATTACATGTAGGAATTTTGTTAATCGTAAGCCTGTTTTAAATGTACTCATTAAAAAGTCCCAATTATACCAACTCTTGCAGTTTCATCTATCCATGGGAATTATCCATGTCACCAATTTATTTAAGACTCTTCCAACTTACACACAAGCTTTCTAATATTGTCAAAAATACCATGAAATTACCAGGTTTTATGTTTTAGTTTGTTTGTTTAGTATGAATTTTTATTTTAAGTCGTTTATTAGTCATAACATTAATTAATATGTTTATTTTTTATTTATAATTTGTTATCAAGATTACATTTTAATAGCTTTATAAATATTATTTTTTGTAAAATATGTAAAAGACATCCCTTCCTCTAACCTAAAGGTAATACGTCAATCAAGGGCTGTCTATAACCTTCGATGTAAACCCACATTCCCCAGAATTATAAAAGCGTGATCACTCCTTGCTCTGATTGTCAGTATCGTAGTAGTATTGCCATAGGATTATGTTCCACATCATTAGAACGTGAGACATTTAATGGGTTCTTCAGTGTTTCTGGGCCCAATACAATTTGAAGACGTAAAACGTGGTTACAATGTAGATGGAATATCGTCAATATTAATTTTTTAATTGATTGTATTTCGGTCGAGTTTACTTCTATAAAATAATATTATGCACATCGTAATTAGACAACTATAACCAAGAAGAGATAACTAGATATACTATTTTTTAATCAATCTATTGTCCATTTTGTACTAAAGTAAAAATTCACTTTGTACATTAGATTAGCAATATCCTATTTTAAACTAACTGTCATAGCAGATTTTAGCTTAAACAGTGTGTTTTGTTTTACTAAAAATTACATTTACCTATTAGAAAAGGAAATTATTATGTTAGCCAGAATTACATAAACATCCAATGGAGTTAACACAGTGAAAATAACCAACCAAATCGAACTTGGACGACCTTCATAAAAACAAACACGATTGTTTTAATGAGTGCATTTTGTTGTGTTTAGTTTATTTTTGGTAATTTTAATTGAATATTGTTAATTTGAGATGTATAGGGTTTCGTCACGTCAATAGTTTATTTATTTTTTACACATATTGATATAATCACCAATAAATTCTATTCAAAGTACGATATTGATCCAATCTCTATTTTTCCAAACGATAACAAATAAAATGAACAGGTCTATTACCAAAAACTAATTACCTTTTGGGATAGTTAGTGCACAGATTTTAAGTTTATGCACGTCATAATGTGCCACCTATAATGGACTCATTGACTATTAATTTGAGGCATTGCCAATCAGAACTGTAAATTACATAATGTTAAAACCATGCTCGATAATTGAGTATGGTGAAATTATTCCAAATGAACTAGAAACGTAATATTGGTATTAGGGGTTTGTTTGTGTATCTCATTTAGAGATAAACAGATAATTGGAACCTAAACACATAATATAGCCCATAGATGTTCAATTTCCTTTTTAGATATTTTTGTTAGAGACTATATTTGTTTTATAACACCTCCCTAATGATGTAATGTTGTTTCCTAAAATCATATGAAGGCTTAATTTATTGTATGTAGGAAAATTTACGATTAATGTATGATATATGGCGTATTATAAAGTTAATAACTTTGTTAATATAGATGTAATTCAATACGAGTGTTGTGGTAAATTAAATTGTACGAACCTTAAGGTAGAGTTTCGCATAACATGAACATATTAGGGCGTAATTCATGGTAAAAAATATTTTATTTAAGAACTGTATTATGTATGAGTTATTTTGATTAAATTATCTTTATATTTACCTATTATTTACAGGAACGGTTACGTGAGGTGTCCCAAAATTAAATCGGAGAACAGTTTGAGCCATAACAAAATTCACAAAATTTAACCTTAATAAATTACTTATAGCCTAATGAATTTAAAAAAATTTACATTCAGAGATTTAAATCTCACATTTACAAATGTACATTTATTTATGACTTACAAGTGATTATTGTATCAATAATACTGGTTAAATCTTTTATTTAAAGCTGTTTAAAATTAGCTAACCATTAAGGGTTCTGGGGAATTTTCGATGCACATAGTTGTTTTTTATATTTAAAATGAGATGTCAAAACTTAAACCCCTTAATCAATACAACATTTCATACGTTAAGATATTCGGAAAGGTTTCTCGTTCACCAAAATATAAATATTAACAAATTTTAATTAGTTCTCTTGTCCATTATTGTAATATTTATTAACTTTATATTTATGTTTTAGTAAACTTGTGTTGTGTGACGTTTACTTGTGTTTGACATCTTACAGTAAATGGTAAGTTAGTAAAATATACAAAACCATTAAAATACAACCTTGACGTTAGTATTAAAAGTTAGTATTTACTATCCATTGAAGGTGTAAAAAATATAAAAACAACCCAGATTATTTATGTCTATAAATATTCCAGCCTAAAAATTTGGATCACTTAAATAATAATCTTCACGGTTTATGTATTTTATGGTTATATTTTATTTAAACCTGTTTACAGTGTTATAATAGAGAAATATGGAGGAAAATATAGTGAAAAACTAATTGACAATGGAAGTCGACCACCCCGAGGCATTTCATAAAAATTAAAATACCAATTATTGTATGAATGTTGGACAGTAGCCAAACTGTCCAAATCTAATACGTTGTAATTAAAATCAATACATTCAATAACAATAAGGAAGAATATAAATATGATACCTATATAAAATATTAATTTATTTCTTTTCTAAAACTCTACTAACCAGTTAACATGGGCCTGTATGCCTGTGCGTGAATTTTGTTTAACGAGTAAAGTACCGACCATTAGCTCTTATGAGGATTGAAAGGTGGGAATCATGCAGACAATTTTATTACGGCAGTTGAAGTAAAATAAATATATTAATTGAAAAATAACACCGTTATAGTAGTTTTTCATTATGATTTTTGGAAAATAACATCCGCTGTTGTTTGTTTTTTAATTGTGTTTCTTTAAATATGAGTGTGACTGAAATGAATATTCATATTACACACGCTCATACTTTACTCAAAGCTTCGCCTCGGTTGGCAGTACCGTGACAAATTATTATTAAAACACTTAATACAGTGACCTTTAGTCCGAAGGACGTCTAATCCCTAATAAAATCTGGCCGTGGGTCTTCAGTAATCAGCAGATAAATCAGAGATGGTATGTGTCAAAGCTGTGTTGGTAGGGATGGCAACTGTGTATCGATATATCTGAACATCGATTAGTATGTTGCGATATATCGATACACTAGTATCGATATATTATTTCGATAATATCACCCATATCGATATTTTAGCTCGATATATCATATAACTAAATATTTACGCTATTCCCTCTCTTAAAAATTATCATAATTAAAAAAAACACATTTAAATAGTATCTTAGGCGTTAATTATTATTACATTATTATTTCATAATTAACATAGTAAATAAAGCTATAATTAGTCTTATTTGAATTTTCTTCATTCAAACCTAACCATTGTCATTTTCTAAGCTAACCTAACCTATAACTTATTTCGTATAGATAAATGTATTTAATATTTACATTCAAGAGGCTATTCTAAATAGTGATATCAAAATATGATTGTATTTTTTATTTTTACATAAGAGATAGTGCATAATTTTAAACAGATAAATCATTTATAATTCGATATATCGGTTACCCAATATATCGATATTTTTCTTTCAATATTACCATTATATCGATATTTGGTTTGCGATATATCGGTACGTTGAAAACATTTGCCATCCCTATGTAGGGCCCTCTTGGCTCTCGTACCTCGCCCACTGGAGCAGGAATAAGCTGTGTTTTACACCATAAATCACCCATTTGCGACAGCCATTCCGCAACGGCGAAGGTTGAACTCTAATCTTTTAATAATCAACCGTATTAATGAACGTTACTGTCAATTAGAAGTATAACTGATTCATTATCTGGCACGAGAACAAAATTAGTCCTAGACCATATAAAATACTGGCTTAATAGACTATAAATGTTACTGATAGGAGTCTTAATTGTTGTTTTTCCTTTAGAGAATATTTTATATTCAATCAGTCCGGAAGTGCTTAGAGATAATGTAAAGCCTTTATAAATAAAGTAAATTAAGGTAATAAAAGGCTTGGATATTGTTATGTAATGTTTTTCTTTTAAGATGATTTTGTTGATTTAATGATTTATTACTCTTTATAGTCGAACAGTTTTATGACAACCAAATTTATTTATTTTAAGAATGTATGTTCTTTGATAGGACTAGGCATACAGATGATGTAAATTATTCTCTTAGGTTAAAAAGGAATTTTATTTTACAGTTACCACGCAATAGTAACAGTATTAGTAGTTAGTACATACTAGGATTGTAGGACAATGGTACTGTATAGCTCTCGTTACGATATGAGTTGATTAGTATGAAGATATAAACTATAAAGTTAGTAGCTCGAAGAATATATTCACTTATATACATTATCGGTACTTGTTACACTCTTTACTAATTCACATATTTTATTACTTTATGAATCCGTTTACAATACACATTTGCTATATGACTTAGTAAACAAAACACATACAGGTTAAGGTGGTTAAAAACACCATTTGGGTAGTAAATTATTCAGCGATAACATAATTAGCCAGGATAATAATCTTGATATTTAAAGATAATAGACCGATTACTGTAGTCTATATTTGTAACAAATATAATGTGTAAAGAACTAAGACTTGCACTAAACTCAATAAATAGACTGAAGGAATTAGAGTTGTAGCAACATTTAGAAAGTTTTCCTATTTTAAAAGTAAGAATTTTAAATTAAAGTATTGATGTTAACCAAGAATAACTGTAGCCTTGAACATGGCAACCAGTGATGCCAACTGAGACTGCTATAAGTATAAAAAATTACTAAGAGATGTATGTATATAATGTCTTTTGAAATAGAGATATTTGGACTGTGCAATTATGTCAAAATGTAATGAGAAATAAATGTAAATAATATAGTTTTTTTTAGGTAAATTCTAAATTCCAAGAGGCGAATAATTATATAGGTTGTTGTATTGCTCACTTCTATCAACAATTTCAATTTAAATGTTTATTGATTATTATGCTTTTAGAGAAATATTTTTCATATAGTTTATAAATTATCAATTACTAAAATTTTAAATTAGTATTAGTTTAGATAAGTGTTTCGGTATCTACGAGGTCAGTCTATGTAAAATATTATGAATGAATGAAAGAATAAAGAAAAAAAAGGTTCGTGCAGACTTACATCATAAAATAATATAAGACCATTAAACATTTTTAGATGATTAAAATGTTGTCTAATAAGGTATTGGCTTTATTTTGTGTGCATTTAGTGGCCTACTGTTTAACATGACGTCTGCTCTTAACTGTTTGTTTATATGTCATTATTTTCCTCATGTACAGTTATCAAATAAACAAGTAAGATAATAAAAATAAGTATTTCGCTCAATATCTTATTAGGGTTATGCAACTTTACTAGTATTTTAACATAGTTAAAAAATGCATTAAACGTGGAGTATTGCATTAAACGCGTAAAAAAGCGATACCTTTTTATATTCAATAGCCTTAATGTTTGAAATTCGTTATTAATTAGAGATATCAATTATAATACAGCATAACATTATTAAAAATTTTATATTAATGAAACGTACAAAAATAAAAAATAAAAAAAAAAAATAAAAAAAAAACACACACACACAGTTACCATCAAAACCATCATGAACATTAATTATTTGGATTAATATTGAATGCAGATGTTCCATATGACAAAATCAAACAAACTAACCTTGAATGTACCTAAGAAAATGTTTATTTACAAATCACTGACAATTGCAGGAGAAATAAAAAAAAATACAGCTGGAAATTGCATAGTTCTACTAACAACACTGACTGGTAATATATATGTAAATTACACGTAAAGTGGTATTGACCCACCCGCCCGCCCATACAAGTACAGTGGTATTGATTCTGCAAATAAAACGGGGTAAAACTACTCGATGACAAGAGAAAATTTGCATTTTTGACATGGACTTGAGCAAACGCTAACATATGTCAGTACGTAATAATAAAAATTGAGTAAATAACAGTTACAGTTTCATAAGATGTAATTTACTGCATAGTATCCGATATCAGAATCCAGTTGACCTCTTTCCCGTCCCAGAGGGGGATGAACGCATACAATGGCCGCTCAGTTTCCGTAATACCGTAGGCTGTAGTACCATTATAGAGCATTAGCTACCATTTGAACTGGTATTGTCCATTAGTTCGTAATGGAGAATCGAGATATATCCTGAACTATTTATGAAGTAAGTCCATCATGTTTCTCTCTCATAGAATGTTACGTAAGTTGTTTTAAAAGGGATGTCGATCATTTTTAAACCTGTCTCTGCCTTTTCCAATAGACAACTGACCTGTGTGGGGAACTTTAACAGACAGAGAAGTTCGGGGACTGCACAGTAAACAGTGAATATTACTGATACAAATTTCCAGTCAAGGCCAAAAATTGTCTCTTCCAGTGAATCATGTTTTTTAATACGCCAGCATTCAACCCTCTACATGGTGTTTAGTTTAGAACCACATGCAACTCTGTCGACTATTAGACCAGTTGCCGTCCATCCAACCGTCCCCAAACCATTGTGTATTTGAACAGTCTTGGCAGTTGACTCTCCTTCCCGGTTTGGCTACCAAGCAGCGCCAGTTATCAGTAGCTAACGTCCGTGTTTTGCAATTGAAAATTACTTCACTTGAACTGTTTACTTCACAATTATATTTTTGTTAACATATATATTTCAAATTTTAACAAGTTTTTTATCTCTATGAGGGCCTCTTGCGTCAGTTATTTCTAACTGTTTTGAATCATTTTTTTAAATATAAGGAATAAGAACAATATTTCAGTATTTGACATATAAATAAAGGATACAATTAGTATATGGTATCATAGGCCTCTTAGATAATTGTGTTCCCTTAAAAAAAAATCAAATTAACAATTGTACGTTCATAAATAAAGCCGTCATCTTTTTTGAGATTCATGTTGGCCTTAAATTTAAAATTGGAGAATCAAATCCAATATGACGGCTGGTGTATCAGACTCTAATACTTTAGACCACTCGTCCACTGGCTCTTCTAATTATACAGTAAGTATTAAGTATAACCAATTCCGTGAATACGGTCATTTTCTGGTTTAAAATATTGAAACATCATACAGAGAAATATATTTTAAAGCTATGCATCCTAGTCAATATAATAATATAATAGTACTTTCTAGTCAATATAATAACATACTTTAACCAGTTACTTTAAGTGACTTAACTCGAGTCAATCAATAATCCAGCCAATATACCCCATCTATCAATCACCCTTAAGTTGGTGTCCCTAAGTGCAACCACATTAGGGTCTCAATGTTAATGCCTCCCTTGGGTATTGAATAAAGGTTAAATGTACTTGAGTTTTAAATCTCCTCGTACATACCGGCTATGTTGTTTTTTCTATTATTTTTTGTAAACTTGTATTTTGCGTAGCTAAATTATAGCTTTTATAAAACCATTTTATGTTTGGAAATGTTTACGACATAACATAATTTGAAACTTTTATTGATTTTAAGTAGTAACTCGTTAGAATGTTTTATAATATTAGGGTATACAAAAAAGTACAATGCAGATATTAAACGTAGTAAACGAGTATTTCCGTTTTACTTGTCTTACTATAAGAAGAGTGTTAAATTCTTTTTTGACAATATATAGAAGTGTAATTGTTTTATCAAAAGTGGGTGCCAATCTCCTCTTTAACATACACTTCCCCATTCCTCATTGAATAATGACAAAGCAGGGAACCTACACAGAATAAGGGGGAGAACCATTATAGTACTGGTGAATTTTACTGATATAAACTAACAGTCAAGACCAGCTTCCAACCTGACCTAAGTCTAACTCAGGTACTTGGTCTTGACGCCTAAGATCGCTTGACCACAAGCTGTCCCTAATAAATCTGTACTTGCCAACTAAGAAACCAATTCTTCCAATATTATCACTATCACAATGTATTACAGATTATCAAGATGCATTATCGTCCCCCGCAACTGGAATGATAAACGCCTGGCTGCAGGGGAAGTGTGCCAAGATACATGTCAAGCAGCCAGCCTATCACGGTGTGACGACACAACCTACATAAATTTAACATTACTACACTATTTTGTCTCCCCATGGTACATTTTACTATGAATACTGTATCATTATCTCTGTACTCAGTTGCCAGGGTAATTTTTTATTTAATATTCTTTTACTAGCTCAAGATGTCAAAGTTAAAGTTTGTAAATGCCTAATGGACTTGAGAAATATGTTTTAGGGTAGTTGATGACTGTGATTCACCACGTCAAATGGACGATGGTTTACAAGGAGTTTGACAAAAACATTAAAAATAGAATAGGTCAAAATGTATATCATTTTAAAGTGATTGTCTAGCAGAGATGAACGATACAAACAGCACTTAAAAAGTTTGATCCAGTACACAATGGCATATGTTCAAATATTTTTTCGTTGTAGTAAGAAATTGGCATTAGTGGGCCACAATTCAAGTGCACTAATATGTAAAAGATAGTATGCTGCTGTATGATTATGCCTGTCGTAAAAACGCCTTTGTGTATAAGTTATTCATGAAAAAGAGTTAGCAGTTCGAACATTTCTTTAAAAATATTTGGTAAGTAAGCATTACTTTTTTCCATTAAAATCTTTGAACATGTGCTATTTTGTACTAAAACACACTTTTAAGTGCTGTTTGTGGTATTCACTTGTGCTAGACGAACTCTTTAAAATTATGTACATCTTTACCTATTCTATGTTTAATATTTTTGTCGAATACTTTGTGGACCATCATCTATTGGTCGTGAAGAGTTACCAACTACCCTAAAAACTTATTCTTTACCCTATAAAGTTCAGTAGGTATTTACAAAGTTTAACTTTCACAAATCGAGCTAGCATAAGAAAATTATACCGTATAGAACAGGTCCTTCATTGTAACTTTTAACACATTTAAACCAGTACATTAAAAAAAAAACGAACCTTTTGAGTTTGGATTTGTGGGTTTATAGTCTACTACTAAAGATCTTCAACCTATGCTCTCATTTAAGATTTTTTTCTGACTCCTAGCGTGCCAACCCCCCCCCCCCGATTTGACAGATAAATAGCAGATACTTCAAAAAGTAAATTAATGGATGCATTAATGGTGTATCAAGTTTTATTGCTTTACCTGTAATCCTCTAAAAATTATTAAGTTGTTCCGGTATTTTCTTCCACACTGTATATGAATGCACATAGAAAGATGGCATTAAATTATTAGTTTTACAGATATAATTATCTATAAACTAATGGTACACAATTTTATCAATATTAGCAAACGTACACAATAAACAGTGTTGTTTGGTGTCAGCCATCTGCAAATTAATAATTTCGAAGAAAAGTTGTTACTTGTCCAGCGAGAAATACTGTTGTACTAGATTTAAAGTTATCAAGCATAACAACCAAGTGTCTTCGACCGTGTGCGAGCTTGTACTTGTTTGAAATGGAAATGTTTTAAGCAATTGTTACCAAACAACTACAGTAATTAAAATGGTAATAGTACATTTAAGGTGGAAAAACATTACTGACTTTCTATATTTACTTTCGTAAATGCATAATCTATTAAGAATGGTATTACTGTAATCATTTAAAAATATAGCAAAACATACATTAAAATAATAAAATAACATTATTATTTACATGAAACTAGGCAAATATTATTTTAGTTTGAGGCTTCAATGAAATGTTGGACGATGAAGTAATGGTTCATGAAGTTTTAAGAGGCAAGGCATTCATAAACGTGTCAAAACCACCACAGTTGTATGTAAATGTTGTTCTATGTTTTATCAATACCAAAATATGAAGCATACATGGGTTGGCCAATAATTCAAATTTCATTACGTATTAGTATTCACTATTGAAATTTATTTGCCTCATAAAATACGAAAAAGCTGTGCCGGTGTCTCAATTATGAATTTTAATAAAAATCTTAATAAAGGCTATATATTATTAATTAATGTTTTTAAACACAATTGATTGTTTGAATTATTTTACAGTACTGGTTCGCACTATTTACATAAATCATAATCCGGGTAGAAAACTATCTGAGTACTATAAAAATTGTACGAATAATCAACGTTTTGTTGTACGCTCTAGGGGCCATCTTCAGGGTTAAACTTTTGTCATTAACTAACTGTATTTGCGACTGAGAACAAAAATGTCACCTAGAAAATGAATTCTCGAAACGTGGCAACTCGTAACGAAAATGAAATAAAAATAATTTATTTAAAGATTCATAAGTATATCAATAATGATAACATGACGTTTTGCCCATGCTGTGATGTGGCATCTTTGGTGGTATCCAGTGTCAGTTATACGACACATAGACGAAACGATCTTGTAATACCTTAGGCAGCACCGTGGATATCACTGGAAAATATACATACTGTCCAGCTTCGACTGTTACATATTTTAGATGATTGTTTGTCATGTCAATACAAGAAAATAATGCCATATAATATGTGTCCTATCTCGATTAGTTTTCTGTCTGAGTATCTGTATGTGTTTTTTTACAAACATTTGAATATCTCATAAACCGTTTGACATTCAATTCTTAATTTACGTATGAATATTAATCTTATTAATTAAAGATACATTTCATGTAAAAAGGATAAATTTCCAAAATTATCAGTTTCAAAATGGCAGCTGTCTAAATATTTCAAATTAAAATATCAAAAAAACTACAAATTAAAAAAAATGTCTAAGTAAAATATTTGTTGAACATGTTATGCCAAATTCAACGATATGCTAATTTTAAAGATTGATTCACAAATCACAGAGATAACTTATTTTTTTGTGTCTGAAAACAGTGTTATCTGAGTACTCTTTATCCAGATTATAATACTTTTAGTCACAAAAAATAATCTCTCTTTGTTGTTTGTCAACTAATTTTTTTAATTGGCATACCGTTGAATTTGGCATAACATAGTCTACACATATTGTGTTTTAACATTTTTTGTAAAATGTGTATTTTTTTATATTTGAATTTGACATTTTTAGACAGCCGCCATTTTGAAACTAATATTCTTAGAGATTCAGTCTTTTTACATAAAATGTATCTTTGTGAGATCAACATTCATACGAAAATTCAATATTTTATGTCAAACGGATTTTTAGATATTAACATTTTTGGAAAAACACATACACAGACAGAAAATGAATCCAGATAGTACACGTGTTATATGGCATTATTTGCTTGTATTGACCTGAAAAACAATCCTCTAAGAAATGTGACAGTCAAAGCTGGACACTCTTTAGATTATAGTCATGGCACCGGCTGCTTATACCTAAGATCTAAAACAAATAATAGTATATTTTATTACATCTATATTTTTCTATGGTCCCGTTTCATCTTATATGGAATAAAACCGAGAGAAATAGTTGACTCCTGCTTTTAATTTATGACTGGCTATTAAGAAATAACATTTAAATGGAGATACACTTTGCATTAAAAGTACGTACAAAAATGAATAATTGACGAAATTTGCTCATCTACACTCAGTAGGAATAAATATATTGACGATATCTATCATATATATATATAATTTTAACGTTTGGATTGTACCTAACTCCTGTCCATCCAACCATACATAGATCTAAAAAAACATCAACTTTTGTATTTGGACAGGCTATAGTCCATGCATTGACATTCTTCCAGCAATAAGCAACTAACAACTATTATGAAAGGTCTGATGTACAAGAATAAATATATTTTACAAAAATGTTACATGAAGTCTGTAAAACAAATTTTTCATTGACATGTTGTTTGTACATGACTTATGTAAAATAATAATGTTGATTTTGTAAAAGAATTATACCTAGTCCTTTAAAAGTTATTGTTTATGATTGTTGTTGTCCAAAAATAATAATTTGTACGACACGAACATGTCACTTTTAAACAAGATCAAAACACTTTATTCATTGATGCGAAATCTATACATATATTAATTGATAGATATTTAGGAATGAGTACAACAACAAAATGCTTACGCAGTTATTCCATTCTCACGGTTGGTGTCAGATTCGTTAGCGAGTACAGAGTACTAAGCCTACGAACAACTGAATAATTTGCAATACCACTCAAATTTACAGCTCATACATCACTAATGATACAGCCTGTTGTATTATTAAACTTAGCAATGATTGGGATCCATGTGATCAATGTAGGCTTTTAGGCTACATTGAACTAAAACTGTGTCTAAAATTCATATGATATCGATTCATGTGTGTCCCTTCACAGTTAAAAATGCACTCATAACTCTGAAATAGTTTCGTGTTAACTTTTAAAATATCTCGTTTTAATAATAGTTTTTTTTTTTATTAATTGGGTGTTTGGTATTGATAAAATATTTGTTGATTTGTTTTATTATTGAAATCATCGTCTTGTAAAATAAAATTGTATCGTATGCATTGTATGAGATGGAATAGTGCAAAGATGAAAAGAAGTAAAGTTTAATGTGTCAAATAAACATAGTTTACAAATTTACAAACTCAAAAGGAAATGCTAATTTAAAAAAAGATTATCCTACCTAATTTTTGTTTTTTTTAATTTTTTGTTATAATTTTGATTAAAACTAGAACAGTTTTGGGATGTTTTCCGTTAATTCACTACTAGTACTTTCTTTCTTTCCGTTAATTCACCATCACTTTATAAATACTCATTTGCTCTAAAAACTGTTCCCCAGTCATTTTCACGTCCACTGTTGTATTCCTTATCCGCTAGGAATGCGATATCGCTTTAATATTTGTAGGATGCCAAAAATATTGCTTATAAATACGTCAATTAGGAAATTGTTGAAACATGAATTAAAACAGCTAAAATATATGAAAATTAAACTCTTTATATGGAATAGAATGCACTAGCTTGATTTTAAATAGGGTTTTTCTTATTTTGCAAATATTAGCTCAACGGACTTCATTCGTGCCCGTCACTAATAGACACGGAGAGTGCAATCAGCGGTAAGTTTGATTTACCAGTTTGTGATCAACTTTAGTAGCCACCTAACCTAACCTGACCTAACCTAATCTAACCGTAATTGCAATAAAAAAGTAGTAGTAGTGAATTAACGGAAAAAGAAGTAGTAGTGAATTAACGGAAAAGGATTCAAGTTTTAGTTTGTTGAGGAGCGCTCTAAGACCATTTCTAATAGCACGTTAACTTTGGATATAGCCTATTATGTTCCCCTGTTATCTTCTAGAATGGAGTGCCGATTCCAAGCCGCTTAACCAGCTTTAAAATTGTTTTTCCTAGGCTAGCTAACACCCTTTCTTCTGAGAACTCGTACCCGAATATTCTTCTTCCCCCGAGCTCTAAGGCTTTGTATTCAGAAGGTGTTCGGCATACCCAAGAGGCTCACCATAAAACTGGTAACTAGAGTCTTCTCTGGAGTTATCAATTATTGCCAAATGATTCAGGAAGTAGCCAAGTCCAGTAAGAAAAGCAATCACGATCCTGGTGCCATTCCGTTTCATGGCGGTGAGTGATTTGGTCAGCGTAGGGTCGGGCTCTCATCACTAGTGATTTTGTGTACACTTGGCCGTGTAAGCTTTGCAATCGGACTTGGGATTTCATTTTATAATTCTTTAAATACAACACATACATTGTCATATTAGGAACTTTTTTATGTCTTATATGATCTCTTGGTGGATATTTAAGTTTAATGTTAAAAAATAATATAAAATAAACGGTCACTTTTAAGTTTTAGTATCCTTATTGATAATTTTTCATTAGAAAGTTACTTTTAATTAAATATTCATTGAAAATTTACTACTTAAACATGGAATATTTTCTGGATCTAATCTTACTTTTGTAATACTTTGGTTATTTTAAATAATAGATGTTAATGCTAAATACTGTGTAAAAATAGACTTATTATTACACTTTGTACTAACTTTAAATATTGATTTATACACACCGTGACCTTAAATCTATTTTGTTTATTACATTTTTTGTTTATGTTCATTGAAATCAAGAATTTTTCTGTTACAATTAAAACCAAACCCGTATTCTGAGTATTGTTTAAATGGTAAAAAGTCCCAATCCTACTTCACATAGGTTATTCCTAATACTTAAAAAAGGTTATTTTTAGAGTTCAGAGGTGATCCCACTTCTTGGCCTCCATATTTCTTTCAATGTGTACCCAGCCCATGTGAGTCACATCACATAAGTGGAGACGCCTTTTCGAATTACAATTCCATACATCATAACCAACGATAAATTACTACAGTTTTTCTCAGCAGAGGAAACCTAGGTAATATTTACAATCATGTACAGAGCCAGATGACAGAAAATGTAAATTGCATTTGACAAGTTGCCCAGGAGAGTGTCTCCAAGGCTACGTGTATCTTGCTGGAAAGACTTCTTTGGCACATAGTTAATGTAATAACGCAATTTTAAACGTGTAATAACATAGTGAAATATTACTAAATGAGTTACTGTGATATTTAGACTTAACGTTTTAAATGGGAATAACTAAATGGCTTTGGATAAAAGCCTCAGAGTTGTTTTCTTAAATGTAAAGAAGTTTTTTTTTTTTTTTACTTACGTTCCCTGTAGCCGATCTCTCCATAGCATTTACTAAGTAAAAACAAGTATAGCTTGAAAGCGCGTCCACACAAATCCTTCTTGTGTATGGATTCATTATTATTCATTATTAATAAGCAAGACGCCGATTTTAAGAACATGACCCAATATGAGAAGCAAATGAATGAACGATTGGCGTTATTGTTACTAATTAAGATCGACTGTTCTTCAAAAACAGCTATTGACAGCCCAATAGCTAGGGCAACTAAGCGACATACAGCTTAACGTGGAATCCAAACCCCGTAGTATTAGTCTGATTTTTAGCTGACAAGCCTGAATTAGCCTACATATAATACTTTCATTATTGATTATATTTATACTGCATCTATATGAAA
Source organism: Stictocephala bisonia (assembly GCA_035578905.1). Classification (NCBI taxonomy): domain Eukaryota; kingdom Metazoa; phylum Arthropoda; class Insecta; order Hemiptera; family Membracidae; genus Stictocephala; species Stictocephala bisonia. The sequence continues at coordinate 142,742 of JAQJVL010000884.1, forward strand.
AAAAGAAAAAAACACTTACCAATCATTTAGAAGATTTACATATTGTACTATTTTTTAATTTAGAAATGTATACAAAAAATTTCAACAACTTAACACAAATTCAAAATTTCACTGAATCGGAGAAACTCGCCACGAATTCAATCTCTGCAAATGTACCTGATAGATCTCGGGACGAATACTCCCAGCCTTAGATGTATCCTCCTTGACTAACCCTTCAATTGAATCAGTTCCCCATATCTTGGTTAAGACTGAATCCTGTGATCTTCCAAGGAACAAACGTCACCACTGCGTCAGACGCAAATTGTCAGCATCTTTAGATGATAGTGGTATGGGCGTATTTGAAGACATTCATTATCTTCACGAGAGAGGCACAGATCGTAGTCTATTATAAAACAACAAGGAAAGGTTTGATTCTTGACCCAACAGTTCGCTTTGAGACAGCATTCGTCAACCTAAGCTTACTAGCTTAGGTTTTTAAAAGGTTTTTTACCTTTTCCTCGTCTACTGACGAGGAAAAGGGAGCAATATACAACTCAATAATACCTTATTTCAAGGAGAAACACTCTCTCAAGGAAACGAAGGTGGTAGAATTAATTGATGATCGCAGCGAGATGTACGATCCCTGATATCTTCAAAACATTAAGGAACATTTTCCTTTGAAACAATTGCTCAGAACATCCTTATAATGTTGATTCGAACTATAAAATTACTCCTTTAGACTCTTTTATATGATTCTTCTCGTTTATCCTTATCTCAGGAGATCTACATTTACTATCCACTATCTACATACGATCTACATAGATCTACATACGACTAGTCCACACGTCATCATTCCTCCAACCAAATCCACCACAGCATAGTGTCATCACACATCATATTAAGTGGAATTCTTCGGCTTCAGGCAGTCCACTTCAGTAGTGAAAGGATCAAAAATCAAATGTCCGCGAAAATTTATGCCACACTCTTACAGTGAGTGAGGTAATAACTCGCTAGTTGTCACAACTTAAATTATATATATGTTTATGAAATATAGCCCAATAAATCCAACATCCGATATCCCTCTAGTGCAACTATGCAAATCCGTTATCATCTGTTACAGTGATGGTGTAATGTATCAAAAACTTGCATACCATCAAGGTTAGTGAGCTGTTTTCACTCGACTCCATACAACTGCTCACGCATAATAGTTCCATTTGTCATACATCGTAACAGATTGCAGCCTAGTAACCTATGTACGCATGCGATACGGTGTTGACAGCCCCGGTGGTATGTAGGATTGGCATTTTTCATTGCCACCTACAAATCCTGTATCAGGCTGTATCTGTTAATAAATTGCCTCATTAGGCAGCGATATAAGGTTATGTTTAAGAGTCGTATATAATACTGCCGGAGTTGAAAAATAATTGTTTGTGAAGTTTATTTCCTGTAAAGTGAAAAAGATTAATGGCGCATTTTTATTGATCATAAAAACATTTAAGGAGGCCGTTTCACAACACGAAAAACGTAAAAAACGCGAGTATAAAATAAAAGTATTTGGTCCGTAATAACGATTATTTCATAACACTTTTATTGTCTATGTGAAGAAAAATTCTAGTGGGCAATAAGTTGCCTTTTGATTTGCTTGATTCTAAATTTAAAGAACTCATAGTATCGATAAGGTCATCTATATTGGGCCTTTAATAATTATAAAGTGTTCACTATCACTCATTGTAATAACTAACATGTAGCTTACATTCGAAAAAAAAAAAAAATATTTTTTAGCCCACTGATGGTATAACTAAGGTGTTCGACTTTTCAGCGGTGGCAAACGGCCACCTTAATATCTCTTGTACTTATCTTGTATGACAAAAAAAAAAAAAGAAAAAAAATGTAAAACAAATTGTTTTAATCAGAAAGTATCATATGTTATCAATGTTTAGTGTGAATACAAGGAACATTGTCCTGTGACATTGCTTATTAGGCGTGTACGTATAGTGTAAACGAGTCAGTATTGACCGTATGACTGGATATAATTTTTTTTTAGCTCTAATTTTAAACGGGAAATAAAGCTGACGACTCTTAACATACAGTAAAAGCTATTTCATGTAAAAAAATACAGCCCAATAAATCCAAAACTATCTTTGTGTTTTAGTATGTTAAACTTATTTATATAATTTTTATTTGAATGTTTAATATTTATGACTTATTTATATCTAATGTTTGTTAGCACTTGTGAGTTTAGCTATGTAGTATGGCAAGAAAGTTTATTTTGATTAAAGTGATCATATTTATTATGTTGTTACTGTACTAGCAGAAAGTTTAGTTATGAGTATTTTCTTACATGTATGTATGCGTTTGCACATTGTATAACTAACAAATATTTTTAATTTGTTTTTATGTTTATGAATATTTGGATAAGTCACTCCCTCTATTGTATATGAAATCGTATTAAGTGTTTTAAAGCAATTTTATCTTCAAAATAAAGTCATTTAATTATCACTTATATGGAACTCCATGAATGAGAGAACCTTCAAGGGCCACTTAAATGTTTGAGTATGGCCAGTAATAAGCAAATATCTGGATTCTAAGCGGAACGTTTAAATGCTAAGTTTAACTTCAAACATGGAATATGTAGGACGTGTAGGAATATGTAGGACGTGTAGGAATATGTAGGACGTGTAGGAATATGTAGGATGTGTAGGAATTTTCTCCTTAAAAACATTCATTTGAGAAGAATAACTGAATTATATTCACTCAAAAACAAATTGGCTTTAATTGATTAATGTAAATAAGGTACTATATATAGTATATATTTTATTAGAGAAAAATAGTTTGTTATGAATTTACGAAAATCTTATTGTTTTATTTAATATGCTATTTCGTGTTTTGATATTAAATTTTGAAAGTAACTACGTGGATAAAAGATTTGATCTCTATGGAGTATTTATTTGTGTGGTGTCATTTCAACAATAGATATTTCATCATATATGTGACCAAAATAATAGGAAATTTGTCAATAATTTTGAAAAATGATTAACTTTTTAATGAGAAAAAATTTAAAACCAATAAATTAAAAATAAAGTTAAATAAAAACAATACTAAGTTATTTTATGTACTTTTCTTATAAAGAAGAGATCATACAAGAAATTTAGAACGGATTTTAAAAACAGGGTAAAGACGAAATGGGCTTGTGATAATCGTCGTTACAAACCTGGGACAAGTTCACAGTAGGTGAGCAGATTACAGAAGGCCAAGCAGAATGGTAGGTATGAGATGTTATCGTGGGGTGGAATTACGCCAATTAAAGTACAGTAGACGTTTAGCAAGCAATCTGATACTGTCTGTCTGTCCGTATTGCCACCATCAGCCAGCCACTGATAAGACGCTCATTAAAGTGTTATCAGCGGTCCTTCCCCTTCCAGGACACAGTGACGCCTAGTTTACAGGCTTCCTGCTCCGAGCCGTTATTGTCCTTGACGATGTAATGTGTGTAAATTACATTCCTCAAACACGCACTGGACATTTAGAGGTCATTAACCCTTTTGGAATGTGTTTTTAGGAATGTCTTTTATCCAGTGTAAAAGTAAGCACTATTAGATATTAAAACTTCTTAATATTAGAGGTTATGTTTTCCCTAGTCATAGTTTTTATTGATTTATTAATATTCAACAAATGAAAGATAATTTTTTGATCTCATAAATTAATATTTTGATGTACAGTTGGTCACTAATATGATTTTAAAATACAATATACGATGAGAGTAAGGAGTTAAATACAGTATCCATTTTTTGTTAGGAAAGAAAGAACTGGATGATATGGAAAACAATTATTTATTGGTACGAAGTTTGTAACACTAATTGGTGAGGTTAGATCAAAAAATTTATCTCTTACGTCCAAATATTTTAAATATATGAAAAATAAGTATACATAAAGTAAAACATTATTTTGTGGCTGATATAAAATACATTGCAAAATAAAGTAGCCGAATGAATGAATTTTCAAATAGATGTAGGTACTCGAACATAGTTTATGACATGATAAAACTAAGACTGATATTACTTGAGTATATTATTATATTAGAATAGTAGATATGTAAAATAGCGTACTATAATTTTAGAGTTTTCTATATAAATCAGATGTAAAACGAAAAAATGCAATACCACCAGAATTGTATGGTTGGTTCAATATATATTATCCCTCCAACACCACTGTACATGTATGGATGAATAGGTAGGCTGCTGTTTTCGTACATTAATGAGTGGGTGGGGAGACCTTTACACTCTTATTGTAGTATGGTTGGGAGGGCTGATAAAGAAGACATAAAAATACATGTGCAAACAAAACAAAAATTCTGAACAGAAAAGAGAATTGAGACAGCAGCGTTTTAACTACGTGGTTAAATAGTGAGAGAGCATTTTAGTTCTGTTTTATAATGAGAGCTAGTAAAAAAAAGAAGTGAGGGCGGAGACAAAAAATACAAGTTCGTCAATACAGTGACATCTCTACTTCGCGTGGTCCATACATGAATATGTGTTATATATTTTTAATGTGTCATGAGCTATTTAGATACGAAAAATTTGTTTTATAAATTAAAAACCAAATAACTGATCTTAACAGGACACATTACTTTATTTACCATAAAGATATTCCATCGATGAGCTAATGTTTTCCTGAATCGTACAACACAAGCTAGTTACCCTGAAGAAAACACAATCACCATTTCTAGATGATTCATTTAGAATTTATAGGTAAGTTGATTTAGAAGTTATAGGTAAGTTGATTTAGAAGTTATAGGTAAGTTCATTTAGAAGTTATAGGCAAGTTCATTTAGAAGTTATAGGTAAGTTCATTTAGAATTTATAGGTAAGTTCTAGGTGTTCTTTCAGTTTGTTGAAATCATCCTAAATATCTGCTAAACAACAAACACGTGATTTCAAATAAATAATAGTAATAATATTGACATTTTATTATATATGATTTACAATGTACAACCTATTACAATGTACAATCTCATGCTGAAGTAAAATTTGTTTACATAAGATGTCATTAATGAACAAGTAGTCATAAATTATAAATAAGGAACAAAGAAAGTTAATGAAAGACGTGTTAATCGTCGTTTTCAACATTTAAAATCACTTTTGATATTTACTTTGTTGTTCTGAAACTTAAATGTTAGTTGACTTGGCGAAATTACTCAGTATTTCGTGTAAGGTGCAGGCGAATTAGATTGGGTTAGTAAACAGTCCTAAGTGATTATTTAGACGAATATAAATTAGAGTAGAGAGGCTGGTAGTAAAGTGATGTCATTATTGGAAGCGAGTAACTGACTTGAGTAAAGAGCAAGATATCATAGGCAGAATACTAGAGGGGAGGCCTATGTGAGACGGGGAGTGAAGCCCTTACATCGCCCCCCTCTTGTAATTACAAGACTCCGCTCCTTTCACTTTCAGATGAGTTTGATCGTAGCCATCTTTTAGGGAACAATTATTTTACACAGAAGCCTAGTACATGTGGCATATTCTTAGATTTGAATGGGGTGAATACGGTGAGTTTTTAAGAGACATTGCTGGCAATCTGTGTCGTCAATGTGAAACATATTTTCAGAGATAAAGTTTTATTTAAGTCAGATACAAATCAATAGAATGAAGGTCAATCAGTTGAAAATGTACGATAAATCTTTTCGATAACTGCTGGCTTAAAAAAATACCAAATTAATTAATTACAATATAGGATTGCTATTTTCACAGGATAAAATCCTTATTTGTTATATAACAGGGAATGAGGCTTTCACTTAGTAAAATCATAAAATTACCTCGTACTTATTTCAAAATCCGCAGAGTAATCGAAATACATCGACTTGGACATTTTAACAATAGAAGTTGTAAGTTCCAAAGAAGGTTATGAAATTTTAACAATATGACATAGTTAAAATTTTTTCCTTTAAACGCTTACCTTCCCCACTATCATCTACTTATTAATGAGTTTATTTTAATTATTTATGATATTATACGCTATTTTGACCAACTAAACAACATTCACTCCAACCATACAATCCACATTCTACTCCTTAATATTAATGTTCATATTAGCATGGTTTTAATAATGTTAAACTACTTAATGGTTTTAAGACTCGTTAGAGAACATTATAGTCATGTCCATTTAATCAGTTATTAATTAAAAAAAATTTCAATCACATTTAATGTACCTTGTGATCTGTTTCATTAATCCCTTTTAATTGATAAAATTTTATATATCTGAGCAACGCAAAGAAATCAGCTAAACGTGCCAATACACAATTTACACGTATCATAACTTTCTTTATTTTTACTGGATACTTTCATTTCAGACTGCATAAGAACTAAATTTTTAAATTTATTCAGTCTTTGTCAATGTTTTGCATATTAATAGAGCTCTGTTAAAGAGTTGTTTACTTTTCTTCTATAATTAAATTACTTGTCAAATGTTATTGATACTGATATTCTGTAAACGTTTAAAGTGTCATTTCTCCTCCATTATTACTTACTTTTAGTTGAGAATCTGGATTAAGGTCCTAGTTTATAATATTTAGTCATTTATAACTTGCATTTATTTTTTACAATTTTAATTTTCTATGAAATAAAACAATCACAATACTTTGCATGACACTTACAAATATATGTATATAATTTTTTTTACTATATTATTTAACCAGTGAATTAAAAAAATATGGGTTAATCCAAAATTCTCAACAGTAAAATTCCATTTATTATTAGTTATAGTATACTACATAAATCTAGCTGAAGAATGTATATTTGTTAAAGATTCATAAACAACCAGGAACAATAAAACTTAACATTTACAATCATATAAGCCCGTGTTTACGACACATAAAATATAGCATACATCTATAATAAAAAGTAAATATAAAATAACAGTAATATTACGCAATATTGAGCTCTAAATCTTGGCTAAAATGGAAGGGTATTCAAATAAATAGGAGAATCTGCACTAACTAAATAATAAATAAAGGTTTTATTAATAATAATAAATTAAAGTTCAGAACTAAACGAACAAACAAAAATTCTCTCCTTGAATCCAAACAGTAGGAATTATTATTAAAATTAGGTAAAATAGTTTGTTTTGATTTGATATAATTCACTGTATATCAAACTAAAATAACTTATCCTAAGCTACATTTGTATTGATCTATAAAATAAGGACTCGAAACTTCTTTTTGGTAGGCCAAAATAATAACTCTACTTTAACCCAATAGAAAGGTTTCAATTTTATATTACACTCAAACTGAATTATATGTAATAAAACCACTTAATTAAAAAGCATTTAATTACTATCGAAATAAGGCTATGAATTTTGGAGAGCAGATTGGTGACAGAGGCACAGCTGGTGTAATGTATAACCTGGCAAATTGAAATTAAAATAAATTGGAAAGCCTGTTGGAAGGGTGGACGTTGGGTTTAATTTCGCAAGAGTAATTTGTAAGTTTAGGGTTGGAATTTGTCAGCATTTCGTCCCCTCTGGTTTCACTACGATTGGTGTTCCCTGCCGGCGACATTCCTCGACGTAACTACTACGCACACCCACACGACAACGTAGTGGTATTTCTCAAAACGTCGATCTTATCAGTTTAAAATATGGTAGAGAATTGGTGATTTACGTCTAAAGGGTGTTGGACGTTTATTACAATACAGAGTTTAATATTTGTAAAATGTCGTTAATATATTAAAATAGTGAACAAAAGAATAGTTGCTATCAGGAAAATATTCAAAGTTGCTTTATCCAAATGGATAATAATCCAATTTAGCCGGTATAAATTTATAATTTTTCTTAATATTAAATAAGTTTTACTATGACCATAGTAACATTTACCCTCCAATTATTAATCATTTCAGTGACAACATTAGGATATTTATATAAATTTCGTTAGCAGTAATTGTATTTAATGATATTTGGATAGCAAGTGAATACATATATCACCATTAATTTACGTTATGAAAGGTTTATAAAAAGCTTAATGTGTTTATAATTTGTGATATTGGTGTATTTATTCCAAATTTATTTTTATTTTTACTTTTATCTAGGATAAGGGTGTATACTACAATAATTGTGTTAGAATAGTTAAGTTCAAATATTGAAGATTATCTGTCATTTTTAATACTGTTTATTTATTATATTGATTGTTCGACTCTATTAGACTGTCAATTCCGTTAGAAGACAGAACCTTGTTAATGTTAATTTTGTGTGCTTTCTATTTAACGTATACTGTATTTATACTTGTAGTTTTAGAAGCTTAACTAATTTTGTGTCTTGAATTTTCAATTATTATTTTCATTAGTATTATTACATACATATAAAGCTTAATTATTACTAAAAATATTATCATGCAGCATTAGCACGGAGAGTGGCGTTGTTGACTGATTTTATAATGTAGACTGACTGACTTGTTTCTGATTGTAATTAATTTAATGTTATTGCTAATAAGACAACTGTGAAAGTGATTAGCTTAATTTCCTAGTTTATTTTGTAACCATTGTATGTTTTGTCAGTGATGGAAATAAAGATTATTAGTGTTATTAAAGCTTGTTTATTTATTATTAATAGTCATAATTCATTATTAAAGGAATTTTCAACTATATATTCACATTGTAGACGTTTTGACAGAATATATTTTGTTGGTCTACATTTATTTATTGATCTACTAAGTATAGTTGTGGGTATAATAGGACATTTTTCCGTAGATAAGTTTTACACTGTTTATGTGTATATAGTATGTTTTTTTATCAAACAACTAAACAAAAAGCAAGTGGGTGGGTAAAGAAGAGAAGTTGGTATAGTGTATTCTTGGTATCTACCCACCCACACTTTGTGTAGATTTAAACTACACTCTATCATCTGAGGGACTTTGTCAAGGTTTGTGTATATGATGGATTAGGTCTACAAAAAATAGGATTTGTCGCTTGCACCAAGTACGACGGGTTGTTGGGATAGTTTTTTTTATAGATTTTGTGCACTCAAGGTAAGAAGGGGGTGTCCGACGATAGTTGTGGGATGCTGGGTATGTGGCCAAGTGAAAATGGGAGAGTATGTTGAATTGTGGACAAACTGGATTTAGTTGTGGGGGGAATGGTGGGATTTCTGAACGTTTTGTGACGTTAGCTAGATGGGATAATTTGACTTGTGCTGTGGGAACGTTGAGTACATGGGAGAGTTTGACAAAAATGACGTGTACTGTAAGCAGGCAGCAGAGTTTTTCGTTCTCTTTGTGTGTTTGTCGAGAATGTGTGTTTAGGCTGCGGAGGAAGCAGAGTTTGTCGATTAAAATGTGTGAACTGGGATGATGCGAGACCTTATAGAGGATAGTGTGTGGGTGGACAGGTTTTCTTGTGACTATGGGGACGCTGGGTAGGTGGGAGAGTTTGCCATAGTTATGAGGACGCTGATTAAGCTAGAATTTTCACTGACGTTGAAATTGAAATAGAAATTCAATATGACGGTGAGAAAACGTGAGGAGCAGGTTTCACTCATGTTTATTTTCATCTCTTTATCTATTATGACTACTTTAAGAAAATTAATTAATCTTACAAATTTACATACTTTGGCAGTTACACAGATCACAAGTATCTAAATGGAATCACAGTACCTGATTAACTTTGGAGGTTGGTATATAACAACTATTCTCTTAAAAAAATTGTGAATCCTTGAAAATCTGTGTAGGAACAATCATTTGTTGCAGATCAGTACATACAGTACGCATGACCACCATACGTTTATGGGGGGGGAGCTACTGTTTGTATATGGTAGGTAGGTAGTCAACATCACTGGATGTAGATGGGTGGGTGGGATAGTGCGTGCGTTAAATACCCAATACCTAACCGCCCATATATGTATGTACAACCATGTTGACTCACCCACCCACCCATATGTGTACAGTTGTAAGGAGCTACATAACAAATAACATATTTTAATATACTAATACCAGGATACATTTTGTAAATACAGTAAATTTTAAAAATATATACACGAAAAAGTGTTGTATTAGTCAATTAAAAAAGTATAAAAGAATTTAAATAAACCAATAATTTTCAAAATACCATTCATTGCTTTTTTCAGTAATGTGCGTAAATTGAATAAAGAACTTGTTCACGAACATTTTATTTTACAGATATTTTATTCCAAGAGGGAACTGCATTTTTATAATTGATCGTGAGTTAACAAACTTAAAGATAACCATGAAATGATTCCTCTGCTGCAACACTAAGTTAGTGTAGTATTATTTACGAACATTTAGCCGTAGCAAGTAGGTAATACATCATGAGGTCTGAGTGTGCCCCAAGTCACGCGACATGACTGGAAGGGTAACTGGCGTCAATTACCAAAGACCTTCGGCCTTCACACTTGACCCCTTGAGGTCAATCGACGCTTCCGCCCACTATTTACATTACGGCGCACATCCACAAACAACTTCATGTCTGCCAATATTTCACGGTACTTCCTGACAGAACTTTGTTATGAAACAGGAAAATAATTATGAACTCTGAACTCAAGTTGTCCTAATGGTGAGGATCTTATTAGTTGAACAATGTCACGTACTATTAATACTTTAAAAAAAGTAAAATAATTTTAATTATTAATATGGTAAAGTAATTCAATGTTACTATTGATTTGTTGTTTCCCTTCTTTCTTTTTTCGTTTATAATCGGCTTCTTGAAAGTAAATTACGTTGAATCGCATGATTTACAAACAAATTTGAATAACTATTCACGCAGCACTGGCACTTCAAAGTAGCGCTACTAATACGCATACAAAGATAATGTATTTAAAGAAATTTAAACTCCGAATTACTATGTAACTCGAGAGGAACAGAGCAAATTTAGTAGGCTAAAAATATACAAATTTATATTTAGAAAATAGAAAATGAAAGCTTAAAGGTCGTTTCTTACATTAAACATCTATGATATGAATTAAAAGCTACAAACAAAATATATCAATCAAATAGATTACCTTATACAAAATTGTTTTCAAGCGAAGATGTTTAAATTGAGTATAATTAAATGGAAATGGGCAAAGGCTTTACACACGTCAAATATACTTTTAACACGTAGTTTATTTTTAAAAAGCCCATTAAATACTTCTCTATTTCCTAAACTGTGTATGCGGGAGTAAAGCCAAGAAAGAACAGCTAGATCTTATCAAAATAAAAGCGTGATACATTTACATCCTGACGCTCGTTTTGATCAGTAAATCAGCCCTTATTGTCAGAAGAAAGTTGATTGAAATCGCTCTAGTGGCAGGTGCCCTTTGTGTCATTCGCTCTTCAGCCCTAAATCAATAACACTCAATATTCATGCCGTCCAATCTGTTTTGCTGACGCGGCGTTAACATGCAAATTCCGATTTAAGATAAGGTATTTACTCAAGAATTCATAATCATCGCCTTTCACATGATTAGTTCGTGAGTTACAACATCAGTTAGTAACGCGACATGTTAATGATAAAAGTTTCACTATGCACATTACGAATTATAAGTCCTGTGTCGTACGATCTACTGTAGATAGTTATAAATTATTCTGACGCATTTCCCACTAGTCCTACATCCTTAGCAGATTAAACAGTCTATGGCATGCCTACTCACCCAAAATGTACGTAAAATAATTAAATATCCCCCTAAACACGTGCACAAATAGAAAAAAAACAAGAATATGCAATTGTCACGAATAAGTAATCACTCTACGAATTCTTAAAAACCAACTGTTCACCAATAAATGTTAAACTCATTAATGTTGTTTTAATTAATGTTATGCGTAATAAACCCTAAAACATCATTATTAAAAATATATATATATATATATCTTTTGCCTAATAAATTTGTATATAATTAATAATAACGAGGTCAAAATGATACAGACTTTTTCAGTCTCATAAAATATGCTATAAATGCTAATTATATATAATTCACGTTGTTAACTTCTTAAAGCATTTGATGTTTACCAACGATGATTTTTTTTACCTGAATTTTTCCTTTTTATTCATGAAATTTATGCTATACATCAACACTTAACATTACCACATATCGTTTTTATGCGGTTGGGAAAAATTAACCATCTTTATAGAATTTAAAAATTCTAAATAAAACATTGTTCAATATCATTGTTATTTTACCCCTCATTGCTCCCGTATAGTATGCAGACGACTCTGAGCTTGTCGTATTTAGAAGATATAAACCTTGTTTTTAAAAATACATCTCGTGTAAAAGGAATATTTGTTTATATAATTTGGGCAGTTATGGAGGTCTACCATCCCAGCTTATTTAAACTGCATTACATTACAGGAGATACATTACATTACATACATTAAGATATAACAAATTCGACATTGGATGAGCAATCTATCTCTGTTAGTGAATAATCAATCTTAATGTAAACCTTAGATAATGCTCATTTACTGCGTATTAAGTGAAAAATGCACTTGATAAATATTTGTATTCGTTATAATTAGTAAACATTTCACACACAATTTTCTTAAAACGATTAATTTTGGGTTAGTTAAATCAGTCAGCTAGATTTAACGGTACCTTAAAACAATACATCAACCGCACGAATTAACGGCCACATTGGTTGCAGGCCTACACGCTAAAAATAGAGAAATAAAAAAAGTTATTTGACTGTCTTTATGTAACGCACTGTGCCTATCTAATACCTTTGGAACAATCAATAGAATGAATTTGTTTTAAAACATCCTGGATAAACTATCCAGGTCCTAATCTATGTTAATAGCCAATTTTATTATTTAGAACAATACATTGGCATATTTAAGCCATCATATAAAGTTTTGGTTTTTTTAGCTTTATATTTGCACCACGAAGCACTATTTCAGTAAATTTCAGAAATTTTAACATTTTGTTTTAATGACTTAAAATTATTTTCTTTTTTTTATGGTAGTAAAGTATTTTTTATTCATTGGAGGTTTCTAAAATGCTGTTTACACTCTTCCTTCTCTGTAGTCTACACATAAGAATAATATTTAGATATTATATTTAGAAGTAATGTTTGGCCAAAAGATAAAGTACAAAATAAACTAACTAGCCTTCTAAAACTACGTCTTGCAGTGTACTGTGTGTCATTGTGATAGAAAGTACAACTTATCCTTTTGATTATCAATGTTTACTTATGGTTTATGGATAATAAGTTAACCTGAACAACATAATTTTCACTTTACTTGGTCTTACGAGTGAGTTTTATTCATATTTTATCTATCCTATTCTGGTTTTTAATTTTCTGTTATAACATGTTGAGATATGTTCGAAATAATTGAAAAACATTTGATTCCCCCTATGTAAGGATAAAATATCTTACAACCACAAAAAAAAAAAAAAAAAAAAGAAATTTGCATTAAAATGCACAATAACGTAAAAGATTTGAATAAATTATAAAAAAACCATTGATCACAAATTATAGTAATTCACGGATTTCCTTACTGATTACAGACCTTAATTCACACTCGAACAAGAAATAGTCAGCTGTAAAGCATGGGACGTTAAATGCAACATGTCGGCCATTTGCATGTCTTGGGAGAAACACACCCTCTATAAACGTGAACAATGTTTGGAGCTCCCTATGACGGTCTTTCCATATCACGCTAATGTCGAGAGATCACGTTACATTGTTAATGAAACCGTTCTTTTTACCTTTTCGTAAATCTAGGCTGGATGATGAGATTAGAATTGTGTTTATCACGAAACTATTTTGTTTAAAAGCAATATTTTTCACTTCATTGTATGCTTATTTAAAATAGTTGTTATTATAATTTAAAAAATTAACAATGAATCGTTTCTTCAAGTCGTAAAAACGTAATAAAATATTACAAAGTATGCTTGGGCGTTTTGTAAAATGTAATATTTTCAATTCACACGTACTCTTTTTCAATTCTAGATACTCTTTTTTTATCTAGAAAACAACTAAAGAGGAAATTAAGACTACAATTTTTCAAATTATAGTTTTTCGTTTCGAATGAGCACAAATAAAAAGCTATCATTATGCTTACTATGATATCTGTACAGTACCAATGTAATGTTGTCTTAAATAAATCAACTAAAATTACCTTATTAAGTATATATTATGTTACTATGCAAAATTATGTTAATGCACTTCATAGGTTCCGAAACAATAATGTGATTCCTCTTCGTGGCTGCCAACTGTACAAAAGCTTACTATAAAAATCCACTCTCATTTTTCCTTACTTAGTAAAAGTACCAACACCATATTTTTACATCCTGTGTGGTTTTCGATCTTACAATATTAATAATCACTTCTAAGATACGCTTTTCTTTTACCATTTTGATTTGACATTGAGGATTCTTTCAAATGGCTATATCCTGCTAAAATATAAATTACTCTTGATAAAATATAAATGAAACTCAAAATGATCCGTACACTAAATTTATTAATTGAAACTGTAAGGGATGAGTTAGCTATGCATAACTTACTCTCTACCGAGTTAAAGTAAGGAGTTGCTTTCCTAAATGTAGTAGCTTTGCATAAGAAAGAAATGACTTGTTTGAAATATAATTTTATAGAGTTTTCTTTCTTTGTGTTTAAGATCATTTTCTTTACAACAAAGTATAACTTTTAGACGTAATCAAAGAGGGGCTTCCGGTTAAAAGTTTTATACAAAATAAACAAAAAAAAATTTTTAACCACGAATGTTTTATGATTTAAAAAAAATTCCATTCAATGTGATGTTTACTTTATAAATAAAAAACTATTTTCTTAAACAAAATGTTATAAGTAATATTAGTTATTGATTTTCAAAATAAATGTGATTCTCTGAACTGACATGACCATATTCTTCTTAATTTTAATTTAATTAATATTACTCTATATATGATTGTACTTAAGGGTGTTCAATCGAAAATTATTTTTGAACATTTTAAAGATAAAATTGTGAGTATCCATGTCAGTAATAAATGTCTTACGTGAAAAAATTCTAAACAATTTATTTATGGAGATATGGTTGCCCAAAGTGACTAATTTGGCCTTTTTGGTGCATAACTCATGAACAAACCGTGTGATATAGTTTATTAACATTTTGAGAATATAGTTGAGAAAAGGTACTAATCAACTTAGTATATAGTAAATCCAAAAAAATAATAAAATAAAAAAAATAAAATTTTTTGTAGTGTTACAAATTATTTTGGATTTGTTAATTATACATTAATTATACATTAATTATACATTAATTATATATAATTATACATTAATTATATATAAATATATATATATAATTAATTGCTAGAGTTTAGTATAAATGTAGGAGTTATGCCCATCTGTCATATTTGTGGGGTGGGGCAGGTGGGGGCTATGAGGGGAGAGAAATGCATTGCTTTTTTTTTTAGTGAGTCAGGATCTTTACTATTCTTAACGGCAGTTGCGTTAAAATCTATAACAAAATCCCTGAGAGCGCTATACTGGGCGACCGGAGGAACATCATTAACTTAAATGTTCCATAATGGTCATTTTTATAATTAATTACCACAAATTAAAAACATAATTTTTATAAATTAACCTTATTAAAATCAAACACCACAAAAAAACTACTTATAGAAATTTAACTATGATTACAATACATTATCAAGAGAAACCTTAAAATTATTTTCTGACGAACCTAGAAGAAATTTTAAAATAACTATAAAATATATTGATCCGTTAAACATTTGTGTTGTGGAAACGTGAATTGGAATAAAAAGAACGAATGTTGATGAAAAGGATATAATTGATTCTGATGGTAATAATAGAGTACCATAGATATTGATTATTTGTTGATTATAATACAGCATATATAAATATTTTTAGGTAATATTGCAAATAATATTTACTATTCAAACGCTATCTACAGGTCAAGCGAGCACAAACAACAGGAGCCTTTGTAATATCGTGACTGCCATACACAAACAGAGAGAAACAGAATGGACTCATCAAACATTAAAGCTAATAAGTCCTATCGGCTTTTGAAGCCTATCAACGACAAAGCTATGTTTACATAAGTTAATATTACCCAGCCTATTGATTGTTGGCCTGGGGCGTATCGAGGCTTTAAAACGCTCATTTGTGTTGCTGAACTTCTCTTTTCATGATACAGTGTTGTTCCACAATACTGTTGCTATTTAGTATTTCGTTAAGCTATGTTTGGTAAATATAGTTCGTATCCATCTCGCTCTATTAAACTTTTTTGTACTATTAGCATTTCAATATTGACCCCAATAACGTTCATCCGTATTAACTTCCCCACCGAAATAAATATGATTACAAACAATTGAGAAAAAGAAACACATTTTATACAAACGTTACTAACATGGTGTTTTTCCACGTAAACATGAATATTAATATTTTTTCTTACGACAAATAATAACGGACGTAATTTGGTGGGTATATTTTATTTATTAATAATAGGTAATTTATAACGAACGTAACCTAACCTAACATAACTCAATTTAACTTAAGTCAAATGTATCTAACTTAACCTAAAAAAACACCTAACCTAACATACCCCATGGTATACGAATACTTGTTAAAACAGGATTACTGGGATATATTTGACAATAGTCACTATAACCAAGTGTTTACACTTTACCACAATATATTCATGGCTATGGGGTAAAGTCAATAACACTGTTTCTGTATTCACTAGCATTATACGTACGAGTGGGTCTTATAATATGGGATGTACCTATCCTAACGTAACCTAACCTAACATAACGTAACCTAACCTAACCTATGCTAACCTAACCTAATCTAACCTAACCTAACCTATGCTAACCTAACCTAATCTAACCTAACCTAACTTAACCTAACCTAACCTATGCTAACCTAACCTAATCTAACCTAACCTATGCTAATCTAACCTAACCTAACCTAACCTATGCTAACCTAACCTAACCTAATCTAACCTAACCTAACCTAACCTAACCCAATCTAACCTAACCTAACCTAACCTATGCTAATCTAACCTAATCTAACCTAACCTAACCTAACGTAACCTAACCTAACCTAACTTAAATAATAAGCTATCATACAAGTTGTAAGTCATCAGGCATAATAAGTATGATGATGCAGTTTAGTGAGGTTTAATAAAGGCATTTAATATTGCTAAGTTTATTAGGGGACATTATTAGGGTTTTTTTTAGTTATATACATAGGTAAGGAAATATTATTGAAATAAATCTTGTCCTTAATTGAAGCCTTTCATCTATTTTAAAGTAAACTTGGACTATCAAGTATATTTGTAAATGATAATGATAGTCATACGGACATTTGCGTTGTGAGAGGGACCCTTTTCATCATATTTGAGGGGGTGGAGGGATTTTGACGTCATATTCGTATATATGGAATGAGGGAGGGGTATGATGTAATAGCTGACTGTAAATGAATTGTTGTAAAATAAAAAACCTCGTAGAGCAAGCTGATATTTCCTGTCAACAAACTTTATAAAGTAACAAATGGCAGAACTGTTTATACAACATTATACATCATTATTTAATTGTAAATAATGTTTTGTTTGATAAAAAGTATTTTGACTTCTTTAATGACCGAACTAACAATTATGACAAATAATATGTACATTTTAGAGATATTAATAATAAAATGTAAATCAGAGTAATAAGATATAAAGGAGTACAATAACATCGATGTCATTTGTACTTTAATGAAATATTACTCACAACTTATTTTGACAATTTGAAAAAAAAAATGATGTTTTCACAAACGTAAAAACATAAATAAACTAGTAGATATAACCTAATTCAAATCCCTCTTTCATTATTCACCAACGCTCAGAAAGAAATAGCTATAGCAGATAAAATATCTGTACTACAGAAAGTAAAACAATTTCTAAATATAATTTAGTAAACGTGTTTAGTACGATAATTCCCAGTGAAAGTTTTGCTTTAATTACTCATTTATGTTTTATTGCCAGAAGGCAGTTGGTTGAAATCAGAATGACAGGTGCCTTTGTGCTGAGTTCTCCACGGCTGTGAATCAATAGCATTCAATATTACCCACCCACCAATGTGTTTAAGGGACGCAGCACTGACAATAATTATATTATAAAATAAGTTATTTTATTAAATTTACTACTGAACACACATTGAAGGATACTAACGCAACAAATGAGATTTATGACTAACTAGGAGACACCCCTGCACGCTTCGCGTGCCAACCCCGTCTTCGCTGCGCTTGTGATCTCGGTCTTCGGCCTCGGCATGAGACTTTTGACAGCAAATACTAGTAGTTAAACTGAACTGTATTTAGTACAGTCATAAATTGTTATTAAATTAAAAATTAATTGTAACCTTAAGTAATGCCCTAAAAACTATATATTTTTTTAAAATTCTAGATTGGTAGAATTGTTGAAGGTACTTGAATTATTCAAGAAAAAATTAACTGTTTTAATGCACCAGTAACTTTCCAATCGTTTTTCCTGTGCAATGAAATAAGTGGACGAACATTTGAGCATTGTTTTTAATGTGAAAATAAATTTAATTAATGTTAATTTATAATCTAATGTTTTTTTTATTTTACTTGTTTTATGTCTACTAACTGCTTTGTATCACAAATAAATTTTACAAAAATTTTAGTTTTTAGGGCTCTATTTAAGGTGAAAATTAATTTTTAATTTAATAACAACGAAAATCATCTGCAAATGTTTTCCCGTTGCCTGCTTGGGGCATTTTCATTACAATAATGTCACAAATGACTTTGTTGTAGTGTTTTGGATAAAAGTAATCAGAATAGATCGCTGATGTATTGTTGTGGTTGACTCGCGCGGCACGAGTCTGTACACATTGATGTGTAAATGATTAAATACAAAAATACTCAAATCTTAGTTGTTAATCGTCATATTTTAAACAACGTCAAATTTTTGGATTGCAAATAAAATTTTCAAAACAAAGGTATTCTAGTAATTTTTGTGTATTCCTAACTTTGCAAAAGTTATTAAGGATTAACAATTTTAATGTACCGCCATTTTGAAAATAATCAAAAAATGTTTTTGATTGTTTTAATTTTAGTATGGAAATTGTTTTAATAATGTTTATAAATCATTTTAACTCTATAGGTTAAATAGTTATAAAATTAAAAAATACAAAATGACAGCTGTACGGGTACCGGAGGTAATTTGCACTTTATAAATATGATATTATGTCTTGTTTTATACCACAATCATTCCCAAAAAAATCCTCAGAGAGTTCCTGTATATATTATGATAATGAAACAACCTGTTGTATAGGAACCTTATCTACCAACCATAATATACACATTGTTCAATAGACACTCATTTATTATCGTCATGGATCCATACAAACGAAATTGTAAAAGAGATCTATATTCGTCATTCACAGACCATTTCACCCACACCACATATGATTAAAGTCTTCTAACACACATATTCTACTGATTACTTCAATTACTCCATAACCTGTAATAACCATAGACCTTTACGTAAAGTTTCTACAGGGATAAAAGATCATAATTAACAACGCTTTCCTCGTACCAAACGTAAGCCAAATGTATAAAAATCACGTTAATGGAAATGTTTCGTTTCTTAAATATGCGTTTTATAACATGTAAATACAGACTAACAACTAAGCTATTACGAAAATTTGTTATTTCTCGTTAATTCACCACCACGACCACAACTTAGGTTAACCTAACATAACCAGACCTAACAAAACGTAACTAAACCTAACATAACCTAACCAAAGTAGTGGTAATGAATTAACTAAACCTAACATAACCTATCCAAACCTAAAATAACATAACCATACCTAACATAACCGAACCTAACCAAACCTAACCTAACTTAACCAAACATAAAAAACATAACTAAACCTAACATAACCTAACCAAACCTAAAATAACATAACCATACCTAACATAACCTAACCTAACCATACCTAACCTAACATAACCAAACATAAAAAACATAACTAAACCTAACATAACCTAACCAAACCTAAAATAACATAACCATACCTAACATAACCTAACCTAACCTAACATAACCTAACCAAAGTAGTGGTAATGAATTAACGGAAAAGGACCCAAAAATCAATTTGTCTTTTTTTTTAAAGAAATTTAATTATATACCAAATGTAAACAAACAACTATACTACTAAACTAATCGATTTTAATTATTTGTACGCAGTGAATTATATTCATTTAATAGATAAAATACCATATAAAGGAAAGTTTGTAACTAACGCCATTATCCTTTGAGGACAATGTAATAAGCCAGTTGCTAAACAAAACAAAGAGCATCAGGATGAACACATTAAATATTAATGCAAACAAGACCGTTCGGCTTAACAGCCTATCAACAACAGCAGAGTTCTGTTTACTTCAGCTAACATTTACAACTTTTTAATCATCAACTGGAGCTTGTTGAAGTGGAAGTGTAAATTGTTCGAGATTAGTTTAGAAAATGCTATAAGAAATTTGAAAGGCGTAATGGATTACCTTTTTATGACGATTTGTTGATTATAGCATAGAACTTGTAAGGGGTAAAAACATTTGATATAGCAAAATTATAAGATAGATACATAGATAGATAAGATAGATACCGGCGTGGTGGCTCAGTGGCTAAGGCTTCGGACTGCGGAGGGTAAGGTCCAAGGTTCGAAATCCCACTGAGCCAACGGTAGGTACTTCATTCGTTGAATAAAGTTAACGCATAGGCCTGCAGGCCCATGTATAAACTGGCGAGTGAAGTTATTAAAAAAAATATATAAGATATATGATTGATCAAGCAGAATTATTTTGATATATATATATATATATATATATATATATATATATATATATATATATATATATATTCCTGAGTATATATATATATATATATTCCAGGAATATATATATATTCCTGAGTTATATGACTGGATCTTCATTTTATTAAGTACATCCAGTATGACCGTAATTTTCTTATTTGGCATTGGAGATAAGGTAAAATCCTCTGAGTAGTTATAAAATGTAATGCACATCCGGCAAAACACACGCATGGTTTGAAAACAGCTTTTATTGAGACATGTTATCCACACTGAGTTCTATTTAATTATAAATAAACTTTTGATTGTTGAGAACTTTCAAGTAAAATGTTGTAGTATTTTATTTTTAGTTGTTTTTTCAAGAGATTAATCGTAAATAGCATAGTATTTGTATTTAATTGGAATTCATATATGATCATTTAAATTGGTTTTGGGTCAAGGTCACACTAGCGTTTGTCTTACTTTGTGTGATATTTATATTGTTCCTGAAAAGGAATTCTGGAAGTTGTCTATGAATCAAAGATGAAAAAAAAAATATCAAAAGTTTGTTATTATTTGTTTTTATACTTTTTAGCAATATTCCCCCCCCAAAAAAACACACTAAAGTAAAAAATTATAACTAGAAGTGTAAAAATTGACCAAATGAATCTAAACAAAAATAAAATAATGAAGTCTTCTATTAGGTACTAACTCTATTTTTTATCATTAATTTACTTTAATATAATCCTTCCCATGACATTACAAAGGCTGAACGTAGTAATTATTGCTCAATACCTTCTTTAAAAAACCTGATTTATTTACATATTTATTCCAATTTGATAGATACATAATTTATTGAAATATATGTACTCTGATTTTGACTGCTACCCCTATACATATTTTTCTTTTTATATTCATATTGCCTTCAGAAAAAATATTAAATACTTAGTAATTTGCATTTTGTATGTTATATTCTATTCCACCTTCAGCTTTCCTAAAAATCAGAAACCCAAAAATCAGAACGTGTTATAAATTACTCCCAAACTTTATTGGTGTCTAAGGAATACCATAAAGCTCAGTTTGATTTTAGATAGCCACCCTGACGTTTGTAAGTTTGTACGTGTATGATTAGGAAGGTAGGTCATACCACTATACATGAACGGGTCACTGTTATTACATTTTTTGAGATAAATGTACCACAATATATGAGAGAATAAGGGAATTTTAAGGGTACATTAGGTACAAATTTGAAATTATTATTATTTTTGTTGCCTATTATTAAAACAATGAAATTATCAAATAGTATGAAATATCAAATAGTATGAAATATCAAATAGTATATGAAAGTATCAAATATATATATACTCATATACTAGCTACATCTACCCAAATCTAGCTAAATATACCTGAAATATGTTCTGATACTTTTCACTTTACGTACATACGTATGCCTATGACCTAAAGCAGTGTCAAATATACACATTTATGAATGCTTGCTTGAGAAGTTCTGACCATTATTAAGAAACTATTAAGATGTTTTGATGTTAATAAACATCTTTCGAAAGAACTAAACAAAAAATGACATATTTATATTATTGTACTGTATATTTGGAATGTATAGATTCTCCAAACTGGTAATGTATTGTGAATCGTCGGTAAATGTGCTTGGGAACCATTCGTATGGAATCAATTCCCATACACAATCACTCACCCACATTTTTTAATTTATTGTGTGTATACCTACCTCATTGACAGGTTAAGGGACTTGCTAGTCCCAACTTCGCTTGACTATAAATGAAGTAGTTCTTAATTTAATTTCTTTGCACATTAAATTAGCAGTCTGTAAGTTTTCAGTGCCGCAAGAAGTAGGTGGGCAAGTTTTGTACTGTATGATGCTCTATACAGTATGTTCACATTATTACGATATACAAACGGTGTTTTTAGCAAATACCAACTACTGATCTGCAAGTATATTCAGATGGATCACTTTCCGCTACTGATGTTTCAGGAAAAAGCCTTATTTTTTTCATAGAAATACCCGCTAATACTTCACTCACTATTGCGCCAGATCACTTTTGCCAGTTATTGAAAACTACATTCGTAAATACTAGCTACTTGGATAACTCTGACGGGGGCACCAGAAAAGAAGGTGTGATGTGTGTCCTTTGAGGAACAGACAGTAAATTGCCATGGTAGATTCAAGAACCACAATCTCTGTCTAATCTAACTATTTGTTGTCTGGTTTTATTGTTGATGCCATAGCCACAAGGTGATTTTGTGGGCCTATGATGAATCTTCTATTTTAGCCAGATCTGCTTCAGTCCAAAGATCTCAATAAGACCACACAGTCTACAGAAGCAACTACTGGCACAGGAAGAGCCAGTGACTGAGTGGTTACGGCTTCACGATTTTACACCTGAGTTATAGATAACACAGATTCATATCCTGGCCTTGACAGTTGGTTTTTATCAGTAATATTCACCTTCTACTGTAAATACTGGTTCTCCTCCTAACTGTGTCTGATAAGTTACCCGCACAGATCAATAGTGTATGGGGAATGGGTATATGGGGGAGTAAGATTAAAGGAAACTGGGCTCTGTTTGATAGGAAGAAGGAAAAAAACCATTGATTTAGGATCGATTGTGTACAGCAGACACTGTGTATATATTGCTATTTTAAAAGCGAGTGTAACTTCACTCCAGAATTCCGTCAAGACCAACCATGTCCTGTTTTACCAAAACTGTACTACAATATAGTACCAATATAGACCAGTACTAGGGAAATATAGCTATGTACAACATATCCAAATGTATTGCTACACATCAGGCATACTCTTAATACACTTAGGAAGCTTTCAGTGACAAATATCCACTTTATATAATGCATTTAAATGTAGTTGACCTGTTTACTTTTAACTTATGTTTGGTTTTTAGTTACGTGGGTTACTAATATCATCAATGAAGTAAATTGAAACAAGGAATTAATTAATCGATTAACATAGTAAACACTGAGTGGTACGACCTTGAAAGAACGGCCCATGTCTAACTTTAGCCTGCAGTTGTTTGAGATACCGAATTCCGGTAGTTCCTCTGTAACGCCACGCTATTGATATACTTGAATACAGCCTACCCACAAATGTATCCTGCAAAAAATATAGTTATTATCCTCTAGCCTGTAATATCCAACCTCATCAACCAATTTTTCATACAGTTATTGTAATGATACCGATTATACTAGCAAGATACCACTACACTAGCAAGATACCGGTACACTAGCAAGATACCGATCGTCTAGATATGGGCGAATATGAGGGGCGAATGATTGTGATGAGTGTAGATAAACGATTTTAGTCATTTTTACTAACTAAGGTCGACTGTTTTTCAGAAAAAGCTACTTATTAATATAGCCCAATAGCCTGGACTACTAAGGGACGTACAGATTTACATGGAATCCGAACCACGTAGTATTGGTATAGTTCAGCCAAATGTCAAGTCTGACACTCAGTTCTTTTCCCTACACAATATCTGAACCTTGACCACCATCCAATATGGACATTTTTCTAGTAGTGTCCAAGTTGATGGCAAACATTGATCGGACGCTGTTCGATAAGACGACCGAGCTCCTCCACCATTTATCCCCAAGTAGTTGGGTTACAGCACTACACTACTAGTGCAGACAAAATATTATTTGTGTGTATAACATATTATTGTAACAATTGTTAATTGTTGCATTATAATTAAATTAGAAAATTGTATTTAGAAAATGTTAAATATTGTAAGAACTGAGAGGTTTAGGAGTTTGGTTTGTTTTCCAAAAGTTTTCGATATAAATTCTCCAAGTTTTGAGAAAAATTCAGAATCTTCCCCTTTCAAATAAAAAAGTAGTTTTTTCCCATATAAAATAGTTAAATAACCAGTATTTTCACGTCTGTTCATTTCCTGTCAATTTCATGCGACATGTTTTCTGAAGACAACATGTTTGGTGAGCCTTACCTGTTCAGATGTCCTGGTTTAGACGGTTATAATTGGTTGGTTTAGCTTCTAGAGTTAAGTGGGGATAGGTCCGTTGGTGGAAGGGTTGCGGGTGTTCGAGCAGTTCTGCGATACCTTCCTGAGTGTGACCACGTGCGATCCTTTCGAGTACACGGCGACTTTACCGTTTAGGTGTTCTTTACCGTAGTGGCAATTTTTCTTAGTTCGCGTGTGAGTGATTGGTTGAATGCCGGTTGAGCTTTGTTGTGGTCACTTTTGGATTCGAAACCTCCAGGACAGCTACATCTCCCGGAGGCAATTTTAAGGGCAATTTTAAATTTTAAAGCAATTTATACAATTTTAAAGAATTTAAAAATTAGAGAATTTTAAAGAATTTAGAAAATTTATTACAATTTTGAATTTTGAATTTTTCGATTTAAAAGCTTAAAGAAATTTATTAAAAAAGTCAAATAAATAAAAAAGGTTCTGGTCTGAAGATATTTAATTTATTATTTTAGAAGAGTTGTTTTAATTTATTTACGTTCCATTGAGTCAATAAAAGAAGAGATTTTTTATTTTCGTTTTTACCATTATTTTAGAAGAAACCAATATTTTATTTGTTGAAATTATTTATGAGAAGATAAATAAAGCAACATTTTTATCATTGGAGAAGTCTTATTTTAAACTCTCATTTAAGTTTGTTCAACATATCAAAAATAAATAGTAGCTTTAATAAGGCTACATTTATAAACACAAAATATAATGTAAAATGTTAAAATACACCAATTAAACATCACAATACAGCATGAAGTGCAGCATGCGGAAGCAAATTATTTATTTTATAATATACAATGAAATGTATTGTTTGTAACCATACCATGAGAAAATCTGTTTCAAAATGATTACAATTAAATTGAACTGTAAAAAAAGTCTGGTGTTGGTGCTACTGAAACAATAGGATTTATCTCGTTAGAGCCAACAACGCACTTTCGAGAGCTTTTACAATACACTGAGAGCGTTTTTTGTGGCAGGAAAATCCGCGTTCATTCAAGTCTATAACGGACGGTATAGTTATTTATTTTAGAATAATTAATTGCGTTTTATGTATATTATAGATAAAAAGTATTATAGTGTTTGTACATTGACGCAGAACATTAAACATAAAAAGATAAAAAAATAAATAAATAACAATACATACTTTTAACCAACCTCTTTAGTTTGGCATACATTTTAGGAACGTTTTAAAACTATCTTTGCATTTTTTTATCTTTTCAAATCATATCAACGATTCGAATATAATCTTTTTGTTTAGAGATATTTGTGTTATTACAAATCCTTATTATAATATAAGGATTAAAAAAAGCTTGTAGTCTTACAATAACTTTCTCACAATAATAACAAAAAGATTTTGTATTTATAGAAATTAAATCTGGCTTAGCTTTATTAATATGTAGGAGTAATATATGTTTGTATGTATATTATTATGTACACAATTTAGACAATGTTTCTTTTTGCTGTAAACTCTCTTCAATAATTAGTACGTTGTATTTGAGGACACTTGAATATGATATTGATAGTAAACAATAAATCAGAGAGGATACGAAATATTGAATACGGAACGTACAAGTTAGATAACCCTAACATATATACAGGGTGATCAAATCCACAATTGGGATCTCAAAAAGTACTGAATTTACAGCAAACTTTAAATGGAGGACTTACCCTCATTTTTATGAACATTAAAATTATGTAGGTACAATTTTAAAATACGGTCGCCATTTTCAAATATGGCGGTCAACTTTGAAATTTCTCATATGAATACCTATGTTTTAACATGGATTTAGATTTTACTATTATTTATAAAAATGTTCTACCCTTGGTATTGTTTAGATATATTTAACCGTTTTGCCGCTAGGAGCGCTGAAAGTTTTAGAAATCCTTATTGCAACAATTTATTAAAGGGCGTGTTCTGCCATTTACAAAAATAATGCTTACCTTATAAAGCATTATTTTTACTAAATTACATTTTGAAAGGCTCTTGCAGTTTCTCAAATACATATTTTACACAAAAATATTACAATCGCGTAGTTCAAAGTCACCATTTTCCATTTAGCGGGCAACTTTGAAATGACTTATAGTAACCCCTATTTTTTATGATGGATTTAGGTTTAACAAGTGATTCTAAGACTTTTTTATACTTGGTATTATTTTGATATACTTAACCGTTTCATCACTAGGAGCGCTCTTAAACTAAGAATTTCTTTAACTTTCAGCTCTCCTAGAGGAAAACGGTTAAGTAGGCTATATCAAAATAATACCAAGTATGAAAAAGTCTTAGAATCACTAGTAAAACCTAAATCCATCATAAAAATCGAAGAGGATCCACAGTGTTCTCAAATGTACTCCACCTACTTCTCTGGTTCAGGATCACTAAGTCTCAGCTAAACACAATCTCTTCGACCTTTTCTCCCCTTCTGTCTGTTAACATTGAAATCTTAACAGACAGAAGTTAAGATTTC
>JAQJVL010000884.1:175000-326264 GCA_035578905.1 Stictocephala bisonia
AAGAGTAGGTATTTTAAGTGACCGGTTAGAATTTCCAATTTTGCCAACACTGTTATTTGTATAAAATTATCTTAGCTACTAGGGATGCTTAAAAGGATTTCTATAGTATGTATCATGGCAATCAATATGCAGAAATATGCATCTTGCTGTACCTTAAGACTTTTTGCAATGGGTATTTGCACAATCATACTACTTTATAATTAATAAAAAGTAGCATATTATTCTCATAACAGAATATATATATTAATATAAAGTTAAAAATTAGGGCTACTTACGTATTTTAGGATGTAATAAAATTAAAAAAAAACTGAGTACCCTTATATTTTTTATTAAAACTCATTACACAACATGTTTCGACTTTATTGTCATTTTCTAGTGTATATATGTGTGAATTTATTAGTCGGACAACTGCGACATGCTTTTTACAAATAAAATGTTATTTGTTTGCATAAATCCCAAACATTCTGATTAAATACTGCTACCATGTATAGATTTACTTTATCTACAAAATAATCTCTCACCCTGCCGCTGAACCCTGGTTAAAAGAAAACCCTGACAAAGCATATATATCTGGAAGTTTTATATCGACATTTTTGACTGTAGTAACTCGATATTCATGCTAAGGGATTTCAAAATTCCTTAAGTAAATAAAAAATAAACAGGGTTAAATTGCTAAATTGCATAACTGTACCAAACTGTAAGAGTTTTTACCACGAATAAAATGTCCTCGTTTGTACAGAAAAACTATTCAATGAACAAAGTTATTTTTTGTTATATTATTTCTCAGATGAAAAGCAATAAATTTTTCATAGCCCAGTATTTCATCTAGACTAGTACATTCAGAAACATACCACATATGCTTTTAAAATCTATTTCTAAATATTACAAATACTACCAAACATTACCATTGTCAAGTTAAAATCCATGCAAATTCAAACTATGGATCACATAGTTAATGATTGTATATGTCGTTCTTTTGAGAGGAGATTAGCAGAACTTTATTTAATCAGAGAGGCAGGTGTTGAATGGTTACAAAGGCTGGATTGCTCTGGCTATTGGGCTATGAAGTACTTTCTGAGTTAAGTACTTCATAGCCCAATAGCCAGAATAAATAGTACTTTTTGAGCTGAGTCGAACTTAGATGGTAACAATGATCAAACTCATTCATCTACACTCATTCACCCCTCATATTCGTCCATATCTCTACGATCGGCGTCTTATAGATGAATAATGAATAGCTCCGTGACCAGGGATCAATAATTAGAGACCAAGACTGTAGATTCTATTTGATTTAGATATAATTTATTGGTACAATTTTTAACTATTATTATTCCATCTCCAAGTTTGGTAGTTGGCGTTAAAGTATATAAATTTATACTTCCAGTTTTATATTTTTAGTTTATATTGATCATGTTCACGGGTCATAAAGTAAGTGAAACCGCTAAGCCATTACGGTGGTGCGTCAGATTTAACAAGCATAACGACCTGTTGGCATCAGATAAAGGATCACGTAGCCATTTTCCATCAACATGACACAACTAACACTTAAGTGGACTTGGGATTACATGTGCACTAGTGGAATCCATCTTTAAGTACGATGTCCTGTCATTATCAACAGGTGACATCAGTTACAGTGTCAATTAGCCACTTGGCATTCATATTACACAATAAGCAACAAGTTGAGTAATTTGTAATTCATCTTAAAGTACAACACACAGCCGTAATGAACTTTAAGTCACATGTAGCCACTTGCTATCAAGATGACACTAACACTTAAGTGGGCAAGAGGTGAAGTAGTTTTTGTCGTTCACCTTGAAGTCAGTCT
The DNA here is from genome assembly GCA_035578905.1 of Stictocephala bisonia. Taxonomy (NCBI): domain Eukaryota; kingdom Metazoa; phylum Arthropoda; class Insecta; order Hemiptera; family Membracidae; genus Stictocephala; species Stictocephala bisonia. The sequence continues at coordinate 176,826 of JAQJVL010000884.1, forward strand.
ACAGCTCTAAAGTAATCAGATAACGTTTCACGTAGGCGCTCTTATCAAGATGACAGATCTAACACTTAAGTGGGCTATATGCTAGAGGTGAAGTAGTGTATGCCGTCCACAATTAAGTACAGTGCACAGTCTTAACGACTTGTCGGCATCAGGTAAAGTTTCCCGTAGTCACTTCCTATCAAGATGATACAACTAACACTTAAGTGGGCTAGATGATAGAGGTGATAGAGTAGTGTGTATCGTCCATATTGAAGTACAGTGGACAGTCTTAACAACCTGTCGGTATTAGGTAAATTCTCACGTAGCTGCTACCTATCAAGATGATACAACTAACACTTAAGTGGGCTAGATTTTACAGATAGCAGTGTAGTGCGTGTCGTCCACCTTGAAGTACAATGGACAGTCTTAACGACATGTCGGTATCAGATAAAGTCCCACGTAGCCCCATCCTATCAAGATGACACAACTAACACTTAATTGGACTATATGCTAGAGGTAGTAAAGTAGTGTGTGTCGTCCACCTTGAAGTACAATGGCCAGTCTTAACGACATGTCGGTATCAGATAAAGTCCCACGTAGCCCCATCCTATCAAGATGACACAACTAACACTTAATTGGACTATATGCTAGAGGTAGTAAAGTAGTGTGTGTCGTCCACCTTGAAGTACAATGTCTTAACGACATGTCGGTATCAGATAAAGTCCCACGTAGCCCCATCCTATCAAGATGACACAACTAACACTTAATTGGACTATATGCTAGAGGTAGTAAAGTAGTGTGTGTCGTCCACCTTGCAGTACAATGGACAGTCTTAACGACATGTCGGTATCAGATACAGTCCCACGTAGCCCCATCCTATCAAGATGACACAACTAACACTTAATTGGACTATATGCTAGAGGTAGTAAAGTAGTGTGTGTCGTCCACCTTGAAGTACAATGGACAGTCTTAACGACATGTCGGTATCAGATAAAGTCCCACGTAGCCCCATCCTATCAAGATGACACAACTAACACTTAATTGGACTATATGCTAGAGGTAGTAAAGTAGTGTGTGTCGTCCACCTTGAAGTACAATGGACAGTCTTAACGACATGTCGGTATCAGATAAAGTCCCACGTAGCCCCATCCTATCAAGATGACACAACTAACACTTAATTGGACTATATACTAGAGGTAGTAAAGTAGTGTGTGTCGTCCACCTTGCAGTACAATGTCTTAACGACATCTCGGTATCAGATAAAGTCCCACGTAGCCCCATCCTATCAAGATGACACAACTAACACTTAATTGGACTATATGCTATAGGTAGTAAAGTAGTGTGTGTCGTCCACCTTGAAGTACAATGGCCAGTCTTAACGACATGTCGGTATCAGATAAAGTCTCACGTAGCCCCATCCTATCAAGATGACACAACTAACACTTAATTGGACTATATGCTAGAGGTAGTAAAGTAGTGTGTGTCGTCCACCATGAAGTACAATGGCCATTCTTAAAGACATGTCGGTATCAGATAAAGTCTCACGTAGCTTCTTCCTATCAAGATGACACAACTAACACTTAATTGGACTATATGCTAGAGGTAGTAAAGTAGTGTGTGTCGTCCACCTTGAAGTACAATGTCTTAACGACATCTCGGTATCAGATAAAGTCCCACGTAGCCCCATCCTATCAAGATGACACAACTAACACTTAATTGGACTATATGCTATAGGTAGTAAAGTAGTGTGTGTCGTCCACCTTGAAGTACAATGGCCAGTCTTAACGACATGTCGGTATCAGATAAAGTCCCACGTAGCCCCATCCTATCAAGATGACACAACTAACACTTAATTGGACTATATGCTATAGGTAGTAAAGTAGTGTGTGTCGTCCACCATGAAGTACAATGGCCAGTCTTAACGACATGTCGGTATCAGATAAAGTCTCACGTAGCTTCTTCCTATCAAGATGACACAACTAACACTTAATTGGACTATATGCTATAGGTAGTAAAGTAGTGTGTGTCGTCCACCATGAAGTACAATGGCCAGTCTTAACGACATGTCGGTATCAGATAAAGTCCCACGTAGCCCCATCCTATCAAGATGACACAACTAACACTCAATTGGACTATATGCTAGAGGTAATAAAGTAGTGTGTGTCGTCCACCTTGAAGTACAATGTCTTAACGACATCTCGGTATCAGATAAAGTCCCACGTAGCCCCATCCTATCAAGATGACACAACTAACACTTAATTGGACTATATGCTATAGGTAGTAAAGTAGTGTGTGTCGTCCACCTTGAAGTACAATGGCCAGTCTTAACGACATGTCGGTATCAGATAAAGTCCCACGTAGCCCCATCCTATCAAGATGACACAACTAACACTTAATTGGACTATATGCTATAGGTAGTAAAGTAGTGTGTGTCGTCCACCATGAAGTACAATGGCCAGTCTTAACGACATGTCGGTATCAGATAAAGTCTCACGTAGCCCCATCCTATCAAGATGACACAACTAACACTTAATTGGACTATATGCTAGAGGTAGTAAAGTAGTGTGTGTCGTCCACCATGAAGTACAATGGCCAGTCTTAACGACATGTCGGTATCAGATAAAGTCTCACGTAGCTTCTTCCTATCAGGATGACACAACTAACACTTAATTGGACTATATGCTATAGGTAGTAAAGTAGTGTGTGTCGTCCACCATGAAGTACAATGGCCAGTCTTAACGACATGTCGGTATCAGATAAAGTCTCACGTAGCTTCTTCCTATCAGGATGACACAACTAACACTTAATTGGACTATATGCTAGAGGTAGTAAAGTAGTGTGTGTCGTCCACCATGAAGTACAATGGCCAGTCTTAACGACATGTCGGTATCAGATAAAGTCTCACGTAGCTTCTTCCTATCACGATGACACAATTAACACTCAATTGGACTATATGCTATAGGTAGTAAAGTAGTGTGTGTCGTCCACCATGAAGTACAATGGCCAGTCTTAACGACATGTCGGTATCAGATAAAGTCTCACGTAGCTTCTTCCTATCAGGATGACACAACTAACACTTAATTGGACTATATGCTAGAGGTAGTAAAGTAGTGTGTGTCGTCCACCTTGAAGTACAATGGCCAGTCTTAACGACATGTCGGTATCAGATAAAGTCTCACGTAGCTTCTTCCTATCAGGATAACACAACTAACACTTAATTGGACTATAAACTAGAGATAGTAAAGTAGTGTGTGTCGTCCACCTTGAAGTACAATGAACATTCTTAACGACATGTCAGTATCAGATAAATTCCCACGTAGCCTCATCCTATCAAGATAACACAACTAGCACTTAATTGGACTATAAACTAGAGATAGTAAAGTAGTGTGTGTCATCCACCTTGAAGTACAATGGCCAGTCTTAACGACATGTCGGTATCAGATAAAGTCCCACGTAGCTTCTTCCTATCAGGATGACACAACTAACACTTAATTGGACTATATGCTAGAGGTAGTAAAGTAGTGTGTGTCGTCCACCTTGAAGTACAATGGCCAGTCTTAACGACATGTCGGTATCAGATAAAGTCTCACGTAGCTTCTTCCTATCAGGATGACACAACTAACACTTAATTGGACTATATGCTAGAGGTAGTAAAGTAGTGTGTGTCGTCCACCTTGAAGTACACTGGACAGTCTTAACGACATGTCGGTATCAGATAAAGTCTCACGTAGCTTCTTCCTATCAGGATGACACAACTAACACTTAATTGGACTATATGCTAGAGGTAGTAAAGTAGTGTGTGTCGTCCACCTTGAAGTACAATGGCCAGTCTTAACGACATGTCGGTATCAGATAAAGTCTCACGTAGCTTCTTCCTATCAGGATGACACAACTAACACTTAATTGGACTATATGCTAGAGGTAGTAAAGTAGTGTGTGTCGTCCACCTTGAAGTACAATGGACAGTCTTAACGACATGTCAGTATCAGATAAAGTCTCACGTAGCTTCTTCCTATCAGGATGACACAACTAACACTTAATTGGACTATATGCTAGAGGTAGTAAAGTAGTGTGTGTCGTCCACCTTGAAGTACAATGGCCAGTCTTAACGACATGTCGGTATCAGATAAAGTCTCACGTAGCTTCTTCCTATCAGGATGACACAACTAACACTTAATTGGACTATATGCTAGAGGTAGTAAAGTAGTGTGTGTCGTCCACCTTGAAGTACAATGGCCAGTCTTAACGACATGTCGGTATCAGATAAAGTCTCACGTAGCTTCTTCCTATCAGGATGACACAACTAACACTTAATTGGACTATATGCTAGAGGTAGTAAAGTAGTGTGTGTCGTCCACCTTGAAGTACAATGGCCAGTCTTAACGACATGTCGGTATCAGATAAAGTCTCACGTAGCTTCTTCCTATCAGGATGACACAACTAACACTTAATTGGACTATATGCTAGAGGTAGTAAAGTAGTGTGTGTCGTCCACCTTGAAGTACAATGGCCAGTCTTAACGACATGTCGGTATCAGATAAAGTCTCACGTAGCTTCTTCCTATCAGGATGACACAACTAACACTTAATTGGACTATATGCTAGAGGTAGTAAAGTAGTGTGTGTCGTCCACCTTGAAGTACAATGGCCAGTCTTAACGACATGTCGGTATCAGATAAAGTCTCACGTAGCTTCTTCCTATCAGGATGACACAACTAACACTTAATTGGACTATATGCTATAGGTAGTAAAGTAGTGTGTGTCGTCCACCTTGAAGTACAATGGCCAGTCTTAACGACATGTCGGTATCAGATAAAGTCTCACGTAGCTTCTTCCTATCAGGATGACACAACTAACACTTAATTGGACTATATGCTAGAGGTAGTAAAGTAGTGTGTGTCGTCCACCTTGAAGTACAATGGACAGTCTTAACGACATGTCAGTATCAGATAAAGTCTCACGTAGCTTCTTCCTATCAGGATGACACAACTAACACTTAATTGGACTATATGCTAGAGGTAGTAAAGTAGTGTGTGTCGTCCACCTTGAAGTACAATGGCCAGTCTTAACGACATGTCGGTATCAGATAAAGTCTCACGTAGCTTCTTCCTATCAGGATGACACAACTAACACTTAATTGGACTATATGCTAGAGGTAGTAAAGTAGTGTGTGTCGTCCACCTTGAAGTACAATGGACAGTCTTAACGACATGTCAGTATCAGATAAAGTCTCACGTAGCTTCTTCCTATCAGGATGACACAACTAACACTTAATTGGACTATATGCTAGAGGTAGTAAAGTAGTGTGTGTCGTCCACCTTGAAGTACAATGGCCAGTCTTAACGACATGTCGGTATCAGATAAAGTCTCACGTAGCTTCTTCCTATCAGGATGACACAACTAACACTTAATTGGACTATATGCTATAGGTAGTAAAGTAGTGTGTGTCGTTCACCTTGAAGTACAATGGCCAGTCTTAACGACATGTCGGTATCAGATATAGTCCCGCGTAGCTTCTTCCTATCAGGATGACACAACTAACACTTAAGTGAGCTAGATGCTAGAGGTAGTACAGTGTGTGTCGTTCACCTTGAAGTTAAGTTTCCAGTCATAAGCCTGCTGAATCATTGAATAGCAGCACGCCCACGCTACAGGCCTCTAAGGTCCCTGGATAATTTCTTCTGCTTTATTTCAGTGTTCATTCCCACTTCAACGAGTTATTTTATGAGCTACTACCAATAATTTAGTTTTGTAAATTTTAAAATAAACTTACATAATGGTTATTTTATCTAACTTGTGTGTATAATTACTCCTCTTCAATTGAATCTAAAATGGATAATTTTAGTTTCGTGTCGAACCAAACATTAGTATTACATAGAAATTATTAGTAATAATAAAACACGATTTTAAAAGTGATCAAGTCATTTTTATATTCAAATAAGACCTTTAAATTCTAATAGCTATACGAAAATTAGTATGTATGAAAACGTATTACATTTTTAATTTTACTTCAAACCTTTTTACAACTAAATTAATGTTGTATAAATGTCTTTAAAGCAACCGAGTGCGGATGTATTTTTTTCACATTTTCAATTTCATAATTTCAACAATGTTTATTTAAGAGTTCAAAAAAGGGAAGCTTTTGAACAATATTGACCTCTTTTCTGATGATTACACATTACTTACTTTGTTGTAATATTACACTTTAAAAGATTTGCACTCAATTTTAATTTTATTTTTAAATGTTTGTTATTCATTAATTAAGGATAACCAAGCATATTTACCATACGCTGTGTATATTTTTAAGTAGACAAATAAGCTTTTATTAAAAATAATAAACTTTCATGATTTTATTTATAAAAATTAATATAATATCTAATGAGAATGGCACTACTAAACTTTTCTGTAGGACCAGAAAATTAGGACTACAGATTTTGGTACCTGAGAATATTCTTTGTTTGAATGTGGTCATAAAAAATATTGGCATTCAAAAATATCAAACAACCAATATAATAAGTCATCCGTAAATTTGTTATCAGTAACATTTAATACTTAGTATAAAACGAATAAATATATAAAATACAAGTATAAAGAGAAACGTATAATACTCATGAAATTTTTATTCTTGTAAAGAATTTGTCTTAAAAAAGAAATATTTATTTGTTTTCTTAAAAATAAACATTTCTTTTCCATATTAGGTTAGTTATATTCGATTGTATAAAGTTAATTTATTCATTCAGTCACTCACCTGCCGATCATTCCTAGTAAGTTACACCTAGCCTAGGCGTTTTGACTTTATTTATAAGGAATTTTGAAAATATAGACCATGGTTTGGTATCACTTTTCCTTTCTCCACACTCTGAACCCCCCTGGAATTCCACCTCATGTTCTTTCTCTAAAAGTCGGTGCTCCAATAATGCTACTCCGCAACCTAAACCCTCCCAAACTCTATAACGGTACCAGGCTGCAGGTGAAAACTCTGCATAAACATGTTATTGAAGCGACAATATTTACAGGCGTTGGTCAAGGAGAAACTGTTTTTATTCCCCAAATTCCTCTTATTCCCTCAGACTACCATTTTGCATTCAAACGTCTGCAGTTCCCTGTAAAATTATGCTATGCCATGACTATTAACAAGGCACAAGGGCAAAGTTTGAAGATGGCTGGGGTAGATCTGAGCAATGACTGTTTCTCCCATGGCCAGTTATACGTAGCATGTTCTAGAGTAAGCTCATCTGACAGTCTGGTCGTCCTTCAGCCAGAAAAAAGGACTAAAAATGTTGTTTACAAAGAGGTACTAAGCACTTAAGAAAACAACAACAACATCAATTTTGGCTGTCCGTATATATCTATCAGACTAAAATGTACTAAAATATATTTAAGTACTTGCATATATTAAACTACCTGGTGGGACTGTTCCGGCAGAGGATAGGGTGACTGCCTTACCAAATAAAACTACCCGGTGAGACTGTTCCGGCAGAGGCTAGGGTGACTGCCTTACCAAATAAAACTACCCGGTGAGACTGTTCCGGCAGAGGCTAGGGTGACTGCCTTACCAAATAAAACTACCCGGTGGGATTGATTCGGCAGAGGCTAGAGTGACTGCCTTACCAAATAAAACTACCCGGTGTGATTGATTCGGCAGAGGCTAGGGTGACTGCCTTACCAAATAAAACTACCCGGTGTTTTTAATTAAATGTTATATATATATATTTTTTTTTTTGAAATAAGTTGTAAATATGGTCTCTACCTGCCGGCCTCCCCGTGGCGAGACTGGATACGCCAGACTCATTTTCTCAATTTTAATTCTGGTAAACCAACGGGCAGATGTACTCGAGTTACTAACAATTAATTATTTCGTTCCTCGGCGAAAATACACAACCCGTACATAGGTCCTAATGTAAGTGTTCCTTAATCATAATCCGTAGCGAAGCACGGGTACTTTCTGCTAGTTAATATGATATAATTCCAATAGATATAAAAAAAGGAAAAAAAAAACTATGCACTTCAATATGAATCTACGTGTATGTGGACTGGTATTTGGGTCAATACAAGCGTTCTACTGAGGTTATTTTAAAAGTAATTTTAATTTTTAGCTATTAATATGGTTAGTAAAATACATATTTTATTACAGCTTAAATTATAATGTTTACATTTTAATGGTTCTTTTTCATGTGATATGTTCAAAGTTTAGAGAACGTTACATATATGAGATAGCCGGAACCAACAAACACATTTTCATGATATTCGAAGAGAAGCAAGTGCTTGTATCGTAGAGACGCACTAAAAAAGGATTTCTCTAAATTCTATTCTTAAGGTATGAAAAGAACCCATGAACGTTTCCATTTTTAAATAAGAGAATTAATCAGCTGATGACAAAATTAAAAATGACACTGAAGCTTAGCCAATTTGGTTTTCACTTTTTTTAGGTAAATTCTACTGAATCTGACATGATTGCACTACTTTGCATTCCCCTACAGTAAACTTAAAATGTGTTATAGACTATAAAACTAGGTTTTCTATAAGAACGACATCAGGTTGAGATTTTATATTGATGGGTTGGAGAAAACCACGGAGGAAAGAGTAAGCAAACGAAGACAACCACCCGGTACCGAAGTAAGGTTTATATTGCTTATTTTGTTATAAATACAATGTTTATATTATTTCATTTAGAAGTTTAGTTAGTAATCATTCCTTGGTCGTTAAATCAACATGAGAACATCACATGTCCAATATATATTGGGTCTTGTCTGGGACTGTACCTTACGGCATGTGGACTGTACATGTCACCAATGTTAATCTGTAGGCTGTAGATCAGGCTATGGTTTGGCCAAGCTTACCACAATGGGCTAACATGTGGCATGTATATGTAACACATGTGGCTGTACATTGAGCATGATTATGTATGTGATCACAGTCGTTGTATATGAGTAATATATATATATATATATATATATATATATATATATATATATATATTTTACACGCCAAATCGTACAACAGTATTTTAACGAATCAGTGTTAGTTTTCTTCTTTCATCTTAAACATCTACCAGTTCAAACACTGTCAAAATCTACAATACTTGAATAATAGTAGATAAGTTGAACTGATGTATACATAACATGATTTTGATTTGAAATTCTACGACATTTGTACAAATTAACATTTCTAAAACTGGCTTGGAAATGTTGGTAGCTCTAGCTTCAATAACATCAAACAGAATTCATGTTTCACCCAACATTTTTAAGTGACAACAACTATTGTTGATCTACAATAATGTAAATATATTGTATATTTTTGGATTATTTTTAGGGATTTGACAATCTTACATCCTAAATGGGTGTATAATAAAGGGAATTTTTTTTTTATTTTGTTTTGTTATAACTATATAATTGTCATGGTACATGTTAAGTTCCACAATACAATATATAAATTGTATTAGTTTTACGATTTTTAAAAATTATATATTTACTATAGTTTTATATAAATATTTTATATTTATTAATCAAAATAAAGTAAATAAACTTATCCGTTAATCCAACATTTATGTTTTTGACTATACATTGGCCACTTAGCAAAAGACCTTTTCAACGCTCTTATGCGAGTGAGATTCAACCATTGGTGCAAGAGGGAAAGAGAACTACTCTTCCCCCACTGTTTAATTACATTTCAAAGTTGTCATGGCAACCAGAGCTGTATGCCGCTTGCTGACGGCACCACAGCAAGCCCCGTCCATTTAACGTCATTACCACCAGCGAAACTTGAGCCGCAGCTGGTTTGATTTAACACCAATGAATCAAGCTAGAACAATGAAATGAAATCATCATATAATATGCAAACAACAATTAATCATAGCAATAATACATGAATAATGACGTAAGCAATAAATAGCATTTAAACAAAATTGTACAGTTCGTTATACTTATTTACAGAAATAAACAGCGTTGCTGAAGTTAAATACTTGACGGCGGAAGTTAGTCACGCTCGTGAAGTAAAGCAGCTCAGCGGTGGAAAGATTCCCCTCTGCCGCTAGAACCCGTACATGCGCTAAATATAACAAGCAGATCGTTTTCTACCCGGCTCAATTATAACAATCATGTTTTATCATTATATATAAAGTAATATTTTCAGTATTACATTATAAATTAGAGCATGTCTATTGGTTAATCAATAGGAATAATTTTTGTATACTATATACTGAATTTATACAGTATATACTATATTCGAGATCATCGTAAAGTTTTAATAATTTTGTTTCAATATTGTGCTAGCTTTTGGTTGCCATTACTATCGTTTGTTTAATTAATTATGTTTATATACTTGCCAATATAGCTATATTATTAGCTTAATACAGTTGGTAATTTAGCAACCATATGTTGAGAATATGACGTAACCATCTTTAAACACCCAGACTGAGATTTTTTCCAGAAGGTAGATTTTAATAGAAAACTTACTAGAAGTTAAGACCAATGGGTCGATTAACAATCAATCGTTCCTTAAAAACACGATTTAGGATCTCAGAAACAACAACATGATTGCATAGTAACTAAAACTTAACGTAATAATATCTTTGCACAATGATACAATTACTGTACTGATGAACAAAGGGATAGTAGTTGTTTTAATAATTATGTATTAGGAATTTAATAAAAACTATAAACGAATAAAGTCAGTTTCCATTTCTCGTGAACTACTTAGAAAGAGTAAACAAAAGACACAGATTAAAATTGATAAACTTATTAGACTAGTCCACTATAATGTGGACTATTAAAGTCCACATTATAATGAGACAGCGTAGTTTTTATAATTTACGTACTGTGATTTTAATACCAATACACTCCGTATTGTAACTATTTCCTGAGCGTGGCCTGTTTTTTAATTTTTTTTCAGCAGGACGTGGGGGTATTGAAATGCTGTTTAAGAAACAAACATCACACTACATTGAATACATAAATTTGTTAGTAATGTCAAGATCCTTGGAGAGGACTGGAAACTGTTTGATTCAAGATTAATTTATTGGCACAATATGAACTGTTTGATTGACCCACCCCCCACTCTATACGTGCAGTGCAAACGCTTAAATACAACTGTGGACGGGTGGGTCAATACCATTGCAAAGTAATTGTCACTCATTAAAACATATTTTTAGTTCAAACAAATTTTTTATTTAATCACATCATTCAAAAATAAACTTCCTGCGTTTGGCGTATACAACTTAGCACTTAAAAAAAAAATATAAGGGATAAGTTGTATCCTACTAAAAATACACCCCCTCCCCATTAGATTTTATGATTTTGTTCTTCTTCACGATTTTTTAATTCATTGAGTGGTTTTAATTTTGAGAATTTTAAATAACATGTTGCTAACCTATCGAAAGTCAAGGTGTCGGAGAGCCCTTTGGAACGTATCTGAAAACGTATAGATTTTAGCACATATTTAACCCGTCGCGCCAGTTAAATAATTCACATTCGTTTAACCACGCGTATGTAAATCAGTTGCGTGAAATCTAGAACTAAATTCCTTAGAGTTGCTAAGTACATTAAAACTCTTAATAAATCGTTAATTATTTCCTTAATATTTTGGATGTAAACAAATATTAAAACCATTAAACGGCTCAAATAAGTAAACGAACTCTTCCTAAGTAAAAAAGAAATCAGGCGTTGGTAATTAATATCCCAGAAACTTAAAGAATGGAACAATGGAATTGAGTCATTAATTTATGTTTTTCGTGGCTAAATGAAAAATAAATGAGTGGAAGTAAACGGATAATAAAGGCTGGAACAAAGAACCGAACTGGGCATTTGATAGACAATAAGCCTTCCTGCGGTCTGAAACTTTCTCCAGGCTGAGTTTGAATACCAATTTTGGGGTATTTCATTCTGGAATGTAAATTTTGTTAAGTTAAAGCCACCAAGTAAAGTTTGATGATGAATTCCTTTCTTCTTCATTGCATATTTATAAATTATGTACCTAAAGAATTACATGGAAAGCAATAAGGTCTTTTGGATATAATATATACTGTAATTGTATTCATTTACTAACCCTTTTTTTAAATGTTCGATTTTAACAAACTAAAATTGAGAGGAGTTTAACCAATTTAGGGACTTAAATTCTTTCAGAAACAACTGAAATAGGCGTAGTATTGGTAAAAACTGTTTATGACAATCAGATGTAGTTTTGAATATTATGTGTTCAACCATGTATGTCATAATTTTAGATGGAAGAAAAATCGTTAAAACATTAATTGTTTGAAATAGTTAACTATTCATAACGGTCTAGTGTTAACCAAATACTTAAGAAGTTTACAAATTTGTATTATTGACTAAAAATTATATATTTTATTTGGAATAAAACGTAATTTACTTTAATAAAAATGCCATGGAAATTGGAAGACGTGCGCATTTATTTAATAAAATGCATACAAAGATAAGTGTAATGTAGTTTATGAGTCAGACAAAAATTAATAATTGCATTGAACCTACTACCTATGACTAATTAAGGTTTTTAAATAAATACTAAGACAATTAAAGTTGTGTAAATATGGAAACTAAATCTTTTACAAGGACAAACGTATCAAATACATTGCGGACAACGGCTTAACATAGATTGATGAAATAAACGTTTTCGCCACCAAATCTAACCCGAAGCATAGTTTAATACTTTGTCCGGGTGCAAGGTGTGTCAGAAAAGTGTGTTACTAGTTCGAATCTCGGTACCTTAAAAGTATACGTAAGTGATGTTATAAAGTATGTTATCGGTAAATAATTTACAAACATTTTGTGATAGAAAAAATGAACTATATTTTCTGGTTTTTTTTATAAATCAATATTTTGTAGTACCCTGTATATCCTGTAACAATGCTCAAAGCCCCTCTAAGATTGAAAATGTTTATAAAATTAACTTAACCACAAGGAACCAAGGAAGCTAGATTACAGTTTCCTTGCATGTAAATTTTTAAAGTTAAATTCTTAAGTGTTAGTTTTTCAACTTATTAACAGCCGATTTTTCAAAATTTTCATCTGGCAAAAAATTCCAGTTAAATATCACTTTAAGGGTCTGTTATTCTTAACAAATTTTCAATCCACACTTACCTAGTATTTCTTTTCAATTACGAAACCTTATTTCCTCGTATTAAACCCTCGCAATTACAATAATATTTTAATTAAATGACTAGCTAAGCTATCCCGGCTCTTTTTATTTTTTGTCCAACTCAAGTAACTGGCAACTGGCAAACTGAGGTTGTTGTCATTTACAAAAATAATAATAATAAATATATAAAAAAACTGTAAGGTTACATTAAATTTGGTAAAAATACAAGACCTTTAAAATGATCTGCTACTGTTAACATTGCCATTTTAATATTTTGAACAGGGGCAATTTCAACATTTAAAAAAGTCGTGGGTAATGAGATTTTTACTAAAAAAATAAATAAATAACTATAAGCCTACATGTGGCGTACTGTAGCTAATTTTATAAAGTAAAAAAATTCTATTCTAGAGGGTCTATGAACATCAGTACAGGAAATACAGAATATTTAAAAAAAATACTGATTCCCTCAAAAAAAAAAAAAATAAATAAATAAAATAAAAAAAATACCAAACGGGGAAAAAGAATAATCCAATACAGACAATTAAAACTGTGTGTAATATCACGTATATTAAAATTATTATCAAACAATCCCTGTTATACAGAGTTTGGAGGAACAACACATCCTGAAGACACAGTTACGACTAAATTTCTTGTAATAGCATCATGTGAACTACCCGTAAATCTCGACGTAATGCCTAAAACATGAGCTGAGAATATATCAGCTTTAAATTGCAGACGCCAATAATTGTAGCCAGGCTTTAGTGGGGAGATTGGTGGGTTTGACATTGAAAGATTTACTGGGGATCTTTTCTGTTTTATTTATGGTTTCAAGTCCATCGTACTGGGTGTATGCTTTAGACTTGCATACAAAATAATTGAAATAAAGTGCCTTACTTAATACAGTCATGGGTTAGGTTTGTTCTTTTAACAACCCAAGGAGGTAGATGATTTATGAACTCTCAAATATACATTTGAATGAACCACAACGTTTGTTTTAAGAAAAGTAGTATCAATAACTGTACGTCCACTATTATAGTTGTTAATAATCAATAATAACATTTATGATCACTACGTTTGTACATAAACAGTTTACACAGTCATAATCAATGATTTACTTCAAACAAATTATCTAGAAATGTTAACGTGTTAATACCAGAAATATCGTTTATATCGAATGTGTTTATTATTATTACGAAAAGTATAACACATTTAATAAATATGTATATCTTCTTATGAAAAAATCACTGAAAAGATCGTTTTCTAATTAAAAAACGTGTTTTTTATGTTTTTCTTCTTTGTCAAACAAGTGTTTAAAAGATACACAAAACATATTACAAGAACTTACTTTTAAATTCAAACCATGTTTTGTTTGGAAAGAAATTCTTTTAATAAAGTTTAGTATTTATCGTATTATATGATACAATAGTGTGATGAAAACGTGAATATTTGTTTATTATTAATTAAATACGTTTGAGTCTTATCAACAATAGCAACATCTCTTGATAATATGCTAACTCCACTTAGTTTGGTCAGCATTATATAGCTCGATTACGTGTTTATCATGGAGGAATAGGAAAATTATTCAATTAACCACTGAAAAAGATTATTATAAGAAGAAAATGCTATCCACAACAAATGAAACTGATAAAAAAACATATTGTAAGGCTAGAAACATGCTCAACCATGAAATAAGACGATCAAAACAAAATTATTTTAGAACTGAAATGGAGAAATGTAAAAACTCTAAAGACTTTTGGACTAAAATAAGGACTAGTGGTGTTATTGATCCATTCGATCCAGCCATACCAAATTTTGTCAAAGATGTGGGGGAAATCAATAAGTATTTCGTCAGTATGGGCTTAGGTATCACGGCAAAAGCTGATTGTGTACAGTTCTATGAAAGAAACAAATCAGAGAGTGTCACTAGTGATTTCTATTTCAGAAATATTACAAGAAAAGAAGTGCAGGAGGCTTTGAATAGCATCACATCAGAGGCTGTCGGAGCTGATGGCATATCAATAAAAATGATTAAAATGATAAGTCCATATTGTATTGATGCCATAACGCACTTAGCAAACCAGTCATTAGCCACTTCCACTTTTCCGGATGCATGGAAAGAGGCAATTGTACTGCCTCTGTCCAAAGTCAAGACACCTTTATCTGTATCAGACCTGCGTCCGATTTCGGTACTGCCTGCCTTGTCTAAGGTATTGGAGAAGTTAGTTGTTTCACAGATGGTAGCCTTTTTGGAGTTGAATAATATCCTTCCAGCCTTGCAGTCTGGGTTCAGAAAGGATCATAGTACAACAACTGCGCTTTTATTAGTTTGTGATGAGTTACTTCAAGCAAGGGCAGAAAAGAAAGCATCTCTTCTTGCATTGCTGGATTTTTCACATGCATTCGATTCTATCGACCACAGTATGTTATTAGCTGTCATGCATTTTTATGGTTTTCGACCGGAAGTGGTTGCTTGGTTTCATTCCTATTTGGTAAATAGGAGACAAAAGGTTAAAATTGGGATGGATTTCTCATCGTCTTTGAGTAAGGTTGCTGGTGTCCCACAGGGTAGTTGCCTCGGGCCTATTCTGTTCACTCTATTTGCCGCCACTATGGGTTCAGGCCTACAAAATGGTCGCTTGTATTCATACGCCGATGATGCTCAACTTTGTGTTTCATATGGTGCCGGAAGAGCTGACACAGCTGTATCTATTTTAAATTCTGAACTAAGCATTGTCCATGATTGGTCTGAGAGGCATGGGATTAAATTGAACAAGGAAAAGTGTTGTGTATTGTCGATTCCTTCCAATGTGGGTTCGGAGTCTGTCGGTTAGGTGTTACTTGGCGGCATCAGACTAAATGAGTGTGAATCCTCAAAGCTCTTGGGCCTCATGTTCGATGGTGACCTCACTTTGTCTGGTCATGTAAGTGCTGTTTGTCGGCGGGCCCTTAGTCGACTAAGAATGTTATACAAACATAGGTACTTGTTTCCTAAAGAGACCAAGCTTCGCCTTGTCCGGGCTCTTGTGCTCACTGTGATTGATTACTGCCTCCCTGTGTATGGCAATATTGTGTCTAGAGGGGATTTAGACAAATTACAGAGAGTGCAAAATATGTGTGTCAGGTATGTATGTGGACTAAGAAGGTTTGATCATGTTTCGGAGGCGCGACGATCACTGGGTTTGCTGACTGTAACTGATACCTGTACTCTGCGCTCCTTATGCCTAGTTTATAGAATCCTTACCACTGGCAGGCCGGGATATTTGAGGGAAAAACTAAAAAACAGGTCTCAGATCCGATCTCGCAGCACTAGACAGGATCAAGTTTTGGAGATGCCTCGCGTTCACCGTGAATTTGAAAGAAAAAGATTTACGTACTTTACTCCCAAATTATTTAATGAATTTTCCTCCAGTTTAACAGGCCAGGGTATATCTGAAACTACATATAAAAACAATGTATACAAATATTTAATGTATAATACAAGCTGATATATTCATATATAACTGTACTGTATACATAACTCTATGTTTTAATTATGAATAATGAAAATTAGCTTTTAATTTTTTAAATAATTGAAATATGACTTAAGTTGTTTTGTAAACCAGCATTGTTTGTTGAGAACCGCTCCAAAATAAAGACCTTATTTATTTATTTATTTAAGTATTTATATACATTTTTAAAGAAAGCATAAACGAGACTTTATTTGTGCAGAACACAACGTGTAGGTCAGATTATGTTGTTAATTATTTGTAAACAATTAAATGTCAACGTTGTGTTTTATTATGCTTTATAAATGTATGAAAATCTGTACTAATGATTTTCTTTCATTCATCCTCTTGGATGAAATGGTATTTCAATACGTAAGATACAGAAACGAATAAAATTACAAGTAATAGTTTACTTCTTGTATACAGCTTGTGAATTTCATGTTGGTGTCTTTGAAAATAAAACTGTAAAGAAACTGTTTGGATACTTCAACTAATAAAGTTTGATTATATCGTGTTTGTATTTTACAAGGAGTATATTGAGTTGTAGTTTATTTGGTACATCCGGCGAGTCTGCATCTCTACATTTGGTAGGTCTTCAACAGAATGAACTGAACAGTTGGCCTCGTCTCTACACAATTACTGTTATAAAACCTAATTCTACATCCGGCAAAACACGCATATTTTGGAATGGAGCTTTTGTCAAGGAGTGCTTTCTCTCTTAAAAACATAAACAAGTCGTAAGTTGAGTTTCAATATCCATTGGTTTTTCCTTTTACATTATTCAGTATTTTGTTTGGATTCACTGACATCTGTATAGTTATATTTTAATATTAGTCTTTGTGTCGTAACATTATATTGAATGTTTCGTTTTTAATTTAAGCTTACTTCTTTTTAAATGTATATATAATTTCGAAAGTAATAGATATTATAAATTTACATGTATATCCCGATATATAATTATAAGTTTAGTTGCTATTTGTTTACCAGTATTCTTCTGTGAATAGTTTAGTCGCACCCCCCTCTCGGTCCACTCTACTTGGTGTTGACATTGGAACTTCTTTTACCTCCGTCGATTATCAAAAGACGGATTATTGCCCATTTTTTATTTGAACAGTCGTGGCAGTTGTCTCTCCTTCCCCACTTGGCTATCAGACAGCGCCAGTTCTCAGTAGCTAAAACCCGTGTTTTGCAGTTGAATATTACTAAACTTATAAACGTTTAGCGATTAATTTTTAAAACATGTGTATTTCTAAATGTATCATGCTTTTGAAGACAATTGTGACTACAGTAGTTCCCCATGCAACAGATTTTTCCTAACTGTACTGGTTCTTTAAAAACTCATATTAGAACATTATTGGTATGTAAATAATTATTTTTGGTATAACATTTAAAATGTGATCTTGAAGGTACTAGATACTTGTGTTCTCTTTAAATAAGGCCAAGTTTTCATTTTACGTACATAAATAAAGCTATAATCTTCATTTGAATATATTATTGGCCTTATAGAGAATAAAATCCAATATTGAAGCAGGTATTGCTCAATATTTAATTCATATTTGAATTCACTACTAGAGAATATTGTGAATAAACTCTAGTGAATATTTTATGGTAAACTATAGCTTGTTTTTAATTTTAATGAGAAATATATAAAGTTAATATCAAATAACTTTTATTAATTACATTTTTCCATAATTGTTTTACTTAACAGACTGCTTTATTTCCATCCATATTTGATTTCATCATCAATAAAGTCAATGTTAAATTTAAAAAAAACAAACGTAATATTATAGCTTTAATTATGAACGTAACAATTAAACTTGACCTTTTTATGAATATAATGAATTTGTCCATAGTGTCAAAGTATGAGATTTTAATTTTATCCCCTGATTTTAATTTTAAACACAATAGCTATTGTTCTTATTTATTCTATTTTTAATAACCTGTGACACATCTGGTAGTGAAATAATGTTCAATTGCAACAGCTACCGATAACTGGCGCTGCCTGGTAGCCAAGAGGGGAAGCAGAGTCAACTGCCACGACTGATCAAATTACACAGTAGTTTGGGGACGGACTTGCAGTAGTTCTAAGTCAACACCATGTAGGAGACGGTTGGAGCCTTGACCTCAATAAAATAATTCATTGGAGAATACTTTGAACACCGAAGTTGATCATAGTTTACCAGACTAATCTCACACCATTAATTGACATAAAGGACGACTGTAGGCTTTAAAAATCTCTCTTGCTGCTTGAAACAGAATAAAAGACTAAGTTATCGAAGACAACACAAAACGGATCTTTGCCTTTAATTCACTACCACTACTTTTTTTTGTTTCCGTTAATTCACTACCGCTTAATAAATATTCCATTGCACTGAAAACTGTTCCCCAATAATTTGTACGTCCACTGTGGTATTTTTTATCCGCTAGGAATCCAATATCACTAGCCTTATCTTATCGCTTTCCACGAACTTCCAAGAACATGGAGACCACAATCGGTGGCAAGTCAATCATTGGATTTACCAGTTTGTGATCAACTTTAGTAGCCACCTAACCTAACCTAACCGTAATTGTGATAAAAAAGTAGTGATAGTGAAGTAAGGAAAAAAGTAGTGGTAATGGATTAACTGAAAAGGTTCAAAAAAATTTTCTACTATTAATATTGACTATCGTGAATTATATTTTTAATTTACAGCTTTCCATTAAGTTTCTGTGAAATACTAAAGTATTCTATTAGTCAATTAATAATCACAACGGCAAATCAAAACTGATAATCAATTCTCTTTACTACTGTAGTACAAATCTATTTAACATTTCAGTGCTAATGTATGGTAATTGACAATCACTGGTTCTAGTTGTACAATAATGACGTCAGTACGGTAGTGTAGTTACACCCCTTCTGGTGAATAGACAAGTCACGATTTAATTAAATTATGATAATAAACGAGTTAAGTAACCACAAATAAGTCCATTCACAAACGTAGAGAGCTTTAATTATAAAGAAACATATTTTTTCTAAAGTCTTACAAAAAGTAACACGTGTATTACAGAAATTTGATAATTTTTACTATGAGATATACAATATAGTTTTATAGCTTTCATATAGCAGTATGTTTTATGTACGTATACATAGAGGATGTACAAAAACTACCCCCCCCTTCCCCATTATATTTATTTAACTTGTTATTTTTCTATTTTATCTGGGCTTGAAATTGTTTTGCTGATTATCTAACAAATATTAACAGCGTTTATGTAATTTCATAAAAATATGATTAAAAATACATATTTTTGTTGTTCTAATATTTTACATAGAAATAGAATAATATCGGTTTATATTTGTAAGTTAGTGAATTAATAGGTGGAAAATAACTTATGTTATCATATTTTTATGGAAACAAAATGATTCTGATCTTGCTGCATTTGTCAACTTAAGTTATAAATAATTTAAGACACCTAAACATTATTCCTATCAATTTATTGTTATAGAAGTAACTGTATATAGTAATAACTTATGTGTATTAATTAGGATTTGATTGACTTAGTGGAAGTATATTTCAAACTAGTTGTATTGTAATGCTAAACAATTAACCTGTCAGATGATTTAAACTCAATTCCGGTTTATAATGTCCTGTTACACCACTAGTTGCCCTTTAAAGTACATGAAAGCGTCCTCATTTATAAATAACATTAAAATACAGACATATGTTTAACAGTACTTTCAGAATTTTACGAATTTTGATACTGTCAAATAAGGGAAACGTCAAACAAAACAAATTTACACAACAAAAGAGTTTAAACATTTAAATGTAAAAAATTCAACAAACTGCATTTAATAGTTAAGAAACTACTTATATTTGTTTGAAAATATGAAAAAATTTAGTTATTTTTAATTTTATGTAAATACATAATCGATTATTCAAACTTACGAAATTTTCCCCTTAAAGTTAAATAGTTAAAAATGAAATATCTAACTCACCTAGGTCATATACATGTATGTACGTACGGGGATATTAACCCACCCTCACAAATAAGGGGTTATTGACCCACCCACCATCTCATACACGTACAACTGAACCACACGCCCACATGCGGTGGTATTGTCCGGTCCACCCACCATCAAATACTGTAGTACGAATAATACCCATTCATAAAAGCCACTGTGCGTATTCTTTCAGTACGGGTGGTCGGGTGGGTCATCAAAGCCAATGTATGTGGGTAGGCTTTAACAAGTTAATATTGTGATTTCAAATTGTACTGATTTATAAAATGGTAACTAAAAGTATATCTAAACAATGTTTCTTATTTAACTAACTTGATGATTTTACATTGATTGTAATAAATATATAAATCACACTATCATTAAAACTTGTGATCGTGTTAGTAATGTCATGTTTTGAATTGAGATTCCCATTTAGGAATAAAATGTAAAGTTTACATTAAGAAAAATACTAAGTGGTTTTCCAAGTCCTAATGCATGTGTTTACTAGTTTATATGATATTTTTTTAAATGTAAAATAAAAGTTAATTTCTTTTTTAAATTATTGGATATACTCAATTGAAACTCGAACTCTATTGGTCTTTGTGAACGGTTCAATAACGTTGTTCCCTACAGCAACAAAGATGTGCAGAGTGCATTCATCAAACAATACACGCTAATAAGACCTATAGGCTTTTCGAGCCTATGAACAACAATTGTATGTTTACTTAAATTAATATTACATTGCTTAGCTGGCTGTTGAAATTATTGTATTCGTATTTTCGGGCCGTTCTTTAACACTTATCAGTAATAAAATAGCATGGTTACCATAGACCCACCGGACCACCCATACACGTACAGTGATATTGACCCACCCGCCCACCCGTACACGTACACGTACAGTGTTATTGACCCACCCGCCAACCCGTGCACGTACAGTGTTATTGACCCACCCGCCCACCCGTACACGTACACGTACAGTGTTATTGACCCACCCGCCAACCCGTGCACGTACAGTGTTATTGACCCACCCGCCCACCCGTACACGTACAGTGTTATTGACCCACCCCCCGTACACGTACAGTGATATTAAACCACCCACCCGCCCATACACGTATAGTATTACTGTACCCATACAGTGTACGTGTATGGGTGGGCGGGTGGGTTATCACCACTGTACGTGTATGGGTGGGTGGGTGAGTCATCAGCACTGTACGGGTACGTGTATGGGTGAGCGGTCGAGTTATCAGCACTGTACGTGTATGGGTGGGCGGGTGGATCATCACTAGTATACGTGTATGGGTGGGTGGGTGGGTCATCACCAGTGTACGTGTATGGGTGGGGGGAGGTAACTGTACTGGTATAAATATGGACACATACAGATTTTAGATAAGTAGCTGAATCTTAAAGATAAACAAGTAACTTACTACTATCACACTTATAAATTATTAGATTTCGCTTTGCTTAATAGCATTAAATTGATCAGAGCTTATACACAGATTAAAAATCACTGTATAAGTAAATGGAAGCAATTTAAATATCAGAATACATTATGATATGAATTCTGAACACAAAACAAGCTCCTAAACTATATATTTTTCATTTAAATAAATTATGACAAGAAAAGCTGTATCATATGCTAATGTTTATAGTATTTAAGGCGTATCTTTAACTATATTGATACTACGTCAATAGAATGGTCATATATAGAAATATTTTTGGACGATAACACATGTGTTTTTTTAATTATTATTATTTATTTGAAAATAGACATAACAATAAATTAAATCACGGCCTCTGGAATAAATTGGTTGCTCTACATAACTTATCTATTCGCGGTTTCAATGAGCAAAATAAGAACAGATTAATGAATATGATACATAAATTTAATTAAGTGGGCTGTATCTACATCTAATTAAAAAATTATGAAGATTAAATAATAAAATTATAGACAAAAAATTTGAATTTTCTTAGATTAAACTGTAATCGTAATATGTATTACTTGGAAGTTACGACCGATGGGAAATGATCGGTTATTAGATCTTTAGATGTGTAAACTAAAAAGAAATTCTAGTACGAAATATTTGTCTTGAATGATTACCTAAAACGATCAAGAAATTGTTTAAACTCCATATCCAGGCTACACTTTAAAAAGATATTTAATTACCATTGTAAGTTTTTGAACATGAATTTTTGAATACTATAGTATAGCCTATCTACACTAAGCTATCGATTATTTATCATAAATATACAGCCATGGGCCACTTAGAAAGTGACCTACTGAATACATTTGTGCAAAGAGAATACTCTGAGTGGTGGAAGTGAGATAGAGAACTTAAATATCTCTATTGTATTATTCAATGTAATTTTTTCATGGCAATTAAGTGCAGCGAGTCCGGTAGGCAATCCGTGGGCTGGCAGCGCAGTACCAAGCCCCGCCCACTTTGTCATTTGCAGCGGTGACCTTTGGTTGCTTGGTTAACACGAACGAAACAGACAAACAAGGATTAAGCTTGGAACAATCAAATTGAATTTATATTTAATATATAAATAACAAATACTAATAACATCAACAATAACAACATGAATAATAATGTAAGCAATAATTAGTAATAAAAAAATTTGTACAGTTAATTAGAGTGATTTTTTTTAACTTGACACTGTTGCTGCAGTTGAACACTTGAAGTTAGTCACGCCCTTGATTTTAAGCAGCTCAGCGGTGGAACGACCACTCTTCGCTGTTTAATTCCGTATATCCGCTAAATATAACATCGGTCCTCTATAATAATAATATGTGTAATTTTTAAAACTAAAACAAGACTAACTTATAATACTTATTCGCTCATACAACACGCACGACACCGTGCAAACGTGCTCACACAAATCTACACAGGACTAAATGCAAGTCTCTTGAATGAACGTGTATCATACGAAGACATTCGACCAGGATATTTGTTTTTTTCACAACACGCAATCTAACTGTAATTGTGTCTGCAGGCCTGTTTAGATTAACAGCTAGATGAGACCTCCTTGTTGCAGGGCTTGATATGTGATGCAAAGATGAAGTTCATCACTGGAGGATGTGAATTTCTATGAGTGTTGCAACGAAAGAGGATTGGACGTTTACAATTATGAAAGGAGTTTGTGAATTCCTACACGTGCGAGTAGGCCTACAGCAGCTGAGCCGTTATTTAAGTTGCCACACCAGATAAGAACCACTATTTGCATTAAAGGATTATTTAAAGTTAAATTTATTATATTTTCAAGATAAAAGGGGCTTGGCCCTATCAATCACGAGTATTGGTTATGTATCCTCTATTATTTCGCTCTTAAACATATATTTTGGAATTTTATATAATAAAATCCTATATATTCCCGATGTTCCTCTATAAGTCCCTAAGACAATACTAACTTATTTCCCCTAAACATAATTCAGTAAAACTCGAATGAAAAGTCATAAAACACATACTAAGAGTATATACATATGTTTCAATTAACATGTAGAGTTAAACAGATACCAGGGGCAGGGAATGTTTAGCGAGTCATATTACAGTTTAGGAGACTAATTTAGTTCCAGGAAATAGTAATGTGGTTTTATAAACAATATATGCGCACATCACTCCCATGAGAGAAATATTCTGACAGCAGCTAGTAATATTATACAACAGAGTTGCAAGCATCCGTCCAGTTTATCCTATCTAACCCCGTTCAAAGTATGCAGGTAACGTGAGAATGTTGTATAAATGTAACCGTAAATTCCAGTAACTTGAATAGTTTGTATCACTCTAGGTCACGAATTTCAGTAACTTGAATAGATTGTCCCACCCGAGGTCATGAATTCCAGTAAATTCAATAGCTTGTCCAACCCGAGGTCATGAATTTCAGTAACCTGAATAGCCTGTACCACCCGAGGTCATGAATTCCAGTAAATTGAATAGCTTGTCCAACCCGAGGTCATGAATTCCAGTAAATTGAATAGCTCGTCTCACCCCAGGTCATGAATTCCAGTAAATTGAATAGCTTGTCCAACCCGAGGTCATGAATTCCAGTAAATTGAATAGCTCGTCTCACCCGAGGTCATACATTCCAGTAAATCGAATAGCTTGTCCCACCTAAGGTCATGAATTCCAGTAACTTGAATAGATTGTCCCACCCGAGGTCGTGAATTCCAGTAAATTGAATAGCTTGCCCTACCCGAGGTCGTGAATTCCAGTAAATTGAATAGCTTGTCCCATCCGAGTAAATTCCAATAAATTGAATAGCTTGTCCCATCCGAGGTCATGAATTCCAGTAAATTGAACAGCTTTTCCCACCCAAGGTCATAAATTCCCGTAAATTGAATAGCTTGTCCCACTCGAGGTCATGAATTACAGTAAATTGAATAGCTTGTCACACCCGAGGTCATGAGTTCCACTAACTTGAATAGTTGTCCCACCCGAGGTCATGAATTCCAGTAAATTGATTAGATTGTCCCTCCCGAGGTCGTACCCTTTGATACTCCACCACAACGAATTATAACATTTTAGGGAAATACATCTTAGTAATTTGGCCATGAATAAAGTGGAAGACATACCTTGAAGAAACAATGATGGTTAGTTGGTAATATTTAAAATCAAGTCTCAAGTTCCATCCTGTAGAAAAAACAAAATTAAAATTCAATATGATGAATTTGAGCGATAAATAACTCAGAAATGAATCGAAGACCTTTATTACATGGCGTCCACTCAATGGTTGCCATTGACATGGACACAAATGGAGAAGTTTAGGTTGTTCAGGTAGGCTGGTAGTCAAGGTTCAGATGATGTTAAGGGAGGAGAATTGAGTGTCAGACTTGTCACTTAACTGAAAAAACAGACTAATACTACGTGGTTCACATTTTACGTGATGCTGTAGGTCCCTTAGTTTCTCTGGCTATTTGGCCATTAATAAATAAACCATTTTCTAAAGAACAGTTGACCTTAGTTAGTAACAATGATTAAATTGTTCATCTTCATTCATTTACCTCTCATATTCGGGAACTGATTAGGAGAAGTATGTAGCTTTACTTTTATCGTACTTTGGTATTGACTCACACGCCCATCCCTACACATACAGTGGTGTTGATTGCGCTATGGGCTACTGAACAATTATGAGTGGGTGGTAGAGCCATCACCTTTGAACGTTAAAGGGGGGGGGTTCACCGCTGTAAAAGTACGGGTGGGTATTATAAATGGTTTGAGGACAGATAAGATGCTGTTGTTTCAATTTGGGCAGTACCGATGTTTGCGAATTATGAATATACGGAGGACAGTTGAAGATTATCCATGAAATCTGTGACAGTAGTTGGAGGATATAAAAAATAATCATAGATTTAAAATTCTTTCTCACATTTGTTATGGATTAAAGAGGGGTTTTGAGTATCATAAACATCTTCATTTAAGTTTCCCGTTAATGTAGTTACTTTACAAAGAACAGAACTTCGATGCTTTAATTCGATTATGTATACTGTTGAAGGTAAAATTTCTGTTTGAAGCAACATTTATAAAAATTTAAATAACAAATTATTCAATTTTATGCACATATACATTAATTAAGGCTTAAATATTATTTTTAACAGCAATTCTCTCCATATGTTATGTTAGATAAATACACTATCTAAATGTGTAATGTTTTTTCAGTTAAATTAATTATTATGCATTTTTTTTCAATGGAAAATTCACTTTGTAACAGTTACGATATCGTATACGCATCAAAGCTATCATGTTTTGCAATCATGTATCGTTAAACTACGGGTTACTGGTTGCACTAATAGAAATTAAACATTATATGTTTATTTAATAAATATTTGGTTCCCATTTTTATTAGAAAGTTCATTTTTATAACTATAATACTTTATAGATTTAAGATGTCATTGCCATACACGATGAGACCATATATTGACAGTCCTGTCTAACCTTTTGAATAAAAACAATAAACATGAACAGATAATCACGATGACAACGTATAATAGTGATCGGACAGCAAGAAAACACCTCATAATTTATAACCTCCTGTTGTTGTTGGGTCACTGCATCAATTCCATTAGTATCAAACAGCATACTGAGTATGTATTGAGCATGTCACGAATTTTAATAACGCCATATATTGGGGTTTGGGTCATCATGGGAACATCCATAATTTGTTAGGTCCTGATGCTGAGTCATCGCATCAATTCAATTATCGTGTGAACTTTATATGTCACGAATGTTAATGATACTTTATATTAGTGTTTGGGTCAACATGAGAACGTCTCATAATTTATCACCTCCTGATGCTGGGTAATCGCATCCATTCCATTAGTATCAAACAGCGTGTGAACTATATATGTCTCGAATGTTAATGACACCGTATATTGATGTTTGGGTCAACATGAGAACATCTCATAATTTGTAAGGTCCTGCCTGATACTGGGTCACCACAGTATCAAAAAGCGTGTAAACTATATATGTCAGCAATAAAAATTACGCCATATTATATTGGTATTCGGGCAATGAAAACATCTTATAATTTATGTGTTTGTCCACATACTGGGTAACCACATCCATTACATTGGTATCAAACAGCATGAGGACTAAATATGTTATGAATATCAACTAAACCTTGTGCAGGTGTTTGGACAACTTGAGAAAATATAATTATTTATCACATTGAGACAATTGGTCCCCTCGTCATTTCCAACAATATCGAATTTCACGTGGACTGTATGTGTAGACAATGTTAGTCAATGGCCGGTTATGTCAACCAGCCACATGGAGGTAACACGTTACATGTATGTAACACATGTGCAGTACGAAGTCTGTTGGTATGCATACACTGTAACGTAGAGCCAGTTTGTCTCGTCAATAAATAGAGACTTTTCTATACCTGTTATGCAGACCTATATAACAATTTTATATTATTTTTTGTAATATAATTGTAAAGTATTATTGGTTAAGAACAGAGCAACTATACTTGTCAAAAAGAAATTACGATTACTGGCATCAAAATCAGTTTATTGCTATAAAATCCATTAAAATTTAGTTTTCTTTGTTCAAATTGGTTCAAATTCATGAGATAATGTTTTCGTAAAGTATGTTTAAGATGAATACAAAATATTGGTCTTCATTTTGTCTGATTAGCTTTCTCATAGTTCGATTCCTACGCAAGATGTAAAAGAACAAATCGTGTTTTAAAATTGTATTCCAAGTATTTTTAAGGTAATAAAGTAGATTGAATAACATTAACTAGATTTCATTTCCTTTTATTTACATTCTTTACTTGTCTGAGATTGATACATTTTTTTAATGAAATCTGTCACCATATTATTGCATCAACACAAGTACTAAACTTCCGTCATGGTTCACTTATTTGCAAGTTTTTCTAAACGTTTTAAGGTAACTAAGGCAATTTTAGTTTATCAATAACCTTATTAGGGGGTTTGTTAATTCACATTTTGCCCCACTCCCAGCTTTGAGATTACGTAGACCACTACAAGTGGTCAAAACATTTCACACCAACTTCCACATGTTCAACCTCATCCGATATCTACTAGGCTTTACTTTTAAATCGGTTGACAAAATACTTTATGTAGATCTGGAATTGAGATCCATAACACCAGGCTTAGTAAGAGAATGGGTTCCGTAAAATGAGAAGTAAGCCATCTAAGTGAAATGAGATAGCAGAGAAGGATATGTGGCAGTATCTAAACAAGCAATCTAGTAAGGAAACCATATTATGACAAACCGCGGGGGAAATACAAATAAGAACAGTCCTTTTGACTTCTAATATCTTAATGCATAAGATTTTGGTTGAATTGAGTCTGGTAGAATTAGGAATTTGAGATCTCATGAATGGTTATTGATTCTCTGTTATTAACAACAACGAGAATTTAATTCCCAGACGTCTTGTGTAGGATAAGTAGTGATGTGGGAGAACTGGTACATCTCATAGTTTTTGACCATGTACCAGACTCATGGTATAATGGTAAAAAAAGATATATACTGACATCTTTTACATTCTCGATGACCTGTGAGGATGTAAAAGATGTAATCGATGGAGAGTTCACATGGTTTTCCGAAAGACGACGGTAGGAAATGCACAAGTATGTTTTGAGTTACCAAAGACGGATGAGAGCAAAACCGTGTTTAAAACCCTGGCTTTCAAAGAAAAGCATTCCAGGAAATGTTTGTGTATATATATATAAAATGATCCTATGGAAGTAATTCAAACTATCCGAGTTATATAAATGTATACATTAATTTACATAACTAGAAAATTCAGTAAACAGGTTTAGTTAATTCCTAAAATTATTCATTATTCAATAACCGATAGCAAAATAGTCAAACAAAGTTCATCTACTGCGTACAACAGGTCGACATACACATAAAGCCCAATTTATCTGACCGTAACTCTAACATGACGTCGTAAAGTTTCGTCTTTCAATTGCCCCATTCGCTTTTACGATATGAGTTATTGGACTGAAAGGGCATTTAATGAATAGACGTAATGAAGTAATTGATAAATAGCTTCCATTGGCTGAATTCGGCGTGACATGAATACTAACATGTGTATTGTTATTGACTTCACCATAACAATTTGTTACCTGAAATGGTTTGTGTTAAAATGATATTGCGATCATTAGTAACCGATGTTCAGTTAATATTTACCATAATTTAATTTAATACTCGTGAATTTGTCACACCCACTTACTCAAACATATAATCAAATAAGTGCGTATTTAGGGGTATTATGACACAATAGGATGGCTATTCATTTCGGATGATAACTACCAGCTGTTCATTTGTCATTAGGCCATTAACTAAAGAAACTTTGTAAGAAATATGTGGGTCTTAGTTTGTAATTATATCTAAGTTCACCCATCACACGCATGTGTGATACATGGGTACTGACCAACCCACCAGCCATACACGTACAGTGGTATTGACCCACCCACCACCCATACACGTACAGTGGTATTGACCCACCCACCACCCATACACGTACAGTGGTATTTGGTGGTACATTAGGACATCTTCGTCGAAGATCTTAACTTCAGTTCGCATTTATCGTCAAGTTTGTATCTGCGGGTAGTGTTTGGCAACAAAAGGAATTAGACGTAGAGAGAATCGAAGAACCCTTCGTGAACCGTTTATGATGCTGTGATGGATCATTTTCATAAAATTTATGTAAAAAGAATCTCCTCAATCTATACATTTAAAAGCCAAACACCAGAGATTGACTGATGTCAATGAAAAGCACAAAAAAGTATCGGCCCAAGCATGGAACCCTGAGGAACACCCATTTTTAAATGGATCTGTTTAAGACTGTGCTTATTTCTACCTGATTACGACCTTGAAGGTAAGCGTTGAGCCATAAGTGTTTCAAGCCTGTAAAAACCATACCTCTTAGTTTATATAGTAATATGTCATGGCCTTTAAGTTCAAAACCTCATTGAAATCAAGGATGATCCCAATGGTTGAAGGTCCCGAGTCCAGAGATTTTGTGAAGGCTAACACAAAAGAATAAATTTCATCAAAAGTAGTTTCTCATCAGTAACACCAGCCTAAAAAAATTCCCCAAAACTGTAAGGCTTTGGACCATAAAACTTGGATCAAATATTCTTAATAGAATCTGGATGTATAGTAGGAAAGGCTGTTATACAGTATGTTCTCTAGAAGGGCTAAAATAAGGCTAATAATTGATATCCTCGGTATCACCTTTGTTACCATTCATACCATGAGTTAGAGAGCTTAGGACGCTGATCAACTTTAGTACCACCAGTACGCGATCAACTACAATATAGATCATCGGGGATTTGTAGACGTAGCCCGACGCGTCCAATGAGTGCATAAAGTTGAAGTGTAGTGCCTCAAAAATTCTCGAACCTTAACTTAAATAATTATTTAATTAAATTCGTATACCTAAACAAAGCAGCGTATTGCACAATAAGTCTCATAAAAATTAGAAATACATTCCAATTACTGAATCTA
Organism: Stictocephala bisonia; assembly: GCA_035578905.1. Classification (NCBI taxonomy): domain Eukaryota; kingdom Metazoa; phylum Arthropoda; class Insecta; order Hemiptera; family Membracidae; genus Stictocephala; species Stictocephala bisonia. The sequence continues at coordinate 207,337 of JAQJVL010000884.1, forward strand.
AATAGGTGATAATTTATTACACTCTGAATTAAAATTTTTTATCAAACTATTTTGCTTAAATTCACTTAATTAGTAAGGAAATCTTGAAAGTAAACATATCGAAGCTAATATGTGCACTATATTGAAAAATCATTTCTTCTACTGAATAGAGCTTTAGAAGGGTGATGAATCGCTGTAGGAAATTGGCCGTTTGAAAGTTCTTCGAAATACTATTTGGAAGAGGATTGACTTTCATTCATCATTTAGATAGTGTTTGCAGAAATATATGTTGTTGAGTGCTTTCAAAAAGTCTACTTTTCGAGAAAAATCACCCACGATGTCTATTGGTATGATTTCTGTACATAGCGATGTACGTATATATTTTATTTTATTTGCTTTATAGTTATAGTTTTATAATAGTTTTGTATATTTTGAATAAGATTATAATTTAAGGGAAAATGTTATAAGTCATATTGAAGTCGTATTATAAGTTTGTTCGCAAGTAAAGGGTTTGCGTTGTGTCTTAGGATATTATGTTTATCAGTGTCAAGTGTAGACGCCGCGGAGAGCAGCTCGGCTCATATGAACATGAATTTTATATTTTTTTGCTCTGATAAGTTTTATGTTATCCACTAGTATGCTAAAATAGGGTTCGGTTGATTTCAAGTAATTTTTCTGTTTTATTATTGTATATTTAATATGGAATAAATTAATTTATTAATTTGTATTCAAATAACTACCTACTATAAATGACATTAGTTTGTGTGGTACCACAGTTGTTACGAATAACATCCATATAAAAAAATAACACACACAAAGTATATTAAATTTATTGGAAGACAACCCTATCAGATTAATTTACTATATTCTCTATATTCTTAGTGTTTTTGTACTGCCTGACTTGTTCGCATACACATATATTAAATATTTATGTTTAGAATTATTATTCATCTTTTTTAGAAAAATTGTCTATCCATATTTAATGTATAATTTGTTCTACACGAATGAAGTAGCATACTGAAGAACTCTCAAAATTTAGATTTTAAAATGTATAAAAAAAGTTTTAACTGAGTACCAAACCAATTGGAAATATTTTAAAGAGTACACAATAAAATTTAAAAAATTTTTGATGAAAGCTAGAAAAGTGTACAATTGATATAAATTCACAACTGAAAAAATTGAAAGTAAATGTTTAGAGAGAAATCACTGAAAACATAAATTTCATTTAGCTTTTAAAATGTTCCCGAAAAGCAAATGGATTTTGAAATAGAATACATTATTTACTTTTATTCGTGTATTTAACTCCTTTTTATTTAACTAAAGCCAGCTTTACAGGTAAAGCAAAAAAAGAAAATACCAGTTCTATTTAAAAAATATGTATATATAAAGTATATAAAAAGAGATGATGGCTTAGTTTAGAAATGTGGACTGTGATTTTGAAGAATCGAGTTCTCAGTGATAGCGTCGAACAAAATCCACTTTAAGATCTACAGGTATATGCAATTTATTTAACGTAGTTGTTATTAAAAAATAATATTTTTAATATATTTAAAATAAACTAGTAATTGTTCATCACATTCTTGAAAAGACAACGATATTTCGATCAACGTTTCAATTTAGTACCAGCCATCAAAAAACCAATAGCATCATCACAGCCACACTATCCCGCAAAATTAAATTGAAAGTAAACTATAAATATAAAAACGTAATTCATAATAGGGCTATATTTAATATTCACACTTTTATTCAACAATATATGGACGGAAACGTTCAATTGATTCTTTTTAAGTGAATAATGTTAAATCTACCAATCATAAACAATTGTATAGTTTACATTATACTAAAGATTATTTCGGGATTCCTCAATGGAACGGTTTCGTTCTTTTCATTTTGTCCAACGGTTTTCTATAATATAATTAAATTATACACAGTTTTTTTAACCAAACTGGGTATCAACAATTGGACCTAGCCTGCATAAAAACGTTGTTCGTTCAATACTATTTCTATATTCAGTGGTGTTTCATTCTAAAACTGAACAACGAATTCAAGTTGACGATGGTTCATCAGTATTTACCGTTTGATTGTGGCCCAATCACAATCACAGTTGAGGTCTGACTCATCAGCTGAGGCTGCTGCAATCAACACTTGATAACCGACGGTGCCAATCGTGTGATCAACAATTGACGTTTTTGGCATACCCGTCAAAGGACAATTATCGTTTAAAACACATCTGCATTACTATTACAACAGTACGTTTGACAAAGAGCGATTTTAAATTGATTAATGGTGTTTAATATTTATATTAAATGACAATAACTTTGAGAAAATATCTCTAGACCCTTAAAAATATTTAAAAATTAGTAAGTAACAAATCATATATTGATGAATGTTATAAAATATAACTACCAATTCTGAATATCATGGATAAATGTGTATGATAGCTGTACAATATACTGTACTTTACTATCAACTATAAACACTGAAAATAATGAAAACGCGTAAAACATAACAAGTTTTTCAGTAGGATAAATAATAAATATTATGGATGTATTTGTATATGTCTTATACATTGCTATAAAAATCACTTTTAATATTTATAAAGTTAAAATTGAGATACAACTAATCTTAATTTAAATTTATTCTAAACCACTCAATGTACTTGAGGGGAGATGAGTATTATAATGTTATTTTATGGGTTATTAACTATAAGATATTTAGATACTTCAATTTAGCTACGACCCCAACGCAGTTTAGGACTAGTCCTAGGGATAGAGTTGCAACTTCTCTATCATTTCAATTCCCATTCCAAGACTTACTGTCGTCATAGCAACGATCTAAAGAAAGCTGTCAATTCAGAAACCCTTCCCAATTCCAAAAATGTATGAAAAATATTTTTACTGTTAAGCATTACGCTATAGTAAATAAATTAATAATCCGATGCAAACCCGAGATATTTCGGCCGCTAGCTGTGTTGTGCAATAGGTAAACACGGCGAAAATAAGTCACTCGCCAGTTGTAGAGTTAATAACATTTATCTACCCGAAATACATATATATATATAAATCGACATTTACACGTCTTCCAGCTGTCTAATTTAGTTTTGGTCATCAAGACACTTACCAAAACCTCTATTGACTGACTATCATAACAAATTAAAAAGAACTATGATTCTAAAATATCAACTGATATCCATTTCAGCCACCATCATTTGAACAGACCCAATATGGAATGGTAATGTGATTCAGAAACCTATGTAAAGAGTTATAGTACAACTCACACATAATTTGACCAATTTATATTAAGATTGGATTTATTATTAAACTATACCCAACTTTTGTCTATTATACTTCGTATAAGTTGTGTTCCTAGATCATTAAGTATGGATCTAAACGTAAAACGCAGGCCTATCTATACTTATTGTTAATTATGTCATGTTTCTCCTCCATGATTGTAATGGATTTTACCCATTACATTTCTAAAATCAAGGTAAAATATAATGTAGACGTTACTTTTATATTTTCCAGTTATGAAGCAACATTTTACATTACACTAAACAAAAACCTAATAAGTATATGCAACAGGATACCTGCAATATATCAAAAAGCATTCTTCGCAACCCCCCTGAAAAGAACGAAAAGGGCAGTCATTAACTATTTGATCCATAGTTTGAACTTTAGACTTTAAGCAACCCTTCACATTCATGACGTTCACCCTCAAAACTCCTCCAATTATATAATACAGTTTTATCTACTGGATTGGTACTTGCTTAAATCAGACCACCTGTCCTTGGGGGTTTTACCACTCGAGACATAAGTCACCTCGGACTGATGGGTGCGGTGTCCAGCGATTTACCGCCTCTTGCTAAAACAGCCATTATCGGGAAGGAACGGTCTGAATAAATCGTAAATCTTGAGGTGATACTATTTCCAGCCTACAGCTTGATTACTGGTCTTCAATTGGCCACTTGGAAACCTCTCCAGCAACATGTTAGCTGGAAGGGCATTGTTACATATTGATTTACGTTTAAACGCTATTTACGTTTAACTTTTTATTTATATTTTTGGTTCGGTAAAGCATGTATGGATCTTTTCCGTTAATTCACAACCACTTTATAAATACTTTTATTGTTCCAAAAACTCTTCCATAATCATTTTTACGTCCACTGTGGTATTCCTTATCCGCTAGGAATCCAATATCACTAGCCTTATCTTATCGCTTTCCAAGAACTTACGCACGAAGAGCGCATTCGGTGGCAAGCAATCATTGGATTTACCAGTTTGTGATCAACTTTAGTAGCCACCTAACCTAACCTAACCCAATATAACCTAACCTAACCTAACCTAACCGTAATTGTGATAGTAAAAAGTAGTCGTAGTGAAGTAACGGAAAAAGTAGTGGTAGTGAATTAACGGAAAAAGTCCGAATTTATTTTTATTATTTATGTGTAGTGGCTTTTAAATTTTTGTACATTTTTTTTAAAAACAGTACATAATATGAAGGAGTTCCTTTCTTTATAAATTTATTTTAATTACGTAACCACAGTAGTAATAAGATAGCATTAATGATTAACATTTTAAATATACTGTGAGTTAGTTACTTTCTACTGTCAAAATAATAGTGGAGGGGTTTGAAAACTAATATCATAACTATAAATTGTTTGTTTGGTTATTATTAATATTAAATCATCTAAAAGAATATCATATATATTATAATCTTGTATCTTTATCCATCTCATATAACTACAGACATTTTACGAAAATAATTTCTGATAAATATTAAACCTTGTTTTCGTTTTAATATTATTTATTTTAGAGTAAGAATTACAAAAATATGTCGTGCTCTTAACTTTTCTTAATAACAACTGAACTGACAATTGTGTCTCTATGACAACATAAATAAAAACAAATAATACAGATGGTGCCAAAGTGCTAAATTTTAATTAGTCACTTAACACGCCCTTCTCAAATTTTGCACTTTGACAAATTTTTAGTCCCATTGCATCAACAAGACGATAATGTGAAGGTCCTGGAAGTGGTTTCGTGAGAATGTCAGCAGGCATTATTTTAGACGGAACATGCCTCAATTTTATTTCGTTATTTCTCACCAATTGACGAACAAAATGGTATCTTGTAGCAATATGTTTAGTACGTGAGTGACAAGTAGCATTTTCTGCAATGTACTTTGCTCTACGGTTGTCAGTACCAAGATTTACCATTGACAAATCATTTAATTTTAATTCTAACATCAAATTTCTTAGGTATAGTGCTTCACGAGATGTTTCTGATAAAGCCACGTACTCTGATTCTGTTGATGATATTGCAACTGACTGCTGTTTCTTCGAACGCCATGATATTGCAGCTCCACTCAACATGAACACATATCCTGTATATGAAATTCGATCATTTTCATCATTTGCATGGTCAGCATCAGAAAATCCTTGGATTCCCAACTGATCTTTCTTGTACACTAATCCATAATTCTGGGTACCTTGTAAATAGCGCAATACACGTTTCGCTGCTGACCAATGAACTTCTTGGTACTTATCGTTAAATTGTGACAGTCTATTGACAGTGAACGTGATATCTGGGCGAGTAGCAATTGCCAAGTACATTAATGATCCAATTAACTGTCGAAATGGCTTTTCTTCATCTTTTCTTCGATGCTGATTTCCTTCTGGTAACTTAGCTTGAGATTCACTAGGAGTTCGTACTGGGTTGCATTCTTCCATGTAAAATCTTTTTAAAAGATCTTTTACATATTTTTGTTGATTTAACTCAATATTTCCATCAACTTGATTAATTTCAATTCCCAGACAATGTCGTGCTAAACCCAGATCTTTTATTTCAAATCTCTTTGCAAGTCCAGCTTTAATGCTTTCAATATCTGTCTTATTTCTTGATATATATAAAATATCATCAACGTATACAAACAAAATTGTATATTGATCCTCACTCATATTGTAGTAAAAACATGTGTCACTAGCTGCTGAAGTTAATCCAAGGTTTTCTAATTCTTCATTCAATATTTTATTCCATTGACGACCAGCTTGCCGCAGACCATATAATGCCTTTTTCAATTTATAAACTTTGTTATCTTGTGATAATTTTTGGAGCATCTCGTAAGCAATTTTTCCTAAATTACTGTTTTGACCATCCTTTTCAATAATTTCTTTTAATGCTTCTTTAATAAATTCTGGCAGTTCCATAAATATTTCTTCTTCTAAAAATCCATTTAAATAAGCTGCTACAACATCTATTTGATAAACTGGTAAACCTTCACGTACAGCTAATGCCATCAAAAGTCTGATAGAATCCAACCTAGCTACATGTGCAAAAGTATCAGTGAAATCTATTCCTTGTCGTTGTGTAAACCCTCGAGCAACAACTCGAGCTTTTCTTCTTTCAAGTGTTCCATCTGGCTTAAATTTGTTTCGAAGTACAATTTTACAAGTAATAACAGCTCTGTCTTTTGGACGATCAACTATTTCCCACGTGTTATTTTTAATTAAACCACGAATTTCTTCAGTAATTGCTTCCATCCACTCAAGTGCTTTATCTCCAGCCATCGCTTCTTTCAAGGTTATATCAATAAGATTTGCTTCTTCAATTATTTCTTCTTCATGTTCTGTTGCATCAACAAATATTTCATCATCACTTGGTTCTTCTTGCATTTCGATATCTTCATTATCATCATGTTCCTCTTGGTCTTCGTTTATATTTGCTGCTTGTCCAGTGTTATAAATTTTTCTTGGTCTTCCTCTTCTACCTGTTTTCTCTATCCGTGGTCTTCCCGGTTTTTGACGTGAAATACGATTTGGTGTACAAATTTCTTCATTAATTTCATCATTTTCAATTTCTTCATTTTCATTTTCATTTTGAATTGGCATATGAACACATTCAATATTTTCTTCATTTTTATCGAAAATTTTATCTTCTTTTACTTCATTTAAAAATTGATCTTCAAGAATTTGTACATCTCTAGCAACTACAACCTTTCTTTCAATTGGAATCCATACTCGATAACCTTTTGATTCTTCTGAATAACCGACTAAAATACCTTCTTTTGAACGCGGATCAAACTTTGATTTCCCTAATTGTTTTTCTAAAACAAATGATTTTGCTCCAAAAACTTTTAGATTACTTAAATCAGGTATTACTTTATTCCAAACTTCAAATGGAGAATGATTATCCAAACTAGATGTTGGACATCTGTTTCTTAGATAATTAGAAGTAGCTACTGCCTCAGCCCAAAATCCATGACTCAATCCAGATTGAATTAAAAGACATCGCGCCATTTCAATTAATGTCCTGTTTTTCCGCTCTGCCACTGCGTTTTGCTGTGGTGTATGGGGAACAGTTAGACGTCTGGAAATACCATTCTTCTTTAGGAATTCATCAAACTCTTTATTACAATATTCTGTTCCATTATCGGACATCAAACATTTAATCTTACAATTTGTCTGAGTTTCAACATATGCTTTATATTCTTTAAAAGCTTGAAGAACATCACTTTTAAGACGTAGAAATTTAACATCACACCATCGTGTACTGTCATCGATAAATGTTACGAAATATCGAGCATGTCCTAATGATTCTACTCTTGACGGTCCCCAAACGTCAGTGTGTATTAGTTCTAATTTCGCTGTACATCGTTCAGACTTCTTAGGAAATGGTAATACAGTAATTTTTCCTTTTAAACATATGTCACATGCCTCCAATTTCTTTTCTTCATTTATCTTCATACCACTAGCTAATTCTTTTCTTGAAATTTCTAACAGATCTTCTTTATTTAAATGTCCCAGACGATGATGCCATAACTTCAAACTTGCTGAATTATTATTTATTGCCGCATTTGCTTGCTCTTCACTGCCACAAACATAATATAAATTTCCAACTCTTTGTGCTAACAGTTTTATTTCACCATCTTTTCCAAAAATAGTTGCCCCAGTTTTAGAAAAACTGACAGTATTCCCATGATCCGTAATTCTCGCAACAGATAACAAATTAGTTCTTAATTCTTTTACCAATAACGTATCATTAAGTTTTACCGACCTATTTGATTTTCCATCTGTAGTAAAAACACGAGCAGTTCCTTTTGTACAATTTCAGCTTGTGCATCGCTGGTCAACAAAACATTTCCATTTGTTGACGTCATATTAATGAATGCTGCTTCATTATTATACATATGAGATGTACAGCCACTATCTAAACACCATCGACTATCACTTGATACCTGCTTCGTATGAAGAGCCTCTTCCGTTACTTGAAACGCATCTTCGACTTGAGCTTCAACTTTTGATGAATATTCTTGCTTTTCATCATTTGCTCTGTCTGGACAATCAGCTGCTTTGTGCCCAATTTTATTACAGATGAAACAATTATACTTAAATGGCTTGTTTAAATTACCATCGTTTCTGCGTTGCCCTCCTTGATATCCACTTCTTTGAAATCCACCTCTCTGATATCCATTTCCTTGATTTTTACTACCTTGAGGTCCACTACTTTGAGACGGTTTAAAATTTTTAAAGTTTTGCTTGACCCACATAACCTCTGAATTATCCATGTCACGTTGACTTTGAGCATCATACTTTTCAATAACCTTTTCTCTAAGTATATCTGGTTTAGGCAATTCATTTTGAGACTCCATAGCACATCTGAAAATTTCAAAACTTGAGGGCAATGCATTAAGAAGTAATGTTGACTGTAAATCATCATGCATTTCGACTCCCATAGCTGACAGCTTAGATATTATGTCAAAAAATTCCATCAGTTGAGTATGAAAATCACCGTTGTCTATTATCTTGTAAGATGTCACACGTTTGAGTAAACTTGCTCGTTTTACCGGTCCCGTAGATGCATATTCTGATTTTAACTTGTCCCAAATTTGTTTTGAAGTATTTAAACCTTTTACCATTCGTAATAAACTTGGATCAATAGCAATTATTAAATCTGATTTAGCTTTAGCATCTTCTTCTTCCCACCTTTCAACTTTTTGAGCCGATGCAGCATCATCTTCAACCAATGCGGGTTTTGGTTTCTTGCCATTTACATACATCCATGTACTGTTTTTTACCATTACAGCTTCAATTTGCATAGCCCACGTATCATAATTTCCTTTTGTAAGAGGCTTAATTGTACTTGACGATAACGACATTTTTTTTTTTTTTACTTTTTACTCTTATTAACAGCGATCTGGGCCCATAACCTAATAAATATTAAACCTTGTTTTCGTTTTAATATTATTTATTTTAGAGTAAGAATTACAAAAATATGTCGTGCTCTTAACTTTTCTTAATAACAACTGAACTGACAATTGTGTCTCTATGACAACATAAATAAAAACAAATAATACAGATGGTGCCAAAGTGCTAAATTTTAATTAGTCACTTAACAATTTCTATTCATGTTTTACTATTATAGACTCTTTCCTGTGGTTGGTGGACTGTCCGTTTGCAGTGCGTTGGGAGTTTATGGACTGAGCATGGTTGCCACACCGTGCTAACATACGTTCAAATCCACAAAAAGCAACACCACCATGTGGATATACTCTTCACCACAGTGCATTACAGTAAAAACCTGTGTATATGAACAATGTGGAGCAGGTTTCATGCCACATGTAAGAAGTATATAATTTATGCTGATACAGTGGTTTATGTAAACAGTAGTCTTTCTGGTGTTACCAGAATAAAAATCACCCTTTTTTGTCTTTTTTATTTTTTTAGATGCTGTTTCATAATTGGTACATTCATAGAACCAGTTAATTTAACAAGTTAGTTAAAATTCTTCTACTTTATTCAATATTTAGTATGTTATAACGTTCGGTAGTAAAGGGGTTAAAAAGGCATTAGAACTCTATCAATCTAGCGTTTAATAGTCTATTACACATGCCACCATATTGGATTCAATTCTCCATAAGACAAATGTTCAATTCAAATAAATAGTACAGCTTCATTTTTGAACGTACATTTTCAAACTAGACTAGTTTTAAAGAGGACACGATTGTCTACAGTTCCCTTAGACCAGATTTTAATGTTATATCTTGATTTGTTTTTTATTTACCAATTATTGTTGTTCTCTTTTCATTTTTTTATAAACCATAACCGTTAGAAACGATTTAGGGTACACTGGTCATAGTAGTCCTAAAACATATGTTAACAGTTGAGATTTGTATGTTAAGAAATGTAAGCGTAAAACGTTTAAGTGGAGTAATTTTCAACTGCAAAACGCAGGCGTCAGCTGCCTGGTAGCTAAGTGGGGAAGGAGAGTCAACTGCTACGACTGTTCAAATCACCCAATGGTTTAGGGGATGGACGGACAGACCACAAACCGGTCTTCTGATAGTCGACAGAGTTGGTAGTTCCAAAGGCAACACCAGGTAGCGGGTTGGAGGCTCGAGTGCGACAAGATATTTGCGTTAGAGAAGTCTGTTTTAAGTGATTAGAAGAGGCAATATAATAGTTATTACACCTAAGATTTGATGAATAATTCCTGAACTTATATAATTTTTATTCTTTTTCAAAATATTACTAAGACATCATGACCTAAAGGTCCTGTTGTCTAGACTGCACATAACAATGAATATCTTCGTTATTATTGTCAGGCGATTTTTTTCACATAAACACCAGGTACATTAGGTAAGTTAAATGAAAAAAATATCTTTTCATTTTAAAGGTAGCAAGTCTCTCCACGTGCAGTTTGAGGGACCAGCTTCAGCGTGAACGGTTAAAGGTGATATTACTTGTGATTTACGACTTATTCACAGACTGTTCCGTCCTGATAATGGCTATTTTAGTGAGAGCTGGTAAATCGCTGCGCCCCTCCCCGTCTGTGAGTTGTATGCTGAATAATATTAAATGAAATCGCTTGAATAAAATTGCAGCCACAGGTAGGGGTGGCTGAATATATTATTATTATCTTTTTATATATATCGTGAAACATCTACTCGTATTACGGGCTATGCCTAGCCGCAGGAGCTCGAGGTTATTTTATTTTGAAGTTATCAATCAAGAGATAGACTTTCACTCTAGTAATTAAATGGTTATATAGGTTCATGTAATTAATTTATCGAAACCCTAACAGGCTGCTCACTAAATTATATCATGCTATTTAACATATTATTTTATGAGTTATTCATACAATATCCATTCGGGAAATAATTAATTCACTTAAGATCACAGGGTTGATGTAGGAAAAAGTCATTAGGTTTATGATAGACTAAACGGTACGAACTTTTGACTTTTTCCTTTTGCGTCCATTAGTGCCAAATTATATGATGACATTATGCAATAATTTCATTCACATCCATTTAGTGAAAAAAGTTATCTGGTTTTTTATAGAAAATCCAGTTTCGAAATGTAGTGTAGGCGTTATGGCGTATTTTTATTTTTCATTTTAGTTAGATAAAGGGTGTTATACGGGGGTTATATGAATATAAGTTAAAGTTAATTGGAATTATTCAATTTCATTTTGTCACAGATAGTTTTATCCTTAATCGCAAATTTGGTATAGTTGATATTGTAGAATTAACGTGTGAGGATTTGTGATTAATTATTTCTGCTAAAAAATAAGTCAGATTCACTTCTCCGTTAGATTTTGTTTAAATTATGTATTGAGAATAAGACACAGGATATATTTTAGTTGTTAGAATATTTATTATATTTTACCTAAGAAAATTAATGTTTTCAACTGTTGCTGGTTTTTTTTTTTTTTTAACATTGGTTTTTCTACAGGACTTTTTCTCATGCATTATTATTTGTGTTGTTTAATATTATGTACTGCAACAGAAAATAAAATAATGTATTTCTATTTCTAGTTTATTGCCGGCAGGATGGCTCACTGGCTAAGGCTTCCTACTGCAGAGCCCAATGTCCAAGATCTGAATCCTCAACTAAGGTAACGTTCGTGACTTACTCGTTGAAGCTCAGCGCATGGCTGCAGGCTCATGTTAACTGGCGAGTGAAATTGTTATTAAAAAAAGGAAAAAAACACTACTCCTCTGTTCTAGATATCTCTAGATCTAAATAAGGTTTCACTCAAGAGAAGATTGATTAAGATTGTAATAATTTACTTGTGCTATAATTAAGACGTTATGCAAGGGGCCTCCAAATATCATAATTTCATAATTCTTTTTCAAATTAGGCCCATTTATCTTTTAAAGCAACCTTACATAAAATAGTTATCCAAAACATTTTCTATTTGTTAGTAATATTATTGATCATAAATTAATACTTTGGTTTTCTTTATTAAAATATTATTATTGATAATGACATACGAGTACAATTTTTTGTGTGACTTTTTTCTTTATATTTTATAAATGAGATAGTTTGAAAAGATTGAGACTGAAGTGGTGGATACTGCAACAGTATTCGAAAAATCAGGCAGTGTGTACTGTAAAATACAATTAATGGTATTTAAAACATTTATTACATTATCACTGTTTGCTACTGAACATCCTACATAAACGTTATACGGCGTATATGTGCTTATTTATACATTTTCATGTAAGTTTAAAGGCTACAACAATCAAAAGAACACAACTGTTAATTTGTTACTCAAATTATTTATATAAAGGTTTCCTCTGAACTTTATAATAACAACACATCTTACTTTATTTCTATCAGCTGTTACATGTGTTACACGTTGTACTGGAAAATTACACTGTACATATTGTCACACGAATTATAATTTTTCTTATTTTTAATACGTTTTTTTAAACCTTATAGTATTAGATTCGTATGATTATATAAGCAGAAAAATATTATTTATTGTGTTTTTATCACAATTATTGGTATTTGAGTTGATTACAATTGAAAATTATAAATGGATACCATTGTGGAACTGTTAATTGAGTATAACTACTAATTTTTCTAAAAATTAATTTTTATGCTAGAAAGTCCAGCCTAATAGTAAACTAACTGAATAATAATTGTAATTCTATATGAACAAGAAACAAAAACCAAGATAAGTTATCCTTAGAGAGACACCCTGTATAATCTATAATTAAACATTTATGTCATTTATCAATTTCGTTGTACCTATGATTTACTTTTATTATATAGTACACATTAAGTCTTTGATGTCTTTAACTTAGTTCATTCAAGTTCTAAGTTAAATAACTACATTCAATGTGTAAATAATTGAATCTAATAGCTTAATTATAAACAAACAAAATAATAACCGTTACTAAGCAAAAAATACAATTTAGAACGAAAAACTCCCTTTAATCGTGTTTTTCTTAAATAAATACGTTCAAACATAATAACATTTATGTGTGCTTTTTAAATAAAATACAAACAAAGAATTTTATAATTTAAAACAGGGTAGACTGCAGTAAATAAAATATCAAGTTATTAATATTGTTTGTGAAAGTGGAACGAATGGCTTTGAGTTCAAAACAAACAGCGGGTTTTGATGTTGAATGCGCCCTGTTTACACAAATACCCCCCACCCCCCAACCCCCTCATCGTTAGCAAAACATCCCGTGTTAGTCTACTCGTTTTATCCGCGATGTTTGCAGTAATATGTTGATTATTCATTCACTTGTTAATTAATTAACATTGGAAATAATAACGTGGAAATTGTGGATTTCACACTCTCCCCCACTAATTAGTTGCTCTGCTGAGTCCCGAGATGGGTGATGTCAGCTCAGTCAGTCGATTGAAATCACTGTTCGAAATTGACAAGGCAACGTACGTCTGTCTGTCTACATTAGAGGGGATATATTTTGATTTAGTCATTTTATTTTCTTGGGAGATTTAGTTTTTTTTATTTATTTGTATTTTTTTTACTTTTCAAACCTTACTCAGCTCATTCTCCATAAACTGTTGATCTGTGCGGGGAACTTATCAGATGAGTAAGGGCAGAATTAGTACAGTACAAGATGAATATTACTGATAAAAACTAACAGTCTAGGCCAGGATTCGAACCTGTGCTGTCTTTAGCTCAGGTACAAAGTCCTGACGCCTTAGACCGCTCGGCCACTGGCTCTCACAGAATGTTCAGAAATTAAAGAATTACTATTTTCAGAGTGAATACTAATTTCATCGTAGCTCTAGCTTTCAATAACGATATATTCCTCATTTCTGACAGTTCTCTGTTAATTATTAAATCAGATTGTTAGGTATAAGTAGAAATAAGCCAATACCGCTCAATGTTTTCCATCGGTCAGGACACTAATACAGAAGTTTGGGGTGTCCATGTTGGATATTAGTCAGGCTCCGGATGTTGTCTAGGTAAGATAACTGAGAATAAGGCTTGTAAATTAGCTAACAATAAGACCAATACAACGTGGTTCGGACTCCACATGAAGCTGTAGGTCCCTTAGTTTCTAATTTAACTAGGGTTACTTACCCGATACCGTCAACGATTCTAGTGATGTTTAGTAATTGCTGATTACTATAGTTTCGACCTCATTGGGTCATTATCAAATCATACAAGACGTCAGTTTCACAATCTCACTTCTGACTTGAAGTTTGTCAATTGTATGTAATTTAAATGGAATGATAAAACTGTGGACTTGTAACACATATTCACATTAACACTTATACACATCTATATACTATTACATTTAGCACACTTAACACGTATTAAAACTTGTTGCCGGCCGGCGTTGCGATACCGAACTCAAACCAGGGAAACCCTTAGTTTCCCTGGTTATTTGGCTATTAATAAATGAATAATCTTCTTTGTTTCTATTCTAATGAAACGTTCTTTCTAATGAATAGTCGACTTTAGTTAGTAAGTCCCAGGGCGAGCCTCAGCTACTGGGCGGGTCGCACGTGGCGGATAGCGAACGTTCCATCCTGTCTTTGATAGGGTGGACAACTGTGAATAAGGGGCAACCCCAATAAGCAGTCCCGGAGCGAGGCTCGCAGGGGCAGCTGAGGTGTGCAGCTGACGGGAGCAGTGACCCCGCGGACCCTGAACTCAGCACCACACCCAACTCACACAATTACATGACACTGTCTCAGGGGCTAGAAGTAGGAATGGAGCCGCCAAACCTCGGGTACTATGACCCTAGGGCTCTTGAGGGTACAGTTGTTAAAACCGGGATGGCACACCGGGCTGCCAGATAGTACAGGGGCCCGACCTGGCCTCACCAGCATGTGGTGGCTGCCCTATCAGCTGGCGAAAATCCCGATCCTGTTTACACTGCCAGTTGGTGACTGGATGGGACCATGTAAATGGGTTAGGGGGGCACTTCCGAGGCCACAGGGGTTCCTGGGGGCGTGGGTGCGCTCGAGGGGAGGTAGCAAAAGAAATATGGATGGCCCTTGGGACTGGAACACTGATACACACACATACATACACATACATAATAACAAATAAAAAACAATGGAAAGTCAACAACAAGGAACATGTCTGAACGTGCCAGAGGCAAGGGAGCAGCCCAGCTCGGAGGTGAAGGCAGACAAGGGCGGTGAGTCTTCGGACCCTGCCCAGTCTGGCAATATTAGGACCACGCAGGAGGCCTTTGAGGCCTTCGCGCGTGAGTCTCAGGCCCGGATGGATGAGGATGAGGAGTTTCTCTCATCCTCTCCACACCCTCCCTCCCTAGAGGTGCAAGCCCTGCAGGAATGCGTGGGCTCGCTGAATCTGGGGGAGGAGGGGGAGGGGACGTCGGTGGCCCAGGGCCCGGGGAAACCTGGACCTGGCACAACGGCAGATCCTCCGGGTAAGAGGAGGAGGCCCAGTGGGGCGGCAAGAAGAAGGAGGATGAAGGCAAAAGCCGGGAATCTGGGGCAGGAGGCTACGGGGAACCAGACGGGCGCTGGGGGCAACCTACAGTGCACATCAGGGAACCCTGCTGAGGCCCGGACAACCGGCACTAAGCGTGGTAGGGACGATTCGTCGGACCAACCAGGCTTAAAAGCCTCTCCTACGGGAGTGGAGACCCAGGGTCAACCTAGGAAGAAACCTAGGCCCCAGGGAACCACTCCGAAATCTTCAAAAGAAGAGAAGCGCCCTAAGGCCTCCTATGCCAGAGTGGCAGAGGTCGGCTTGAGGGTGGCTATAGTGAGAGAGGGTTTCCCTCTGGTCAAAATAGATCAGGAGGCACAGCTCCGGGAAGTACAGGTAGCTGTGGGCTCGGAGGTGGACAGGCTCCTTGGTGGGGACTGGCTGCCGAGAATCCGGGACACGTACCTGTCGAAGGGTGCTGTCGTGGTGGTCTGCGAAGACCAGTCCACTGTGGACTGGGTGAAGACCATCACTCCTGGTTTGAAGATATGGGAGGGATCCGTACTGAAGGTAGTAGGTATGGATGCACTTCCTAGCTTCAAAAAGGTATTTCTCTGGATCCCGGGTCCCCCGGCGAGTACAGAGACATACCTAAAAAGACTATGTCACCTTAACCCAGGCCTCCAAACTGAGCTGTGGAGGACACTGGACCGTAAGGAGACACCTACGGGTGTTCGACTTGTGGTCACGGTGGACTCTGCCTCACTGAAGGTCATGGAGAATCAGCAGAGGAAGCTATACTGCGGAGTCGGCATGGCTACAGTCATGCTGCCCGTAGGAAACTCCTCCAAATAAGATAGGTACTCTAATAGATGTAGGGTTAGGGCTTGACCTTTTAGGCACTAACTCTCTCTGTTTGAGTTCCAGGGAAAGCTACCGAAACGGTAGAGACGAGAAGAGGCTTGGGCTACCCAAAGCAAGAGGAGGACCAAGGGACAAGGAGCTGGAGTCGAGGTAATGGTAAGTTTCTTACAAGCCAATCTTAATCATAGTATTGAGGCCTCTACTATACTAGCTAGAACTGTAAGAGATAGAGGGGTTAATGTTGCTCTGATTCAGGAACCGTGGATTCGGGATGACTGTATTAAGGGTCTCAACATTCCTACATATAAGCTCTACGGGGGATCGGGCGGGCTGAAGCCGCGTGCGGCCATTTTGGTTGCAGGCGTGGATAGTTGGCTCATACCGGAATTCTGTGGAGGAGACGTGGTTGCAGTGATCATTAAACTGCAAGAGGTAAATGGCGTAAGGAGGAAACTGGTGGTTGCATCAGTATACCTCCCATACGACAGGACGACCCTCCCACCATCAAGAGAGATGGTGGCGTTGGTGGATTACTGCCGGAGCGGGAACCTTGAGCTAGTGGTCGGCTGTGACTCCAACTCTCACAATGAGGTTTGGGGAAGCAGTGACACGAACGAGAGGGGCCTTGCTCTTGCAGAATACCTGGGAGGTACCGATCTTTTGGTACTAAATAAGGGTAATCTCCCAACCTTTTCGAACATCATTAGGAGGGAGGTTATAGACATAACTATGGTCTCAGCCACAATGTTTCAGGACATGGGGGACTGGGAAGTTTCGCAGGAACCCTCGTTGTCGGACCACAGACACATCTGCTTTGTGCTTGAGGGCCAGACAACAAAGAGGGTGTACAGGAATCCCAGACTGACAGACTGGGCCTCCTACTCGGTGGAACTGTCTGACAGATTGGATCTAATTCCTAAAGGCCAGATTCGATCTGGGCAGGATCTAGAGGAGAGGGCGGCACTCCTAACGGAGGCTGTAATCACCTCTTATGAGAATAACTGCCCTTTGAAACAAAGGGATGCTCGAAGCCGGAGATGGACCCGAGAATTAGAGGACCATCGAAGGAGAACCAGAAGGCTCCTCGGCAAGGCCAGCAGGTCCGGTATTGATGCCGACTGGCTGGCCTACCGGGAGTCTCAAAGAAACTACAGGCGGGAGGTTCGCAGATTCTCCAGGAAATCCTGGAGAGACTTCTGTTCCTCTATAGAGACAACCTCAGCGATGTCTAGGCTACACAAAGTGCTGGCTAAGGACCCTGGGGGAGGACTGGGACCCCTCATTAGAGAGGATGGGGAGTGGACCAGTTCAGAAGAAGAGACCTTGCAACTTTTATTTGAGACTCACTTCCCGGGATCCGTCGAGGAACCGGCGGCGGGCCCCCCCACTTTGGTGGGGCGGGCTTGCACTGGGGCCTCGCACGGGGACTGGAGTGAGGCAAAGAAGGTTGTCACAGAGCAAAGGATTAGGTGGGCTGTTGAGTGCTTCGCCCCCTTCAAGAGCGCTGGGCCGGATGGTATCCTACCTGTGCACTTGCAGAGGGGTCTGGAGCCGCTCCTACCCCACATGACCGCAATTTGTAGGGCCTCCCTGGCCTTGGGTTATATCCCAAGGATGTGGAGGACCGCAAAAGTAGTGTATATCCCCAAATCTGGAAGGGGTACTCATTCCAGACCTAAAGACTTCAGACCGATCAGCCTCATGTCTTTTCTTTTAAAGACATTGGAGAGGCTGGTCGACAGGCATATGAGAGACGGGATATTGAGAGATAACCCACTCCATACAAACCAACACGCATACATGGCTGGGAGGTCGGCGGAGTCGGCTCTTCATAGACTCGTCACGAGGGTTGAGGGGACGATTCGGCAGAAGGAGCTAGCCATGGGTGTCTTTACGGATATAGAGGGGGCGTTCAATAATGTCTCCCTACAGTTTATGATCGATGCTGTCGTTAGGACGGGCGTCAATGGCATCATTGTCAGATGGATTGAGGCCTACCTACGCAGCAGAACGGTTAAGGCAACATTGAACGAAGCGTCAGTTCAGGTTGTAGTCGGGAGTGGCTGCCCCCAAGGGGGCGTCCTTTCCCCTCTCCTGTGGTCCTTGGTGGTTGATGACCTACTAAGGGCGCTGAACGAGATGGGGGTATATGCTCAGGCATACGCGGACGATGTGTGTATACTGGGCGTTGGCAAGTTTGCCAGCACGGTGTCGGACATCGTCCAGGCTGCCTTGAGATACCTAGAAAGGTGGTGTAGGGACAAGGGGCTCTCTGTTAATCCTAACAAGACAGAACTTGTACTTTTCACTAGGAAGAAGAGGCTGGATGGCCTATACATGCCCACCATGGGAAATATGGAGCTAAGAGCTACAGGGTCGGTTAAGTATCTGGGGGTTATCCTGGATGCTAAACTGAACTGGCTCAAGCACCTGCAGGAGAAAGCCAGGAAGTTTAGAATGGCTTTCTGGGCTTGTCGGAGGGCCATCGGGACAACGTGGGGTCTAAAACCAAAGATGGTTTACTGGCTATACACGAGTGTACTTCGGCCCTCACTATGTTATGCGGCCGTTGTCTGGTGGCCGGCCATGGCACAGAATAGTGCAAGGCTAACACTAGACAGATGTCAGAGAATGGCGTTCCTGGGAATCACAGGCGCAATTAGAACAACCCCATTGGCGGCGATGGAGGTCCTCACTGGGCTCCGCCCAATGGACCTGTTTGTAAAAGGGGAGGCCTGTAAAGCGGCCTTCAGAATAAGGACGACTGGTGGCTGGCTTTCTGGCCAACCAGGACTCCACGGGAGTATACTATCTGGGGACGTTGGTCTGGACCCGTTGATTTCGATGGGAACAGACTTAATGGTACCTAAGTACAGAATTGACAGGCGGGTTAGGGCCTTCCTTCCAAGCAGAGATGAGTGGATGGGGAGTACCGAGCCCGCTCAAGTAAAGGGAAGCGTCTGGTATACAGATGGCTCACTTATAGAAGAAGGTGCGGGTGCGGGGGTGTACGGGAGGGGAGCACGGAAAGTTCTGTCTGTACCTCTAGGGGCCCATGCAACCGTCTTCCAGGCGGAGGTGATGGCTATCATGATAGCCACACAAGAAGAAATGCGTCTAGGTGGCTTCGGAGGAGTTGTCTCAATCTGCTCGGACAGCCAGGCGGCAATAAAGGCGATCATGGCACCACGTACAAGCTCTAAGCTGGTATGGGAGTGCCAGGGGATCCTGGAGACTCTCTGCCAGCGTAAACAGGTGAGACTCATATGGGTCCCTGGGCATGCTGGTATTGATGGGAATGAGAGAGCCGATGCTCTGGCTAGGAGAGGGGCAAAGTGCCCACTGCTGGGGCCGGAGCCGGCTCTTGGTATTCCTCTTCAAAAGGTAAAAAGAAGAATTGACAGGTGGACCTCTGAGAAACACGATAGCAGATGGAGGACCGAGTCCGGGCTCAGGCAGTCTCGTGCTCTTATCCAAGGACCGGGTCGCAGGTACAGCGGAGATCTGCTGAGCTGTAACCGGGCCAAGGTGAGGGCGGTTACGGGTATGCTGACCGGACACAATCTTCTTAACAGACATATGAAGATTATGGGCCTAACAGAGGACCCCACATGTAGGCTCTGTGAGGAGGATGAGGAGAGCTCCATACACATCTTTTGTCATTGTGGAGCTCTCTCATCTCTTAGGTATAGGACTCTGGGTGCCGCTTTTCTGGAACCAGAGGATATTAGAAGGGCTACACTCGGGGAGATCATTACCTTCATTAGGGGGACTGGTCTCTTGTGACACTGTCGCCAGTCTCGGGGCGCAAAGGGCCATAGAGTCTAGGCGCAGTGGGCTTGGTGACAGGACCACAACCCGGTGTATCTAATCTAATCTAATCTAATCTAGTTAGTAAGTGACTACACTCGTTCACCTTCACTCATCACACTCATTTACCCCTCATATTCAGCCATATATACGACGTCTTAGTTATGAGTACTGATTACGTATTATGTTGTGAAGATATTATTCATTATTTCGCAAATAATAATAAATTATACAAACACTTATTTTAATATAACTAGCAGCAAGGTTTTAAAGCACGGTAAAAATTTTATATCTAAAATGCTAATTTCAATATGATTATATCTTGACTTTCTTATGAATAATATTTGATTAGTAAGACTGTTTTGGATTTAGAATGTGTTAATATTCTAAGCCAACAAATCACTAAGGAAATTATTTCACAAGTTATGAAACCGATGAAACAAGCATCCCGTTTACTGGATACTTTTGAAACAAAAATCCATTTAATTATTGTTACCCAGTGGAAAGGTATCTTATTACGAAACGTAGTGATTTGATGGAATACGAGATCTTGCATCAATGATTCTTAAATAAATTTCTTCTTTGTAATTATTCTCTTTGACAAACATAATTTGAATTATATCAGTTCCATCAAAGATGAAACATTCCATCCTTAAGTAAAATCCTTCCAAATACTTTTAAATTATTTACAATTTTCAGATTTAAATAACGATGAAAACATTATTTAAAATATTAAATATGTTTCTCATAATTAAAATAATAAAACTAATTCTGGATGTATTGCGATTTAATATCTAAAATCATTATCAATCCATTTTCTACGATCAACATAAACTAAATTAAAATTTAAATAAATACAGTTGTTTATAAATATAAAAAGAACAACACTTAGCAATCTTTTTTGGTGTTTTTAATGTTCAAATTTTTTTGTATTCTGTTTTCAACTGATGGTCTTTAGAGACAGAAATCGATTTTGAACATTAAAAACACCAAAGAAGATTGCTAAGTGTTGTTCTTTTTATATTTATAAATATATTAAGCAATCTAATAGCTACAAATGTCAAAAAATACAGTTGATTAATTTTTGAAAAATAATAAGTAATAAACATGTTTTTTTTGTTTACAAAAGAGTATTTGATACTAATATAGTATGATAAAATTAAGATGTATATAATTTAGTTGCCATTGAAAATTGTAGGTTTTTCATTATAGGTTTGTACATAGGATTTAGTGTTGTTCTTGGTTGTAAAATACTATTTTTCTCTATAAACATACAAGCAGCTTCTTTAATATTTCTTTTTTCCGATTACTATCTTTATAAGTTATGCTTAATTTTGACCATATTAATTTATGTCCAGTATTTTAATTTGGTTAACTAATTTTGAATGATCATGTTTTCTGCACCAGCTGTTTGAAATTGATTTTTGAATTAAATAATTGCCAAATTTACTATTATGTAAAAAGGAAAGGAGTAGATTGGATGTTTCTTCCCCTTAGGAATGACATTTCAAAAATCCCTTCCTTAAGGTTTCCTAGTAGCCTTCCCTCCAAATATCATCAAACTCTGTCTAGACGTTGAAGAGATTTCGTGATAAGAGAGAGTAGATCGTTTTTGGATTGCATGTATAAAAATAAAGTAACTCGCCATAATTGTGATTCTTCTTCTGGTAATCCAAGACGGATACGGTTCTTACATTTGGCAATAGTTAGCCGTTACCATGTTAAGTTTACAACCGTATTCTACGTACACATTTGTAAGTAATTACGAACAATCCTATGATAAACTACACTATAGTGTACATGCTAGCTGTAAATTTTATATATGAGGGTACATAATTAATGATAGTATTATTAACAAAAATTTTATTTAATATTTGGAAACAAGTCCACAACAAGATTAAACATTATGATGAGAATGCTCTAGTTTCTAGGGCACGCCATCCATCAAATCGTCGGGAGATCGCTCACTGTTCTTGTTAATAGAAACAGAAAATTTGGGTTAATTACATTCAGAACTTAAATAATATTTAGCAAAATAATATATGTGTGCAGAAAATCTTTTACTTATCTTTATCATCTCCCATTTGCTAAGGAAGCCTGTGACGATAAATCGACGCGAGGAAGAAAAACGAAAAACACCTTAGTAGACCATTGGCTTGATTTACCGCACTTTGAAGGAATCTGCAATCTTCACGTAGGTCTATACATTCTTCAACGTATCCGATCAGGATGATTAGAGTAATTGTTTAAGGAATAGGGGGGGGGTACGTGTATTTGACAGTAAGAGTATCGGGAGAGATGATATCACATGTTGGGAGGTAGAGTAGGAGGACCTAACAACAGGTTGTGTCTGAACCTGCTCAACCACAGAGAATAAAAAAAAAGTCCCATCCAGTAGTGGCGCTGAATGTGTGGCAAGTACTTATTTATCAACTTTGCTATGCACCTTGCCAGTACCTCTCTTATCCTCCCCCAAATCCACAAGGATAAATGTAGTTAGATTTATAAGGATGTGCATTAGTTGTAATTTATCTATAACTGCCACAAGAAAACGACCTCTGTTTATTTCCTCTATATGTATCAACCGATACTGTTATGTTACCATATTCGTACACACATTTATATGACAATGACTATGCAAAACACTTCATTCCGCTTCCCATTGGCTACCTACTAGAACAATTCAAATATGTCTATTAGCACTACTCGATCTTGTCCACAAATTATGAGACCAGACTTGCTTTAGCCTGATTTAACATTTATATCGATCTACACAAGTTCAATTGTTTTATATATGTAAGTGTATGGCACGTAAAAAAAAGCAATTTTGACAGTTGTTTATAAGGATAAAGAAAAACAAAAGCTTCTGACTTGCATTCAGGGGGAGAGTAGGTGGTAATAGCATTGATTACATAAACCTACAATAGATAAACCATCTAATAGGAATATTTGTGGCAGTAATTTTGTTAGTTTGTGTGGCCCGCAACCACAGCTGGTTTAAACTGCATTACATTTACATGGGACTACACTAGCGCTCCACAATGGACCACAAAAACAGCTGATATTTTGAGACTCAAAATTTAACATTGGATGGGAAATCTATTTGTGTATAAAATCAATGGTAATAGTTAGCAGCTTACGTTATGTTACGTTTCATTAGATTAACTAGGTTAGGTAAATTAAGTTAGTTTCGGTAGGTAATATAGATTACATAACGTAATGTTGAGGTAGCCGCTTTAACATATCCTTTTGTCCCTTTCGAGTTTCTCTGTCAAATAACCAAATATATCCTTATTTATGACATGCTCTAACTTGAAAGTAATCAAACAATGCAGTTACAATGTATCTTTTAGACAGCCTTTTTGGTTTGCTTTGTTATTTTATCATACAGTTATGCCGTAAGTGGAGATAAATAGTTATTTATCTACGTTTACTACACAAATATTTTCAAGCTGAATTGTTTTTTCAAAATATCTGACACAACCTTACGATAATTGCTGTCTATTTTTAGTGGTTTGTAGTCCATAAGTCAATATATGTTGAGTGGGTGGGGACAGTCGTTAAATATGTTCATGTGGGGTGGGTTGTAGGGCCAGAATCGTAAGATGGGCCAGAAGTGCATAAATTCTTAATCCATGTTCACTGCCTCATCAATGATCTTTTGACTACACCGAACCGACAACGTTTATTTTAAATGTCACATTGTTTATTTAAAATTGAATACTCTAAGCTAGTAAGCTACCAATAGATTGGCAACCATTGAATAAACGATGTTATCACTAATTCAAAGGGGTAAACCAATTTTTGTTTTTTATCTTTGTTATTGAGATTATTTTGTGCCATATTTTTAATTTGAACTCTCTCACCTCCAATTCTAAAATTCAGCTGCAAATGACAGGCAGCAAAATATTTACCTTTGGTGTATCGAATGTGCGTTTCGTTTTAATTTAGGTAATTATTCGAAGTGAGATGTAATTGTAAAAATATCACGGGTTGATCAAAATAGAAGATATTGTTCAGTTAGATGCCTGTTCTTCGCTCTCAAATAGATGCTAAAGGATAAAATAGTTATGCAGCTAAAATATTTTAAACAACAATTAAATTTAATTGTTTTTTTATTTATTTTTTTTTAATTCACACTAATAATATACAGGGTGGGAACAAATATGGAAACGCTTTCACAACAATGTTATTTTTTGCCGTAGATGATTTGATAATTAAAGTTTCATTATAATTGTGTTCCATAAAGTATAATTTTGTATCAGAATAATTAACAACCATTAAATAGCTAATATATAATATTGTTCAAATTAGATACTTTAAAATTCAAATGACTTAGAAAGGATAAACCTTTCGAAGTCCGGCTTGCGGCAATTAATTTCTCTTGAATAGACCTTTCATTTGATACCAAACTCGACCTAGGCTTAAGTTGAAGATTTTCGGTCAACTCCTCGTGGGCCGTCCCCCTTAAAAAATGAAATGTCGCTAATGGCGTCAAAAAGCTTTGTTACCATGATGATGTACAAGATTTCACTTTCACAAGTGAAGCTATACAAAAGTTGTGAAAGCAATACAAATATTAGCATATTTAGTTGGGAAAATTCAGAACATTGTAATTGTTGAACGATTTACTGTCTTCTGGTGATAATATTACTTGAAACATAGAAAAGAAACTTAATATAATTGCTATTCAAGTTCCTTCAGACTACGACTACAGTCCTGCGGGAGTTACGTGAGAATACATACTTTAAATATGGCCTGGATGTCCTTAAATATGAAATAAAATAACTGAAGATTTGTAAGATTACTGATTTTTGAAAGTTCACAAATATGATTAAAAAATCCTTGGAATCCAATACTATTAAATTGGTCCAAATAGTTAAATAAAGAGTTCAGGAAATGTCTAATTTAAAGGCCCTAACAAAGATTGTTTTATAGGCTTTCTTTATGACAATTTTATGACAATATTATAAGCTTTTCCAGCCATTAAATTCTGTTCCAAGTTAAGGCACGAAAAATATCTTACAAGCACGTTTATTATGCTTCAAAATAATACTAGATAAGTGGTGCTTGAAAGCCGTAATTTCAAGAACGTCTCGAGATGTAGTGTTGGTGCATTATGACAGGTCATGCGTTATGACAGACCAGGCATTAATATAAAAATGATTTACAATCCCGTTCGGTGCGGGGGAAGGGGTGACCTTGTGCCTGCACGATCACGTCCAGCGTGCCCTCGGCCACGCATTGTCACAATCCAATAGACCTAGCCATTAGAGGAGTAGATGGATTGTCCCGTTCCTCGCCTTGGCTCAGAGAAATTGGTCACACCTCACTGGCCGTGAATGGTGTCTGACTCTTCACCAGGCTCCAGCAGCTGGATTTGAAAAGAAAATCCTATTTGTGTGAAGTAAATACCACTGACCCACTCAGCAATTGAAAACGAAATTGATCTAGTGATTGTCTGGTATTGAACACCTTGTAGGCACTTGTTATGAAGGAATTCTTTAGTAAACAATAACTAGTTTTTTCTGTATTTAGTTTTAAGGGAGGGTTTAGAGTTCGTAGCTATGATGTTCACCTCCCTTCATGGATGTTCTTACTTAATTCCATCCCAGGCATTACAATCAAGAGATTTTTCCAACGATACTTCCTACTGAGTACAAAGTATACATATCCAAAACACAATATTCACACCAAGGAAAAATTTCAAAAGCTACTTGGGTGACAGCCCACTTTCGATGTAGAGACCTATGCAGATAACATGGTAGAAAGTGTTATTCTAGGAAGAGGCTAGATGGAGATCTTTATTCCTTCACTGAACGTAATATATTAGTAATGAACATAAGAATTATCCTAAATATTAATCTAATTTGGAAGAATTTGAACAATCCTATTAACAGACGTGATTCGTAATACTAAGTAACTTAAAACAGTAGACGTCAGAGAGCGCTTTTGCAATCAACATTTTACTCGCTTCTATGTGACTCTTCTAAATGCTGACTTTCCTCCAAAAATATTTAGATGATCGTTATGAATGTTATATGGTCCTCGAACTCGGTCATAAAATCTAATAAGATCTGACGATATGATGATTTTTGTTTACTTACGCATAGTCTCAAATCTTCAACAGTTTTCTCTATTCAACAAACATTCTTTCTCATTATGGGTCCTAGTAAATTCTGATTTCCCACAAATTTACTCTCCCTCTCTCCCAACTTCCTCACAACTTCTAAATGTTTAACCATCACACAAGCTTTAAACTTTTCTTTGGATAGTACATGTTTTGCTTCAAATGACAATAACGCTAGAAGTAGCAAATTAACAGTTTCCTTGTCAGTTACCAGACAAGGCAGGACAAAATAAAAGTAATTATATAGGAACTGAAGAACATCACTTACTCATTTTCATCATTGAGACTTTTTTTATCCATTGCAATCCTTAACCTACAATTTTGAGGCTATAAAGTGACAACAAATTACTATCTTTCATATGATATTCTTTACTTTTACTGTTCAGTTTATCTACTATCACTCGTTTCCCTAAGTTCTTCTTTATATTTAATTTCAATTTGTTATGTACTGTATTCAAAACTTAAAAACATCCCTCTAACACATCCTTTACTTTTCCGATTACTTACGACCAATATACGATAAATACGACTCCTATCCATGTTCGTCTAAACATTCCTTTATTGTGATTAAACCTTTGCAGCACACATTTTCCTAATTCCGTTTCGTCTCTCATTTCTTCCCTTGCTCATATCATATAGTTAATAGTCTTTTATCAAGTTCATGCTTCAAGCTACCCATTTTATTTAGTAGAAATTCTTATTCTTCGAGAGATAACCACATCAATAAATTTCGTGCATTACGCACTGGATCAGCCAACGTTTCACCCTCGTCATCAAAAATTACCCCATCATCTGGGTGGCATACTGCAATTACCTGCTAATACCACTAACTAGTGAGTCGACGGAGTTACAAGCAGTTCCAAAGTTAACACTAGGAAGAAGGTTGGAAGCTCAATTGTGAAAAAAATGTTTCCTTAGAGAATACTATAAAGCATATTATTTCTCCCCAGGGTTTTCATTTTAAATTACAGTATATTTTAGGAAATTAATTATTTATGTTAAGTATAACATAACATAAAAATATGTTTTAAGTGTGTAAAAATATATGTTATTTATAACAATATACACGAATTAATTAAAATACCTCCTACCTAACATTTAGCCTAAGGTTTCAGCGATTGCAGGGACAATCTATCAATTCTAAGTGGATATTAAATATCCTTTAAATAACCCCAATGTCCGGTGACCCTATTGGAAGGTTTGCTGGAGTCTTGCCAACCCTGAGAGCCCAGGAGCCTTCCAAATTGCCTTCAATGCTTTTCAATAAGGTGATTTATCAACATACCTCCCCCTTTAATACAATCAAACCATAAACAAGGTTTCGAACCCTCCCCTTGCCTCTGGAGTGCTATTATGTAATAACCGAATTCCATCTTCACACTAAAGTTACTTTGGATTTTATTGTATTACACCTTGTGTTTGGATATATTAAATAAGATTATGTAGTACTAAAAATATGGAGTTTGAGATTCTTTCGTTAGGCATAAGTTATAATAATGTTGCAACTTTATTTTAATTTAGTCACCTTATTCCACCTCTCAGGTCACTGTTAAATGTCACCCCCCTTTGCAAGCAGGTCACTGAAAATTACTACCGATGTACTATTCATTATTAACACGCCGGTCATAGATATATGGGCGAATATGATTGGTGAATAGTGTGATGAGTGTAGATTCAATAGTGGAGCACTGCTGCTCCGGACATATTTCAAGAATGTTTACCGCAGTTTTTGTACTTCAACTAAATTATAATGAAGAACAATTATGTGACTAAGTTCTAGGTTGATAAATAGGTACATAACTGTCAAATATACAGTATGAGACCTTAATTACAAAATAATATAAAAAAATACAGCGTGCCTCTTTAAATTATTTTGTCATTTACAACATTAAAAATGCATTTTGAAACATACAACTAACACATATGAACTTAGGAACGAACAAGCAAGTCTTAAAAGTGGTTAAGTTGTATTCTTAGTGAAAATACTAAGTGAGCGACGTAGATTAACGTATTAACCATTTAGGAAGAATAAATTTAACCAATTGAGTTCAAATTATAGTAATGCCAATTGTACGTAAAAGAACTGTTTAAGGGCAGTTACTTACGTCATTCAAGTTCATTAAAAAATATATTCAAACAAGATTGTAGTTTCTTCAAAACATTGTTATTGGATAGATTCATAGGTAATTAATTAATCGATAACCAACAATAAGCAAGTGTATGTATGTAAGTTTGGCTGTTCTATAGCTCTTCCACCTACCTGTGCCGGCCAAACACATACATAACCGGCTGGGATCCCCCTAGGGTGACTTTCCAGCTCCAGATAAATTAATGCACGATTCTTACTTTAATGTTACATTGTTGAGATTTGCTAGCACTCTTACGAACGTCACATGTATTGAGAGTTAGTAGAATCGTTCCAGATCTTGCCACTGTGAGTGCCGCAAACATCCTGCTTACTTCACTCACAGTGATGACGTAAGCAGGTCCTTGTATAGCCATGCGTGTTTCAACACGCCTCAATATTTACAGGACTATTGATCACCAACACAGCATTTTTCGCTAGAAAAAAAATATTGATTGTAATTATAGTTACATAATATTTCCTAAAGTAGAAAATTATTTTTATTGTGTTAATAAAAGTGCAATTTTTAAGCATTTGAAAAGCAATTGATCAACCATTAGTATTGTGTTAACTGTACAAAATGCTACTTAAATATCCTCTTATAAATGCGTTAATTTATTTTCATAAAGCACATACCTGTAGAGATGTGACATAGTTTTTTAAGGTAGATTTTGAACGGATAATATTGTGATCTAGAATCAAGTGGTCAGTATTTTAGTCACATACAAAGTTCTGCTGGAAGGCGGAAGATTGTCTGGGCGAGCAAACAAATTTCCTATAGTTCTCCAAACATTTCAACAGTACCTGAAGACATAAAGGTCATTTTAGTTAGCCCGATCACTCAGTAATGGCTTTTATTGTAGGTGGCTTAAAATTTAACCACTTTGCGTTCTATGACTGTTATGAAATACATGCATACACAGAGATTTGTATAGGGTGGCCAAAGTACTAGCCACTGTCCTGTAAAGGGCAATTAGGAGCAAACACGTCCTTAAAACGTCTGTACGTATCAAGTCTCCTAATTGGCCATGAATTGGTAATCAACCCTATGGTCATAAATACATATCTAGTTAAACAAAGATATTATCAATGCATAAAACTGCTGACGAATACAAATCATGAAGTAAATGTAATATTTTCTAGCCGGTACAGTTTATTTATATGAAAAAAACGAGTTAAATGATTAACTTTTTTTTTATTATTATTATTATTATACCAACTATAAAGAGCTAAGTTACTTTGTGACAAACCAGACAACTGTAGCCAAAATACTACGTTCGATGACAGAAGTTTGTCGACAAAGTTGGAAAGCATCAGATGTTGTTTTGTCGTCCAATATTTTGTTTGACAGACGCTCGGTCTTAACTTTGACATTATCACGGAGTTTAACTTTTAAGTAAACATTTATAAATGTAATAAAATATGTAACTCCCTATTACAATTAACTCTCTATTAACAATAGCTACTTGTTTGTTTGTTCTTCATCCTCTTAGCTCCTTAATGTATATAAATAGTTTGATATTTACAATACTAGTTCAGGAATATGGTTTAATACGCCTTAACTATTCTGTTATTACAGAAAACTAGGGGGCATTTACTATGCTTTGTAATTATTATCGCGTTGAATAATTACAATAATTAATAGTTTTAAACATTTTTTATTCATTATTCATTAGAAAGACGTCGGTGGTCCATTTATGGGCAAATAAGAGAGGATAATGAGGGTGATGAGTGTAGGTAAACGAATGTAGTCATTGTTACTAAATAAGGTCAAGTGTGCCTCAGAAAGAGCTGTTTATTAATAGCCCAATAAGCAGGGCAATTGAGGGACCTGCATATTTACGTGGAATCTTAACCACGTAGTGTTGGTCAGATTTTCGCTAACTGACAAGTCTGACACTTAGATCTCTTCCCTACACAACATCTAAACCTTGATTACCATCCAACATAGACACCCCAGACTTCTGTAGTAGTGGCCACGTCGATGGCAACCATTGAGCGGACTGAGCGGACACCGTGTTGGTATTATCGCCTACAATCTCCACAACACTTCGTCCCCAAGTAGCTGGGTTACAACACTGAGCCACTTGTGACGACTAATTTTTATATTACTTATTCTTAACTGTGCTATAATAATATTAATAATTTATATAATTAATCATTAATTATTATTAACTTAAGGCTTGGAAAATAATCAAACCCTCACATCTAATGGTCAGTAATTCTGTACTAAATCAATGGTTTGAAAATGCTTCTCTATCTTGTTTACTGTGTGTTAAAAATATCGTGGATTTTAACAGTTAGAAAAACTACATTTTAGTTTGTACAAAACAGGTGTCTTCTTAAACGATCTTAATTCATTGTGATATGTACCACTCAGACTATGTTTGAAATTAAAAATTCCTTATTAATTAACTCCTTTCCACAAAAAACAATTTTTTTAATTACTTAAACCGATTTCTTTTTAATTCCTGTCATCCAACTGGGGATTATTAGAACATTGTTACCTAGTTTAACTTTCCACTTGAATTATAATTTTAATTATGTTAGAAATATTTTAGAATTCGACTCAGGACAGTCAGTTTTGAAGGCAAAGTAGCGTAAACACAGATTTATAATTATTTCTCGAAAACTCTTTCAGGTACGAAACCGGGATGAATACAAAATTTATTCATCTTCATGAGACCCTTAAAATAACACAGAACATAATGCATACTGCAATTACAAAATTTATATTTACAGACATTTTGAATTTTTCAAAATACGGGTCTGGTGATTGATATAAAAATACACGTAAATATATTCATGTGGCAAATCAGAATGTTGCTTATTTATGTGTGAGTAACAAATTGAAATTGGGATAGACATAACTCAAAGAGTAATATAATTAGAGCGTATTCTGTACATGTTAATATTTTCCACAAAAACGTCCGCCATTTTGGAACATATTAAGATAAGTGAATTTTGTTTACGCCATTGTGCTCCTTTCACGAGGATCTTTGAAATATAAAAATTTTGAGATTCAAGAACCCATGGCACTTAATCTCGGAGGACACTGTATATAGATTTTGATTTAAATATTTTCAATGGACTCTCCATTTGCTGTTTGTTGGGAAAGCGTTTTTGTTTCATGCCACTAGACCACCATTCACCCACTATACATACTGTATGGGTGGTCTGCCTTACACTGTAGATATGGCACTTAAATGCTGCTGAGTCTAAATTGTTCTATTGCATGATACAAACACTTTAAGTGCCTTTAATTCATTCTAATTGCCTTTCTTTAGGGAAGCCTATTAAGTTTAATATCAATTGAAGGTCACTGTTGATCCGACCACCATGAACTCCACCTTTCACCAGTTCTGTTGTGACGTCAGAGATAACTATGACGTCATCCACCGCCAACTTCACCGTATGGATCAAAGTCAAGGTCCCGCCGCCCACCGTTATGTCACTGACCAGTTTTTCGTGTTTGGACTCGTAAATAAAATGTTTAATCCTTAAATTTTTTTGAAAGAAATATAACTTATTCATCATCAACAACATTTATAGTAAATTGATATTAATGGTGCATAAATTATTGTTCTCTTTATAATTATGTAGTTTCTTATTAATTAATTATACATTGACTATACATTTCTTACATTTATATTGAATTACACAACGAATAATTGTTATTAAAAGATTATATAAAAGGACCAATTTGAATAATCATATAAATAGTAACTCTGGATAAATTAGATGTATTCAAACATACTTATTTAAAATAATTTTCTTCGGGTGAATAAAAAGATCAGTGAATATGGTTTGTGGGCATCAAAGGGAATTTGTCATGAATTACCTAAGATAATACTTAGAATTTTTCATAATATTTTTGAAAAAATTCTATGTATTTGTAACACCCCGAAACAGTCTGGGTGGGAGTGTTCCGGAGACTAGTCACCATGTTTACGTGTAGGTGCTTAATTACATGAATATTTGTATTTTTGGGTATATTTAACCAAAATATATTCCAGTAAAACACCACTCACTCACAAATTGACTGGATAACTTCCCAATTGATTACTCTATGACAAAACCTATGAAACTGCATAAAGAAATAATTTTTAAAACTTAATCCATTTCTCAAAATCCAGCTGATTTACGCTGAATGACTAGTATCGATATGAATCTTAAATAAAAACGATTAGCAAAATTAAATTAAATATTTTAACTATCTGTAACTTTTTCCAAAAATACAACTTCGTTCCCATTTTCAAACAAGTTTAACTATTGTTTTTTTAACTTAAAGAACACTGCGGAGTTTTAATAAGCATAAGAAAATTACTCGAGAATTACTCAGATTGATTTCATTTTACAGATAAAATATCTCTTTACTAAACGGAGATGATAGTTTACCCTATTATTACAAAGCTTTCATTTCCCATCGCATGTCAAAGGTCAGCAAAAAGGTAATAGACATGAAATAACAGCTATTTCATCCAGAGCAAGTCTCTGTGATCAAAGTCAACAGTATTCAGTATTATCAATAGAAATCAAAACTGTTAATATCCGGCAATAAACGAGATGGTTTTCATACGAATGTAGATGTAACGTTTTGCTGGCAACTTGTTTCGATTTATTTTTTTATTTTTAACCACCTTGTCGTACATTATTTTAACAACTTTTATCAATTTGACTACTAATTAGTCTAATAGTAACAAGGAAACTGATGTTACTTACTTTTCAAATTATCTTGATATTTTGTGATTAAACGTATAAAGGTTAACATTGTATAAACATACATTGTATAAATATGATTCCGATTTTAGAATTGATCTTCTGGGGTGAAACTTATAGAGTTACGAACATAATATACATAAAATATCTTTTAACTTAGGTTTAAGCGGCCACTGTCATAACCAAAATCTATCTTTTCGGTGACAAATGCGTCAATGTGCTATCTACATTGTTAACAAAATAACAAAACGTCTGATTATCTTGTAAATAATTTAGACAGGATCTTGACGTGGTTGCCACCGGAAAATGTAGATTCTAGTTACATAAATACTTATTTTCACTGAAATTTCTAATAACAAGTTTCAAACACATTGAAATTTATTCTGTTGTGTTTTATAAATACCAGTGTGTAAATGTATAACAAAGTACTAAACCCCTGCACGCTTTGCCGTGGCTTAGTCTGATACTAATGATTATTAGGGATGTAAAGTTTTACTTTGGTTGTTAGAAAAAGAAAAGTCAACTGCTTATTTGATTTTATCTTAAATGGGAATATAAAATGAAGACGAGAAATTTTTCAATAACAGTGTAATTGAATAACTTGTTAAAAATTATATTGTTAAAAATTGTTAAATTGTGGGAAAAATAACATTCCCATACGAGTTCAGTGATATTGACAAACCCGCCCACCCATACACCCACCCATACACGTACATTGTTATTGACCCACCCGCCCACCCATACATATGCATTGTTATTGACCCACCCGCCCATTCTTATACGTACATTGTTATTGACCCACCCACCCATCCATACAGGTACATTGTTATTGACCCACCCGCCCACCCATACACGTACATTGTTATTAACCCACCCGCCCATCCATATACGTACATTTTTATCAACCCACCCACCCATCCATATACGCACATTGTTATTGACCCACCCACCCAACCATATACGTACATTATTATTGACCCACCCACCCATCCATATACGTACATTATTATTGATCCACCCACCCATACATGTACGTACATTGTTATTGACCCACCCACCAATCCATATACGTACATCGTTACTGATCCACCCACCCACCGATACACGTACATTGTTATCGAATCTACGTGTATGGGTACTTACAGTTACTTACGGTCGTTTTCATAAATAGACAATCTTCTGGTCTCAGTGATAAACTTACAGGATATGATTTGGTAATAATATTCTAATAGATCATCTGGTCACAGTAGTAATTTTTCAGCACTGAGATTTATTTTCATTTTTGAAATGTAGGTAGGTCGGGAAACGTTTGAAAACTGTCCCTATTTCCGTTTATACCATTTTAGGGACTAAATATGTAAAAACACTCTTGTATATAGATTCAAAGTTGAATAACAATTTTAAGTGAAACCACTCCTTTTCGAGTTATGTGTACACAAAAAACGAAAGTTTCATGTACATATATACTTAATATTTATAAAACTAAACGTAATTCATGTACATATCTATATAAGAAAACAGATCATAATTAAATGCAATTACAGATTAGATTTGCTACTAGGTCAATATTATATAATTTACTAGTAATAAAGGCAGTGACCTTTTAATCAAGGACGTTTCAGTTCCAAATTATATAATGAGCTAAGATATGAGACCTCACTGAGACTACTCTAAATGTAAATGAGTTAGACCATAGGTTTCTCCAAGACGTGACGACCTAAGGACCCTTCAGTTACCTTCATTAGACCCTACGTAATGGGATTACACTTACCCCAAATTGCTCTCTTGGTCAGCCAAAGTCAAGAGAATGTCCGCTCATTATTGGATCAATACATTTAGTACATTCTTATAGGGTAATTTTAAATCACAGCCGTAGGTTTTTGAAAATTTGTCTCATGTTATACAGATTAGTATTTTCTAATATTGTTCTAGTTTAACCAACGAATTTATTATAATGTAATTAATTGACTTATACTTTTATTGTTTATTTTAAAAAAATGTTCTACTTTTTTACCTATTATTATATCTAATGGAGAAGTATAATGTATGTGAATACATTAAACTTTAATATGAATACATTAAACGTTCACCGTTTGATATTTAATTTTGTATGATTAAAGAAAAATGTATTATATCTAAAGGAGCCATATGAAATAACATTTGTTTCACTTAGTAAAATTAAAGAGTAAAACTCAATTTTTAATGCAAATTTAAAAAAAATAGGATATGAAGTTTGCAAATTAAACGATACTTGTGTATTTGTCAACATTTATACGTATTAACGAGTACACTATGAAATAATAGAGCCAACTCTTGAATAAAATTTAATTTTTTAAGCCCATTACGTCACTTTTTCCTCAGTTATAACCTACTCTGCATCATGTAACAGGCTCTGAGACTGGTTGGGTTAATGGGAACAGACCCATTTGTTAAACAGAAGGGTTAGTGAAATAGGCCCACACTTTTACTTACAGTTTTAGAACCTTTTTATTGTAACGTGACCTATTCAAATAGCCCACACATTTATTAACAACATTTTCCTATTAAGCTAATAGGAATGTTTTTATATTAAGTTAATCTCACTTTGATTACTATCAAGAAATGTATTATTAGTGTAGTAATTTGGTACCTTGTATGTTATATAAAAAACAAAAAACAACAACAAAAAATGTATGTTATATAAAAAACAACACAAAAAAGTCAAATTACAATTTTGTATAACTTAAATAGGCTTATTAGAGTATTTACTAATAGAAGAATTTATTTTGATGGATACATTTTATTTTTTAAATAAAATTTCATACTATTTTCTACACGACATTTCTAAAAGAAAAAAACAAAACTGTAAACTTCTTTGAGAAGTAATCTATAATAAGCGTGATTTCAAGTGTGTTTTTTTAAGGATATTTATTTTGTCTTACGATAGCTTTCTAAAATTTATTTTATTGCTTTTAGTAATTTCAACCAAAACGAACCAGGTTTATGAACTTTCTGACTTTTTATAAATATTCTTGTTTTTAGTAGTAGCAGTAGTAATTGGTGATTATTTACTAACTAATATTAGCGTGAAAACTATAATTTTCTTAAGTAAATCATTTTAGAATTTTTGAAAAAATGTATGCACGGTATTATTAACAAACTCTTAATATATTTAGCACGTATATTAATAAAATGTGTCCAGCTACAAATATAAATAAGTAAATCAATAGCAATCCAAAACAGACATTTGTTATGAAGTACAAAATGAGTGATGATATAAAAAGTTTTTTAGTAAACATAAAGTGCCAACCGAGTATATTTTTGAATCTATTAAAACAAGCCTAAATATACAGATTAAGAAAAAATATATTTATATTACAACTATTTATGATATTAACCAAATTTAATTTGGAGTTGATTAAAGCAGGCAGCGTGTAAAAAGAAAACGTGATACAGAAAATATTAAAACTTTTTTAGGTTCTTGAATGCATAAAATATGTGATGTAATATTTTGTCTAATATTTGATGAAGTAGAAGTTGTTGTTGGGAGCTTTAACTGTAATTAGTAAAATTATTATATTTATGTCATAGATGGTTTTATGTCATACCTAAACTGACCTCTATAATATTTTAAGAGTTTTTAATGTTGTTTTTTTTCATCCAGTAAAATGAAAATAATGTTTCATTTAATCACTTACCCAACTCCAGGTAAAAGACTGTCCACAGAACTACCTCTCCATTTTCATCTGTGTCAAAAATGATAATTATACGTAAAACTAATCGCATATGAAATTAGAATATATAGTTACATTTTATGTCTGTTAACTTGCATATTTTATTAAATATGAACAGAACTGTTATTACAATGTTTTAAGATGAGAACTGATTAAAGTTAGTATAAATTTAAAATATGGGCATCTATTTTTAATGTCTATTTTTATAGTATTATTTTACAAAAATCTGGCGTTTCCGTGGCTAAGACCGAGTTAACGATCAGAGCTTTACCATTGTCTCTATTGGGTTCATTGTAAACATTTGTGAGGATTTGCAAAAAAATATATTTAATAATTCGACATAGTAAAATACTTTATAAATACTTGTTCAACTCTTATGACAGTATCAGGTTATTTACGAACTTTAAAAAATATAAAACCTTCCGTCAGCACAGAAATTATGGGCACCCGAGTTTGAAGGTTGTTTCCTGAGAAACGAAGAGGCATACAAAATATCCAATCATTGTTTTTGTTATGTGTTATGACATATGAACCTCAAAATTTTATCATAAATTATAGTAATTTTTATCATAGTTAGCACAAAAAAATTATATGAAAACAAAAGTATAACTAGTTTTCACTGTACGTCGAATTTACACCGTTATTACTTAAAATTAATGACTTAAATAAATTTAAAATAGCTTTAAATTGACGAATTTAAATTAATATAAAAATCACTCCATTTACTTACACATATGAAAATAATTTATCATAACTATACATGTAATAATGATTATAACAAACCCAATTATTTAATATTACAACCTCTAGAAACAAAACAAACAAAACCATGTTTTAGGTAATTGATAAGAACTTTTATTCTTGACAAGATAAAATTCTAAAAATTATGAAACTTATAGAAAACATTCCTATCAACAAGGTTTCAAAATATAAATGCCCTACATGAACTGGTTTTTAAGTAATAAAGGTGTACATTTGAAGTACAGTGAAAACAAGTACTTTCAATGCCATTCTTTTTGTGTTCCGACTAAAATAAAAAATATTACAACTTAAAATAAAATTGATTATAAAGCAAAATTAAACAAGGAAAACAATAGGATGGGAGTTTTCATAGGCTTCTTAGTCCGTTAGGAAACAACCTTCAAACTCGGCACATAATTTCTGCGCTGACAGTAAATAATAAGCAAGTTAATAAACAATATAGTTTGAAAATATTATTTATTATAATTGAAAAGCAGAAAAATTTGTAAAACAAGTTTTTGAATTACTGATCCTCTTTTGGAATAGATATATGTTTATTTTTCCACAAGAAATATATACAGTACATATACTTAGGAAATACAAAATTACAGACATTACTTTTTAATGAAAAGTAAAAAAAAAGTACTAAGAATATTAAAGGAACACTTTAGTATAAAGAGGCCTGGCTATACTTGATTATTCATATTTATAATACTATGTTTACATCATTTGTAATTTTGATTTATTCACAAGAGAAAAATATAATTTAATTTGAAAGCCTCTTCGCTTGGTTGTAATAGTGTTAGCCCCCCCCCCTCCTTGACTGTGCCTGGCCAACAGAGCAATTGAAGTAACAGTATAATCCCATTATGGACGGTCTAATGAAGGTGACTCGAGTGCCTATTCTATTATCCCCCTAAGTCTTGAGGAAACCTATGTCGGAACACATTTACATTTAGAGTAGGG
Organism: Stictocephala bisonia; assembly: GCA_035578905.1. Lineage (NCBI taxonomy): Eukaryota > Metazoa > Arthropoda > Insecta > Hemiptera > Membracidae > Stictocephala > Stictocephala bisonia. Next base: position 246,061 of record JAQJVL010000884.1, read on the forward strand.
CCTGTGAGAGCCTATATCACACCTCGACACGTTATAGGCTTGAGTGAGTTCTTGTTATAGCATTACTTGTTTTAACTCTCAAATTAAGAGCCAGCATGTTTTTAGAATCCTATAGACCCAACTTTATGCGTATTTTAAGGTGAATATGACTGACTACATAAATGTGGGTGATCTGTGTAGTCTGTTTACTAATTAGACTGTTCATCAGTAAGGACCATTTATTAATAGCCCAATAACCATTGCGAATATGATTTACGTGGAATCCGAAACACGTAGTGTTTGTCTGATTTTCAGCTGATTGACGAGTCAGATACATAGATATATCTCCCACACAGCATCTGGACACTGATTACCATCCAACTTGAACACCCCAGACTCTAGTAGTGTCTAGGGCGATAGCAGCCATTGAGCGGACGCCGTGTCAGTATAAAGAGGACCGAGCATAGAACCAGTCACTAACAATCTCCATTACACGTTGACCCTAAGCAGGTGGGTTACAGCACTGCACCTCTATTGTTGACTATGTTTCAGAATATAAAAATGTGCTAATCGATGACAAAATACGCTCTTTGAAAACTCTTCTGGTAGTTATTTATTCTGGTAGTTACTGAAATGTGTGAATTTAAGTATCATAAAGAGTATACAGTGTTATTGAGCATGCAACTAAATTGATAACTAATAATTATACGCCCAATGTTTTAACAATTTTATCTGTCTATGATTTTATACTTTATTTAACATATCCTAGTTTATATTTATCATTTTTTGCATGTCAATTTTTAAATTAGTTATTGTTAGTAGTATGAACTTGTCCTTTGAGATGACAATGAACTTTTCTATCCTTTTTTTACAACGGCAATAAATACAAAATAAAAACGAGTCCTTCTTCTCTTATCATGAGTAAAAAGTAGTAAAACAGGAGTTCAACTATGACAGTATGATCCAGTCGACTTCCACCCCCCCCCCCCCCACGTAGGTATGGCAAATATTTTCAAAGTATCGATATATAAAATCGAAAGAAAATATCGATATATCGGGTAACATATATATCGAATTGTAAACAGTTTAGAATAGCTTACTGAATGTAAAAACTAAATACATTTATTTACACGAAACAATTTGTGGTCTGTGGGGTGGAATGAAAAAAAACTACCCGTTCATGGAATGGTTCATTTACCCGTTCCACTCACTGGTCTACAATAAACTACATTTTAGTGCGTTTCCCTCACGTAAAAAACTAAATAAAGTTACTTTGTTATTCCAATGCATGTTTTTTACGCATAAGAGGCAATTTAAATGTGTATTTTTCGAATCGTGGTGATTTTGAGGAGAGAGAAAAACATCAATATTTAGTGATATGATGTATCAGATCAAAATATCGATTTGGGTAATAGTATGGAAATAAAATATCGATACTAATATATCGATATATCGAAACACATTTATAGATTATTCCGACATATCGATATATCGTTGCCGTCCCTACCGAACCAGTGCCTCTACACAGTTGCATGGTAAAAGTACCGGTCCGAAATCGATTTGAACTTACGATTATTGACCCACCCGCCCACCCTTACACGTACAGTGGGATTGATCCTTGTATTGACACGTTTTCGTTTTGTATTGATTGCATATTGATTCAATTTTGTAAAGAATAAAAAAGGCATTATTATTTTAAAGGACAAGTTCTTAAGACTAAATTTACATTTGGACATGCAAAAATTGAAAACTGCAAAGTAAGACATGTAAAATGAACTTTAAAATCATAGAAGAATCAAATAATTCCCGTTGTTACAGCAAGCAAACGTTGTTGAGACTGTTGATGTTATGTATTTTCCACAAACAGCGTGGACTGTGTATTTTGATATTAGGCCCGCAGGTGTATTGTGTATTGCTCGTTATTCTGCCTCCCTCGTATTGCTTTTTTCATAAAGAGGTGAAAGTTTGCTACAAGGAAAACCAATTTTTATATCACCATTTCAGATCCATCAACACACTGTATGAGGTCAATGTTTGGCATTTTAATTGAAATTGGTATATTTTCCATTGTCTACTGCACAAATATTTGAATGAATACTTATTAAAAGAATGCTTATTAATTAGTCATATTATTATATCGCTTGGATACATTTCAATCTGAACCCTACAATTGCATCGGTTAAATTATTAATTTAAAGAACCTTATATCAAGCTTTGGAGGTCCTCTTTTTATAATAGTTTCTCTTTCTATATTAGTCTTTGTACATTTGATTTTGTTACTTTATTTTATAAGACAAATATTCTCACTAAAATAGGCTACATGGAATGTTTTTTTCACGTCAAACAATGAAAGTAAAATAAATTCTTTCTTTCTTCCATAGTTTAATAATATATTATTCAAGACCACAGAGGAAAAAGAAAAAGAGCTGACTTTATTATGACCACTTCAGTGGTAGTTATACATTTTTATAATTGCTTAGTAATAATTACTATATTTGACCTTGAGAATTAGGTGGGAGGGGTTAAAAGAAGAGACTGACAAGGTGCTGGCCCTGTCATCTGCATGGTGAGCTGGATGCAACCTCATCAAGCAGCTCAGTTTCTTTCTTCTCTATAGCAAGATACTATATTGCAAAACTGGCTATAGACATTCACTATACAAGCTATAAATTATTCTGAAAATTACTGTTGACAATACTTCTACAGTATTTATCTAACGATAATATTTAATGACTGGTTACTGTAACTGTGTCCGTTTTTTTAATATACGCACTCTTTATACGGTAAACAAAAAAAAAAAAAAAAAAAAAAAAAAAAAAAATAGGAATATTTTTATGAAGTCTCCTGGTATGAAATAACAGATTTCAGTGTATATGATCAGAATTGAAAGTGACTGACAAAGAAGTGAGTTCAATTTTAGTAGAAGCAAGATGTTTGACTATATATTTCTGCAACATATCAGTTTTGTAGATAAGCTAATGAGATCATACAATCTGACACTAATCAAAATGTTCATCTTTTTTCAAACATAAAGTCAGTTAATTTCTTAATATATTCCTAATATTAAATCTTATTATGGATTATCCGATACAAGGGAATTACTAACTGAATTAAGAATAGTTTCAATTATTAGTATATAGATAAAATACTAATTGTTTCCTTCAGGTAGCAGCACTTCAGTATTTTTTCCACCCTGTATATTATTTACCCACTATTGTGTTTACCATCTTTGTTTATTAGAGTATTATGAACTTTGTCCCCATTTGCAGCAGGTTTTCATATATTGCATGGAAATGTTCGAAATTATGAACTAACAGGTTTGAAGATAGATCCAGTAAATACTATCCCAACCGGTATTGGGCATTACAAATAGTAACACTTTAATCCTTTATGTATATTCTGTTTACTGAACTAGTTTAGCCTTTATTGATTTAGAGAAGTAAATTAAATATGTTTATAACCATAAAATATAGTTAATTTAGGTAAATTTACACTTATTTTAACTAATAAGTCTAAGTGTTATCTATTTAAATAAATAAAATAAATGCTAACAACTTTTTGACAAATATACTTTATTTAAAAAGTAACATCTACACTTGAACTCTGAAACAGTTTTTACAAAAAAAAAGATGCAAGGATCAAAGAACAAAAAATATAAATACACATATGAGGAATTTCCCTTTGATGAACTACTTAGTAATATTTTTAAAATTTCAGGGATATTTTGTGAAAACTCTGAAGTACTTGGAACTTCATGGTTCTTATAATAAATATCAATTTATAATTTTACCGGCTATTAAAATCATTTTGTCAGTTTATTTTCAGAGTGTATACATGTATTGAAAGCTAATTTGTTCCACTCTTTCTTCTTTTTATTTTTTAATAAATATATATGTAAATTTATTATTCCATCTCAATAATAGATATTGAGATCTCAATAATAGATATTCCAAGAGTCTATAAATAGATATCTCGATATCTATTTATAGACTCTTCAGAACTATTAAATGGTATAATAGTTATATAATGTTATAAACATTATGGTCTTGATAATAACTATTTTAATTTGTCATTAAATTACTGCCGAAAATTTTTGTCAATATTCAATATTCATTTTTTTAAATTATTTTTATTAATGTAAATATTAAATTTCCAACCGCTCTCAACTAGTTTTTATTTCTAACACACCCTGGGAAATCATTGCATGACGAAATGTCATATATATAGAGTACATATTATTCTATATACATGCCTATGGAATATAGAACTATGGAATAACTATGGAGGTGTGGAGTAAGTGATCTTTGTGTACTTTATATCTTGCAGCAATGTAGTAATTATACACGTAGTTAAATGAATAATTTTTCAGACCCAATTCCTCTCTTTTTTTCAGAAATCAATCTGAAAAATACCGTTAAAATTAGAATAGATTCTAAAAAGCTTTAACTTAGCTACCATCTGCACAATTTGAGATAGGGTACAATCCAATAAAGAGGCATAATGACTTTAAATGTGGGGCCTATTTCATTAGGCCTTCTTTCCCAGATTTTTGTTATTAACTCTCGTAGTCCTTTAAAAAGGGCCTTTCTATCTTCGTCAGGAATTATTTTCCTTCTTAAGTACTCTGGCAAAGAATTTACGGAATATTTGTGAATGGATGAAAACTAATAGTACTATTTTTTTTAAATACATTGCCTTCCAATAGAGTAAAATGCTTGTCAGTGTTGACTAATCTAACACACACCTAATGTAATCCAACATAACCCAATTAGATTACCAATCATTAATCAATATTACATAGTTCTTGTTTACTCAAATCAGAAATAGTATAATAAATATACTCTTCATGTATAATAACCTGGCCTTCTCACCATGAATTACCACAAACATTTAAACATTCCACAAAGTGTTGATTGTAATGTACCTTTTTAGACAAATGGGCAATTTTAGGTAGAAGATATTCTAAGGAATATACTTATTCGTCTTATGTCGTTATATACGACAAGGCGTCCACACAATGGTTGCTGTCGGTGTGGACAAAATTATAGAAGTCCGTATTTGTGGTGGTGATTGTTCGAAGGTTGAGTAGAGGATATAAATGAGTATCAGACTTGTCAATTAGCCGGCTCACGGCAGCCACCATCGACACCGCTTAGGTCATTGCGCCCCATCCCTACAAGGGTAACCGCCCGCGGGGCCAATCCAGATCATTCGCCTTTAGGCGTAACGAGATCCTCCCTTTGGATAGAAAATTTCTAGATTATTCTCCAGGTTCACCATTGCCAGTTCCAGAATATTCTTGGCGTTCACCTCTGGTCATATAAAGACACTCATCGGCCGACCTGATAGTTAGTGACAGTCAGTTAAGAGTCGATTAGTGACAGAGTCAGCCCCAGTGGATGTGGTGGTGACAGTCTAGTGACAGTGACAGTATACCGAGCAGTGCCAGACATTAGGTGAACAGTGTGATAATATAAATTGTTGTAAATATTAGTGATTAATTTAGGTGTTGAAGTAACAGTTTAAGTTTGTAAATATTACATAGTGTACAATTTAGTGATTTAGAACATGTAAATAAAAGTAACAATTAATAGCCAGAAGTGGAATCACCTTATTTATTTAGGACCCTGTTTGACCTCAACAATTATAGCAAGATCATTGATTTCATTGTTTTCTCTTCATTTTCATTCATAGATTTCAGAATTCGGATCAATATATTTCGATTTATTACTTTCTCAAGCTAAATAATTTACAATTTCTGAGCGTTTACCAACACTTAAAGTATTTATAAAATTACCGATCTAAGATCAGAAAATGATTATTGTGATTTCCGTTGAAATTGTCAATTGTGTAGTGAAAATAATTTGTTAGTGTAGTTAAAGTAATTATTTTCATTCAGTATTCCTGAAATGGTTATTTATTAACGGGTTCGTTCAAATTAAACATGTTTCTAATGAAAAACGAAAATATAAATCTCTAATTAATGAAACTAGGTAATCTGAACATTTATCCAAGATAGGTGTCGTTTCGGGTACCATTGTCGAGATATATAACCATATTGGCACCATTCTAAATGGAATTGGGCAAGGTGGTTCCCTCTCAGACTTGACGATCAAAAACCCTTCGAATACCTTCATTAGACACTCCATGCTGGGATTATCAATATAAATTATTCCGTTTTTCAGCCAAAGTTAATTTTGGTACATTAATCTTAATTCACTATTTAAAGTATGAATAAAAATGTCATTACCTGATTAATATTTGTATACTTTACATATTAATACACACTTAAAAATATCATAGAATTATCATGATGAAAGAAGATTGAATGTGCTCTGTTTTAAATTGATAATGCTCTATGGCTAACCCACTGAAGTCAGGAGCGCTTGTCACTTGGCTAATTAGAGGCATAAAATTAGATACAAATATGTATATATATACCCTCAAAATGTGCTAAGATTGTAGTTCATAGTCTAAATAACTGTATACTGTGTAAACAACAAATCCGGACAGTTGCCGCAGGTTTTACTCCAATACTCACAACGCAACATGGGCAATCATTTTTTCACACAACATGTTTAATTTGCTGATATTTAGAATAAAATATGCCACCCTTACACGTACAGTGGTGTTGACCCACCCGCCCACCCTTACACGTACAGTGGTGCTGACCCACCCGCCCACCCTTACACGTACAATGGTGTTGTCCCACGCACCCACCCTTACACGTACACTGGTGTTGACCCACCCACCCTTACACGTACACTGGTGTTAATAGTAGTAATGAGTAATGAGTGAACTCATCACAGTTTAAGGGATTTATTTATAACACCTGATTATTTAAATATGGATGAATATAGGTAACAAATGAATGTGATAAATTTTGAAACACGAATGTCGTCAACTTTTCCTTAGAAAGACATTTAGTAAAAGTCACGTACATTAGTATTGACCCACCCTCCCACCTATACACGTACATTGGTATTGTTGTATAGGTCATGTGCAATTAAATAATTAATATATATCTGTATATCTTTGTTAAAAAGTCCTTTTGTCTTAAAGGTATTTTACTCTGTTGACGAGTTTTAGAAATAGATTATCCGATCTGGATATAAGGAGGACAACAATTCCACATCGCAATGTAACACATTTTTAATTGACTAATTAATGTTTATTGAGTCAATGTACGTAAAAATAATGTGTATTTATTATTATATTATATTTACTGATTTTTGTAATTGAACGTTAACTTGTCATAATGCACTTAAGACACACGTCATATTTATCAAAATTCTTTAGAATAACAGATCTATTAGTGAAGGCAATACAAAACTTGGTTGCCAAAAAATGTTACTAAGTTAAATCTTTTGAGTCGCTTTTATTTTTTTTAATTTGAAATTTTTCTTTGAAATACGCAATTTTTTAATAAATTAAGTGGCTTTAAGATATTCCAGGAAGTCGTTGCTAGGGATAATACTATGTAACAAACTAGTATACATTTTATCCATTTTTATCCAGATTCCTATATACAATTTTATTCATTTGTTTATCCTGTATACAATTCCAATTTAAAAGTTCGAAAGTCCACTTTTAGCAGTTTCTATGGGTATTTGTTTACGATTTATAAGCACTATATTATATTCCATTTCCATAATATTTAGTTTAGTTATGCGGTGCATTTAATAATGTCTATTCATAGGTTGAATTGTATTTAGTTAGCATTGTCGTACGTTGAGTGGGTGAGTATATGTGCCATTATATGTAAGACGCTTAAGGGATAAAGAATAATAATGTCACTTCCCAATTATTTGATAAACTAAAATTTTGTCGTGAAATTCAAAAATGTCAAAGGCACGGAGGTAAATTCTAAAAATGGACTGAATGGTGAATGGCTGACGAGTTTTAGAAGCTTGCATGTCGAGTATTTAGATCTCCAGGTTTCCTATGGGATAGCAGGACCAGCACCGTTGTCAGTCCCTCCCCTTATTCCCTTAAGAATTCTCAAGGATAAATGTAATAATCATTACTAAAAATTGATAAAAGTTCACATTACTGGTAATTTCTACTGGTGCATTCGGTATTGCCATAAAAAGTGACCCCTGTTTCTGTTTTATTTATGTTAGTGTGCATAAAATATAAATAAACCCTTCACGATCTAGATTTATTTATAAAAGCTATTAAGTAAAATTTGAATTCAATTTACTTATTATTGACCGTAGATTTAAAAAAATTACATTTATAAATAGATCTTATTACATCTTATTTTGTGTTTCCTGGTAAACATGGTGTATTAAATACTTCATTTATTTTAATCATCTAAATAAATATTTCTTGATAATTTATTCACTAATAGTGCTCCCAGTCAGGTATGCTTGGCATCCAACCCCCCCCCCCCCCACTTATATCTTAGGCTACGTTGGCTCTCCCAACTTACAATAGAAATTCAAATATATTCTCGTCTGACCTAAGCGAAATAAGATTTATATAAAAATACAATTTAATAAAAAGCTAAGCTTTCGTCACGTAACCTTGAAATTGTTCGACTAAATTTAGGAATCATAAAGAATTTTGTTAAGAAGGTTAAAGTGAATTAGATCCACAGACAGATATCAACCAACATTCGTCCCTGAAACCCATTCCTAAAAATAATTATGATAGTTTAGACGTCGAGTATATTCGTAAAAGTAAAATAAAAATTATTGACACAGTTTTGGTAATTGATGTAAGGGGGTGAGATCACCGACGGTCGACATGGGCTTATTGGAAACCAGTAAACAGTGATTTGTCGAAGCAGCGACAGTATTTACGGTATTTCGTTTCCCTTAGGAAATAGGGCGTACATATTGGTACACTGTATTACTAAATACTTTACTAATAAGTTGCATAACACTAAAAAATATTGGTAGTATTTTGTATAGCTAATACTATATTTAACTGTTTCTTTAGTTTAAAACAGGATTAGTTGTACTATTCAAATGTTATTTTATGTAAACGAATGATAAATGTAGGTTATGCAATAATTGAAATAAAAAAGGTTAAAACTAGAGTAAATACATTTTTAAAAACTTCTCCATTATATTATAAGCATGGTATTATTATACAAGAATTGTATTTGGAATATAAAAATAATCACTTGATTACATACATAATCATGGTTATGTTTTTCAACTTGAGCACGTAATGTAGTAAGAAGTGAGAGTGGCCTATAGTTCCTTATGGTTCTACTATAAATGTAAATTACTAAGACGTAAATTTGCTCCCAGCCTTGACAATTACACTGAAGGACCTAAAGAAAGGTATTTTATTCAGAAGGTGACGTAATGGGACTGCAAAACAAAATTAAAATGTTCACCAGTAAAACACAGGACAATCGTTTTTTGACCAAGCTTTAAGGACTTTTTCTTTTCACTTGACAAAACAAAAGCAAACAAAATATTTACACGATTTGGATTAGACTGAGCATACAATAATTGCAAATCAAAATGATAAATTTTTTAGAGAGGAATTTTTACTAACACTCAACATTTGAACGTTATAAACTCCTTTAGACTCTTTTCTAGAAACCACAGAGATAAAATAAACAGAGGACGCTTTCCTATGGATACTGTGATGGTTATAAATAAATTACAACTAATGTACATATTTATAGGTTGTCATTAATAATTACTAGTTTATACTTGAGGATTTAGAGGAGTAAAGAAGGGACTGAAATGTTTTTTTTTTATTTTTTTTTTTTTTAAGGAGAGGCCAACATCCTTTACCTTACTCTGCCCATTCCTCATAGACTATTGATCTGTGCGAGGAACTTAATCAGACAGAGTAAGGGGGCGAACCAATATAATAGAAGGTGAATATTACTGATAAATCATCTAGTCTAGTACGGATTCGAACCAGCGCTAACTCTAACCCAAGAGCAAAGTCCTGACGCCTTAGACCACTCGGCCACCGGCTCGCCCATGGTTGGAACTAGGCAGTCCTCTTACCACACAACCTTATTAAAAATTAACAAAATTAATTAACTAAACAATATAAAAACAAAACTATTAACAAATTATAAATCCAATTAAAAAATATAAGGCATATTTATATTTTAACCACAGTTAAAAAGACGAAGCATATTAAAAAAACAAAAATAACTATAACAAGCCATAACCAACAATCATTATTAATACAAAAAATACAATTCTTTAAAAACATAATAATCCATACTCCATACGTAATACCCGCAAAAAAATAAATACAAATAATAAGTTCTAAAAAAAGCGAATCGTGGCTATAACCAACATCCGATTAAAACAATTATAAATATTCCATTTTATATAAAGTGGAAATAGACCTATAATTATTTACATACCGTCACTTTGAAAGGTGTGGCTGAGATGGCGAATGAGCGAAGTAAATTCGCTAATCATTAATAGAATGAGGCCAAAAGCCAAGGTCAGGACGGGGACGTGAATTTTATAGCCATGCATATAAGTATTAATGAACTGAGGTCGCAGGCCACGCTCGGCTAATGAGAGAAACTAACTAACACCCCACGCCCACACTTAATAATGAACTGAGGTCGCAGGCCACGCTCGGCTAATGAGAGAAACTAACTAACACCCCACGTCCACACTTATTCTTGAATAAATAGACCTTTAGTACTAGATATGGCTTCAATACATATCATAACACACCCATAACTTTAAGTTTTTGTTCCACTGTTTGGCAATTATTGTACTTTCTTGCCACCTCTGAAAATACGATTTATTGTTGGAAAAGTGGTGAAATATGAGTTTATATCTCATGAGAAGGTTAATTTCAACCGAGAAAAATCGTTTTTTATCTCATCGGGAAAAATAATTTTTTTTAAATCGTTATTTTGTTAACTTTTCTTTCATTTTACATGTTTTTTTTCATTCTGAACACGATTATATAGTTGGTTTTTTTTATTGAATCTTAGTTTAGCCCGTCACTTACCTAACCAAAAATAATATAACTTATCAGGAAATCGTCTACTTACTCAAATTCGTAATTTACATTGATTTGGGTGCCTGACCTCCGGGACGGCCTACCTGCCGTTCCTATGGTGAGAATAAAGACAAATTCGGTTTTTGTGATTAATAGTTGGTGTTTATAATGATCACGTAATGGCCGCCGATTGTGGTTTACCGTAAAAATAGTTTTCCCGTTATGTCTCGATTTCGACCGTTATTTTGCTCTGTTACATTATGATTGTAACAGACCAAAATATTTTTCAAATTTGTATTTAGCGTAAAACATTGAATTAAAAAAAATAAAATTATTAAAATATAATTTTAATTTACGGAGATATGTCAAGAAAACTAATTGTATTTCGTGAAAATATATCATCCAATCCTTGCCCCATTTCAGGCAAATTATTAAAAATTTCTTAGGTGGCAACAAACTGCATAATAAACCACCGTTTGATATCCAATTATATTCTTTTCATGTTTGAAATATGAACCTAACACAGTTTTAAATGTAAAATAGATTACTATAACATATATTTTATGAAACTGACGTTAATCCGAACATAATGGCCTTCAATTACTACGTTAGCAGTTATACAAAAGAATTACACCCTAACTCAGAAGTCCAGTAGTTTGTAGTTTAGAAGAAGAGGAATACAAAATGTTCTCAGCCAACTACAATAACATTTATCCCTAATCTACAAAAGAAAATATGAATAAATTTGTATTTTTTAAACCATCGACAAAAGTATACAAGGATAGTTGTAAATACGGTGGTTTTCTTACCTTCTATCCCCAAATGGTTTGAATGCATGAATTTCTAAAAGAAGAGTTCCCAAATTAAAGTTTTGATAAATTTTAGGCATTTGCGTTAAGTTTGGGCACCACAATAATTAAATTATTAACTAAGGCTATTTTACAATTAAGTATGAATTTATTCTAGTCTTATACCAGCACATATAATTTTGAAGAGTTGAATATACAAATACATCAAACAATAGAAAGGTAATTGATCTTTTTAATACGTTTTGTATATTAAAAAGTGAATATCTTTCATTTGAAATATTCATTTTAGAATATATATTTTTATTGAGTTGGTTTACTTTTTTAAATTAAGTGGCTATAATTTGTTAATCGTTGTGTTCTTTTCATTATGCATTAAATTAAAAGTAATTTATGTCTATTAAATCATTGTCGTGGCAAAAAATATACCTTTTAGAAATTAATGTAGCTTTGGTTTAAATTTTAATTTATTACAAAACAAATATTAACTCCTCTCTTTCACTAAACCTTTATTATAGTACACAATTACCTCAACACTATGACAGATATTGCTTTACTTAGTTGTATAAACAGATTTCTTCACACTTCGATGCCCGAAGGGGTAATAGAAAGTCCTTTAGGGCCCTTCATTAGTCCCTCCGTAATGGGATTACTCTTTAATTCACATTGCTCAGTTGGCAAGCAAAAGATCCAACTTTTTTTCATTAAAGAAAGGTGTTTATAAATTCACATTCAATTTTTTTTTAATAAACCGATTTAATATATTTCCATGTCTTTTTTGACAAACTTTTAACGTTTTTTGTGGCAACATTAAAAGGGGGCTCATTTGTATTATGCTATTATATTTTAACAATTATATATATTACGCTTTGAATATTTGATGATTTATTAAAGGTATAATAATATATATAATATAATTTTTAATTACATAAATAACCTTACATGAATTGTATAAAACATTCATAAAACACATGTTTTTATTTATTATTTTACTTTACTTTTCTTCCTTGGAATATTTCAACGCAAGAAATGAGCACGCCAGAGCAAATTATAATATATTTAACACGAATAAGATCAATTTCAACGTATGAATAATAAATTAATCTTATAACATTACCATTTTCTTGTATAGGTCAGTAACCTAAATTATCACCTTTTTTATGCTTTGTTAGTGGATAGACAATCAGAAAAGGAAATTCAAACATTCACAGAATCAGATGTGTGCAACCACCACTTTATAAACTGTAATTTTAGGAAAAAACCTCAATTTGAATTAATTTTTGTCTACATCTAATGCAGCAATGCGGAGTTTTCAACATAATTTTAATATTTTAAATGACTTGAATGACAAACTTAAGTCCTTAAAGAACTGTAAATTACTTAAAGCCCTTTCTTTGTCCATACAAATTGTAAATTATATCGATGAAGAAATACAGGGTAGAAAAACATATGGAAATGCTTTCACGACTTTTCTATAAATTAACTAGTAAAAGTGAAATCTTGTACATCATCATAGTTACAAAGAACACACTTTTTGACGCCATGAGCAACATTTCATCTTTTCAGTGCGACAGCCCACGTTGCGTTGAACAAAAATCTTTAATGTAAGCCTAGATCGACTTTGGTATCAAATTACAGGTCTATTCAATAAAATTAATTGCCGCAAACCGGACTTCGAAAGGGCTATCCTTTCCATATTAGCGATCTTTTTGATTTCAAATTTACTAATTTGAACAAAACATTTTTCCACTATTTAATATTTTTAAGTAAATTATTCTGATGAAAAATTATAATTTATGGAACGCAATAACTCAAAAAATTAAATTATCAAATTATCCATGTTAAAAAATAAAGTTGTAAAAGCGTAGAAAATATGGAAACGCTCTCAAAACAACTTTATTAATTTGTTAATTTAATTTTTTTGAGGTATTGTGTTCCATAAAGTATAATTTTTTATCTGAATAATTTACTTAAAATCGTGGAGAAAAAATTGGTTCAAATTAGTAAATTTTAAAATAAAGCGATCGCTACTCTTAAGAGGATAGACCTTTCGAAGTCTGGTTTGAAGCAATTAATTTCTATTGAATAGACCTTTAACTTGATACTAAACTCGACCTAGGCTTACGTTAAAGATTTTCGTCAACTCCACGTGGGCCGTCCCCCCTGAAAAGATAAAATGTCACTAAGGACTTTAAAATATAGATATTACAGCAAAACAGTGTGAAAGAGTCAATTATCGTACGAACAACCCTTTGAATTCTGTTATCGGAACTCAATAGAGAGTTTAGTATATTATTACTTTGGGGAGGCTGATCTCCTTGTTAACCTTAATTTACCAGTTTCCCATAAATTATTTATTTTTATGGGGAAATTATCGTACAGAGTAAGGAGGAGAACAAAGCCAGTACAAATTGAATATAACTGAAAAAAAAAAAAACTCGCAGTCAAAGCCAAGATCAAACCTGCACCATTCCTAACCCAGACTCAACGTCCTGAAAGCTTAGACCACTCGGCCACTGGCCCTCCCTGCTAGTTTTTTAGTAATGTTGAACTGTCATATTTTTAACAGTCTGCTCTAGTGAATAATTTTCTCGCACTCAAGCCCCGACCTAGTGTTCACTTTGTAACTGCTTACAACTCCATCGACTACCAGAAGACCGGTTGTCGTCTGTCCGTCCTTCCACAAAACATTGTGTGAACCCCACGTGGCTACTACTAATCAGGTTCAGTTACCATTAGTTGAACATTGCCATTAAAAACATTTGACAATTATTCGAAAAATTAACATGATTTTAGGGCAAGTGTGACTAGTAACCCCTAAATAGATTCTTTCTACCTGTTTTAGTTTATTTTTGCAAAACATATAAAATTAGAACAATATTTATAGGTATTTAACAAATAAGTAAAGTGGTAAAATTAAAATATATCTTTAGGTATGTGTCCTCTTTTAAAAAGAACAAGTGTAAACGTTCTTAAAATAACCGTAATTATTTGAATTTAACTCTGGTGACGTTATTGAGAATCAAATCCAATATGGCAACAGGTGAAGCAGACCCTTAAGTATAAATGTACAGTAGTATACCCATTTAGTGGTGGCTCTTTGTTTACACTATTTAGAGTTTAATGCAAGTTCCAATAGACACAGCCTCATAAAAAATTGCATTTATTGAATGTTGTAAACTTATCGGATTATTTCCTTTCAATATGTCTGTTGTGTCATCAGTACAAAGAATTAATTTTGAATTCAGATTACAAGGCAAGTCATTAATATAAATTAAAAATAAAAGAGGTCCCATAATTGATCCTTGGGGCAGACATAAAAAGCTTTCTTTTCAATTAGAAAAGTTGTAGACATTATTTTTGATAATAGTTGTTCTATGAAACAGATTTAATAAATAAGATTTTATCCATTTTAAAGCAATTTCAGAAATATTGTACATTTTAAGTATAGCAAATAGGATGTCATGAACTTATAATCAAATGCTTTGGACAAATCACAGAAGAGACCAGCTACATTCTATAACATGTCCAGGCTACAAATAACTTCCCAGAAACAGGTATGTAGACCTGTCCCAGAGACAGGATTTGTGTTAAGTGCTATAGGCAGAATTTTAACTTTAACACTTAAGCATCAACACTTTTTTCAGCTGTTTCTACAAACAACTGTGTTGGGTACAAAATAAAATATATTATTGCAATATTATGCAAACATTAAGTGCCTTTAGTTATTGTGAACAAACATGATTATATTGAGCATCTCAATATTGACGTTTATATTCTTTTTTTAAACACGTGGTTCTTCAGAGGTACTTCCATTGGACTGAATTGATAGTATATTTCAATAAAAAAAAAACAAATTTCTCTAGTTGTATATGTTTCAACAAGTATTATCAAACTATAACAAATAATTTATTGTTATTAAAAGGAGACTTTTATATTTCATGTTTTAGCTTACACATTGTTTTTTTATTTTTCAACTAAACAAACACGATGACACATAAATATTTTGTTCTATTGTTTCTACTAACAGATCCTGGTTGAATTCAAACAAAACCTATTATTGCAATTCACGAACACTGAATCAGCGCTCTATTGTGGCGAGACAATAACTGAGTGTTTAGCTACTGAAAATAAACAGGATTATATTGCATTTCACTATCCGGATATGAATATTTGCTGAAGTATTTGAGCTGTAGGTTTTCTATTTTATTATTTTATTAAAGGTTTTATTCATTTTATAAAAGCAAAATTCCTTCAGTTGTAAATAATATGACCTACAAATGTTTTAGAGTCATCTATAGAGTATACCTACATATATTTTATTGTACATTAGAAAATATACGCCGCTTTTGAGAGATTCTTTCTAATCCTATTTTATGTCTATAATATAAACCTTAAGCGCCTGTTTACATAATTTTAACAAGCTGCCTTAAAAAATATTCATATTATAACCATAATATAAAAGACTGTTGTAACGTTATATTTTAACACTAACCTACATTTCTTCAGATAAAATAGTTCATATTTCTCTCGTAGTCTAATGTGTCAAGCATGCATGCCATGTGCTCGAAATTTTTACAATATTTAGGGTCATACAAAAGTCATACAAATATTTAGTCATACATAAAACAATCATACGCCCATACAGATTCAACATATAAACTTAGAAATGTCAACAGAATACATACATACTCCAAAACACCGTACCACGTTTTTTGAAAAACAAATTTGTGCTTCTGCAATTAGAATATTCAATAACCTTCCATCACGTCTTAGGGCTCAGTCCTCATTAAAGAATTTCAGTAAGATTTTCAAGAATTTTCTCTTAACTAAGGAATATTACTCAATAAGTGCCTTCCTAGCTGGTAAGAAAATATTGTAAGTATTCATTGTTGTTTGAATATTGACTGCATAATACTATTTTGACTGTTGTCATGCAATGTTTAATTGTTAATTGACAATAAAATATTTTGATTTGATTTGGATAGCGTCTTGGATGCAAACTGCTGTGTAATAATGTTATTAAAACAAATAAAGGGCACTGACATATAGCCAATAACATATAACTATAATATAAATGTTGAGGTTAGTTATATTCATCAGCTGATTTTCCTGCTTTGAATCCAACAGCTGTTTTAAACCCCAAGTAACAATTTATAACGATGTGATGCATTTTCATTATGATTTGAAAACTACGACTTTTGTCCTTGGACTAGTTTAACTTTAATGACTTACACATGAGTAATTAAATGGAAAGCCCCATTTAAATTCCAGAACTAAACGGAGGTAAGCCATTATTTATCTTCAATTTGTAAAAAATATAGAGTTTGATTTTTTTTTTTTTACTTTCTATACGCTATATTTAATTCAGTTTTATGAAATTTGACTTGCAAACCCGTGATTTAGAAACTAGTGTTGATACATTGTTTATTTTCAGTGTAAAACATAGTTCTAAAATAATGCAAGATAAAGACTAAATCTTTTTTTAGACATTATTTTGTCAGTAACCAATGAAGCACACGGACGACAGACTACATGAGTGAAACGATAGTCTTAAAAAATTGTTTATTAGGAACTATTCTTCTACATCCCAAACTGATCTATCATATTTTTTAATAACTATATAAAAAGCGTTTTAATAATTAACTTCCTATTTTACACTTTCGTTAACAATATGATCAATTCGCTTATAAACGGATCAATTTTAACGAGGAATAATGTAACTAAAAAATATGGATTACCAAAGTAATGATAGTTAATTTTTTTCATCGTGTGATATGTTGTATCTCTATATGTACTCAAATTAGACAATATATTTTTAATATTTTACACACGTTTATTGTTTTGGTTACTTTATATTTCAAAATAAATAAACTATATTATTAGATTACCTTGTCTGTATTACATCAAGTGACGCAATCAAAATGATAATCCATCTAATCATTTAAGCTGTACAGAAGTAAAAATGTGTATATACTAGTAAACCAGTTAATGACGTAATTTATTGAGTCATCTAATTGTGTGACATGACATTATAAAATCACGCTGACCTGATATTTCACGTTTTTCTTAGAGTTCACGTAATTTGTCCAAACGACGTAATGTGTCCCAAAAACTTGCCAAATTTGTACCTGATAGTTGGCCTCAGTTATATTGGCAGAGGGCACTCTGATTACATGCATACATAGTTTATTCATTGTTCATTTGAAAAACGCCGATCGTAAATATATAGACAAATAAGAGGGGCGAATGAGTGTGACGATTGTTGGTAAACAAGTGTAGTGATTGTTACCAACTAATGTCGACTGTGCCTCATAAAGTGCTATTTATTAGTAGCCCAATTTCTAGGGCAAATAAACCTGCAGGTTTACGTGGAATCCGAAATTCCGGAACACGTAGTAATGGTCTGATCTTCAGCTAATTGACAAGCATAACACTCAGTTTTTTCTCTACACAACATCTGAAGCTTGACTACGACCCAACATGGACACCTTAGACTTCTAGTATTGTGCACATCGAGGGAAACCATTGAGAGGACGCCGTGTTGGTATTAAGATGATTGACTGGAATATATCGTCTACAATCTCCATATCGCTTTGTCCCCAAGTAGCTGGGTTACAGCACTGCGCCATTAGTGCCGACAATGAAAAATAAACTCACTAGTTTAAAGATGAAAAAAAACCATTAGTTAAAACAATAAAGTATTCTTCAAGTTTGAACTTGTAAACACAACCTTTTATCAACTAGTGGAAAGACAGTTTTGATATGTTCAATTTTCTTACATATAGTTTTATATCAGGAAACCACATTATTGCAATAGGAAATAATGGAACTTTAATTAAAGACCAGAAATGCAAATCTTGTAATTGAAGAGCAGGCACAAGTTATTTTATGTCTATGATGTAACAAGAATGCGTCTGCAAAATGTCAGTCCTTTAAATTTTATTCTTATTGCTGAACGTTGATTAGGAGACCTGCAGATAATGTCACTTGCACTAATGTACATTACAACATGAATTTAATGTTTATTTGAATGGCTCAATTCGTCGTGCACAGGGTATTGCATAAGGTCTAACGTTGACAAATTTAACATCATATTTTGATTCATTAGGCCTATTCATTAGCAAGACACCGATCGTAAATATATGGGCGAATATGAGGGTCGAATTAGTGATGAGTGTAGATGAACGAGTGTAGTCATTGTTACTAAGGTCCGACTGTTCCTCAGAAAGTACTATTTATTAATGGCCCTATAACCAAGTCATATAAGAGACCTGCAGCTTTACGTGGATTCCGAATCACGTAGTGCTAGTCTGATTTCCAGCTAACTGACAAGCCTGACATTCAGTCCTCTTCTCTACACAACACCCGAACCTTGACTGCCATCCAACATTAACACCCCCGGACTTCTCTAGTAGTGTTTACTTCGATGGCAACCTATGAGCGGAAGCTGTGTCAGTATTAAGAGAGGACCGAGCGTGGAACCTATTACCTACAATATACTCAGCACTTTGTCCCCAAGTAGCTGGGTTACAGCACTGCGTCACTATTACTTATTTTATGGGAGCAAATCAAACTTAAACATTCGGGGCGCAGAAACGTTGTTGAAAATTTTTATGTTTTTTGTTGTTTTTTTTCAATTTAATAACAGTTGAACGTGGATATTACGGTTCATAAAAGAGAGGTATAATAAAATATATACAAAATATGTGGTCAAAATGGATTTTCAGAATAGAAGAAATGTTTTATTTAGCCTTCAAAAGTCAATTATACTTCATACATAATAGGTCAACTGAATAATTTATACTGTATGGACCAAATATATTAGCTATTCTTAAAAGCCTTACTTTGTTTTCAAATGTATGTATTTAAACATGTATTATGTGAGACATGCATTGAAATAATTTATGTATATACATTCATATAAATGTTATTTCAATAAATAAATCAGTCGGGAAAGCAATGTTAACGCTTGATAAATATTATGTAATGGTAAAAGTTGGGTTCAAACTAGTTCATGATTGTTTTCGCTCAATCGCCGATTTCTAAAGGCAGTCTGCCTTTGAGATAACTTCGTGAACTCTAAACTGTACGTCTGTACGTCTCAACAACTCGCCAACAAGCCTGATACAATCGACATCTCCGTAGTGTCCTACAATCGTTGTATTTGACCTAGGGTCAACAGAGCTACAGTGATTGTTGTCGATTTATTCTGGTCAGGGTTCGAACCCGAGTCCCACAATAATTTAAGCCACCCAAACACCATGTCGCAGCAAACAGGAAGACGGCTATTATGCGCGCATCCGGTGACCGGGGGTCAAGTTTGGCGTGTGGGCAGAGCTGGTCTCCACTTGTTAATAACTAGGCTCTCACTTCATTTACGGATGACGTCATCCGATGCACGACTCAACAAGCCGACCGACTAGCTGGCGCTTGCGTTCAGTTAAAACTATAGTAGATCACTAAAGTTCATATAATTTGACAAATAAGTTTTTAACTAGGAAAATACGTGTTGGTAAAGATTAATACTAGTGAATAACACATAATAAAAATATTAACAATATAAGAAAAAGTGTACAAATATGTCACAATATAAGTAGGCCTACAAATTGCACAAATAAACTACAATATAAGTACAAAATGCATAACTATACTGCAATATAAGTACAAATTACACAAATATATCATAATATAAGTACAAAATACACAAATACTGTGGTGATCTATTTAGGCAAACCAAATTTACCTTCCTCAGACAAGAGGGACCTTCAAAACAATATAGTTTAAGTTTCGTCGATTCTTTTGTTGATCCATCTGGTCTAAGGAAGGTGAACGTGGTTCTCCGAAATCGATCACCATAATATTTGCACATTTTGTACTTATTGTATTTAAGTACAGACAAGGCGTACACTGAAAACGTTTAAAGGTATCAAGTCAAACGATTCCTGAAAATCCTTCCGCTATTTCGGTCCAGGGAACACCTGTATAGGTCACTCAAGACATACGTTTCTTTCCTACGTAACATGTTTAAGATCATTTCGACTAACTCTGACATGATTGCACTACTTTGCAACCCCCTAAAGTAGACTTATAGGGTTTTCTAGACTACAATTTTGTCAAACACTAGAACAGCAGCAGAATGAGCTTTTGAATTGAAGTGATGGTTTAGAGAGAACCACGGAAGGAAGCACAAGCAAGCGTGGAGAACCACCCCGTAGGGAAGGGAAGCTAGGGCTGTCGGGTAGTATAATAAAAAAAATATTTTTAGCTAAGAGTTGATATTTTAAAGCGAATTAAAAGTGTTGTATCGATTTTCTACTTATAAATGTGTAGTCATACATTTGTATAGTGTAGAAAACTAATTTTAGTATATGTACTTCATCATTTAAAAAATACTAACAAATCAAAATCAAAACGTAACTTAATGGGTGACTAGTGAGTCATTATTAATGTAATTTTGAAAGTAAATGACGGAAACCGGATTCTATTCGCCAAAGGCATTGTTGCCGCAGGGTCGGCTGAAATTTGATACACCTCTGGCCTTAATGGACGCTGGGCACGCACGCACGCACATACGCACACCGTGTGACAATTCGCTCATTTTCTGTTTTTAACGTTCTCTAAGCAATTAATTCATCCCTAATATCCGATTAGTTTTTCTTTTACCACAATTTGGGGTGTAACAAAATTTGCCCTTCTTTAATTTTTTGTTAGCTTACTTCATTTAGCTTACCCATTTAAAATAAACTGTGGTGGGGGGAGGGGGGTTGGACGTTCTTACTATAGTTTTACGGAAAACATATGTTCTGAAAATGTTCACTTGTAGTACGAAGAGAAGTTTACGTTATTAATTATTTTTAATTATTTATTTATTTTTTGCTGTACATTTTTACATATTTTTATGTATTTGTGCAAAATCTAAAATTATAAATTAATAAATGGACATAATATATGGTGATAAAATAACTGAGGATATAAAAAATATTTGAAATTGACCATAAAATTTATATTTAGGCAAAATAAATTTGGACTTCTAAAAAATCCAATGTAAAAGTTATAAAATGCACACATAAGTAATAGTAACATATTATTTAAAATAAAGGTTGATAGTTTGTGATTTTATCTTAAATAAATTAACTTACAGTCCAGTCACAGTGATAAACTTACTGGGTTTGATTTGAATATAATACGCACATAAATCAGCTGGTCACGGTAGCAATTCAGCACCGAGATATATTTTCATTTGTGACATTTAGGTAGGGCGAGTAATTCTTTAAATGCTCTGTTCCCGTTAAAATTTTATGAACTAAATATATAAAAACACTTTTGTGTATAGATACAATATTGTCTAGAAACGTCAAGTGAATTCTTTCTTTAGTTTTCGAGTTTCGTGTACACAAACATGCGGAAGTTTGATATACTATATACTATTATTTAGCAACAACAAATGTAACAGCTAACGGTATTTGAGCACAATGACCATTCCAGGCCAATTCAACAACATATTTACAGTCTCTCTATCCTCTGTTCTATTAACATCTTTCCTCATAACAGCATTTATCTATTCAAAATCATAAGACATTTTTTTCTGTGCAAAAACTAATAATATTAACTTTTATTTTTAGGAAAAAATAATTAAAAATTCTACCATGAAATCACGACGCATTACGAGTCAACATGTAGGCTTTATACGAATATATTTTTTATTTGATGTATTATAATATTTGTATAATAACTACAGATATTATAATAATAGCTATTATAATATTTTTATAATGTCTCGAAAACTAATTATAATAACTATGTGTTTTGGCGTTGTGGTTGAAATATTTTGTATGGTAAAAATCCCGTTACTTGAATACAAAAATATTGAAAAGATAATACTAAATATATTCCGACAATCATTACAATATATTATATTACACCGATTTTTTCCTCACCCCCAAATCTCACCTATCTTACTCAAATCTTACCCCGTCTATCGATATATTAACCAAACAATTGAGTTTACAATATAATAAAAGTAATTACAATAAATGTACCGTATTGTAAACTAATAAATTCATTATAAATAGAAGCCTTCAAGGTTCACTCTTAGTCGTTTACAAAGCTAAAGTACATTTAATTTTTTAACTGTTACTGTCTTTTAACGTGATATTCAAGGTAATACAAATCTTAAGTCATTAATGGTAACACAGTATATGAGACGTATATTTAAAAGAGTAGCCTCATTAAAATATAAAAACCGAGCAACATGAAATCGTAATGAATGCGCAGGAAAGTACCAGCATCCATAGCAGAAATGACCATAATGACATTGAACAGGGCGTGTTCGGGTGAGTTAAAGTCACTGTTAATCTGTCGGCGCGGCGTGCGAACGTGAGACCTTGGGAATACAGAGATCTACATCTCCCCTCCTCGAGGCCAAGACGGTACAAGAATCCGCGCAGCCGCTTAGTGCGGAGACATTTACAAGACTGCTTTCAACATGCCGATAGTTTGTTGTTGTTCATGAATCAGCCGGCAGACTTCGCCACTGTCACGGCGGTATTTGTGACGTCGTGGCAATGTCATAGATGGCATTGCTGAAAAAAATTTACTAGAATAAACAATAGCGATAGTATGGGATAACAGCCGACAGCCCTCCTTTCGCTACGGAGTGACTCTCTACACTCCGTCTGTGGTTCTCTCAAAATCATAGATAACAACGGCCTACTGCCGTTCTTCTAGATAGCAAATTTATATAATCTAGAAAACCCAATAATTTTACTCTAAGGGGATGCAAATCAGTGCAATCATGTTAGAGCTAGCTGAAAATTTCACAACGGTAACCAAATTAGCCAAGCTTTTGTGTCGCGTTTATGTTTTTGTAACAGCTGTTGAAATAAAATATTAAATGAATGCTACAAAGGAAACTTTGAAGGTTTTTTTCTACCCCTTAGGAATGGAATTTTTAGAAATCGTTTCTTAATGGGTCCTTATGATACAAAAGCCAACTTGTCCTCAAATTTCGTCAAAATCAATTGATTGGTTCCGGAGGTTTAGAGATGAGTGGTATATCGTGTTTTGGAGTTTATGTTTTAAGATAAAAACTCTTGATAATCACCAAGTGGATTTTTACAAATGTGATGGTAGTAGATTACAGAAAGAGATTACTAGATACAGTTTGTGGATGATCACCCACTCTGTAACTCACAACTGCACATATTTATTAACAACTGCCTCAGAAGAATCCTGAAGATCTACTGGCCATAAAATATCAGAAATGAAGATATATAGAGAAGATGTGAGAAAGATCCAGTAACACGGACAATCGAGACAAGAAAATTTAACTGGACGCACTCTCCGAAGAGCACAAGATAACATCAGTAGACAAGTTCTTGACTGGAACTCACAAGGAAGAAGAAGACGTGAAAGACCAAGAGATACTTGGAGGAGAACCATGGAAAAAGAGAAGGCAAGAACTGGATAGATATCAAGCAAATGGCTCAGAACATGTTAGGTGGAGGTCTTTTGTTGCGGCCTTCGTCCACCAAGGGATTAAAGGAAATAAGTCAAGTCAAGGTGGTAGTAAGACATGTTCAACCTTTAATTATTTCAATCATTCTGTACATTTAAGTTCTGTCTTTAATGGCTGAGTAAGGAAATTTCGACATTACAAAGTCATTTTTAACTCATGTACCATAATCACAAGCATTAGATAATGATAAAAATATGATGTCCTTATACAGTTGGCTTATGTTGCCACAGTGGAAAAGTAAATACAGCTGGCACCCAATAGTGCGCTAAACGTGTGTCAAATTAGTGAGTGGGTAGTTATTTCCTCAGTATGTCGTATGAATGGTAGGGCCAGCATCTTGTCAGCTCCCCCCTTACTCCCTCCAAATTCACAAGGAATAACGTAGACTAGTACTTATTGCCCACATTAATAAAATTGTACATTCATTTTAATCACTATAAAATGGACACTGAAGCATTCGCTATAGCCATAAGAAAACGGACTTACTATTACTTGTCTCTGTGATGTTTCTTAGTTATTACTTACCTTTCTTACACCCACAGCCATCGATACCCAACGTGGTATTTGGCCTTGGTATTAGATCTGCCTACAGTTCTTCCTCCCTAGCTTGAGTTCAGAGGTTCGTCCTACCACCTTTTCTTTGGACGTTCATGAGGTTTTCTTCCATCGGTAATTTTCTTTCAAACTTGTTTGAACAGATCTTCTTCCTCCCTTTTTAGAACATGTCTTCCCACCGCATACATCAGCACTTGGCTTCCACTACGTCTGGTGCAAAGAATAGGTCAAGTTATTCCTCGTTGACCTTAGTAGCTGTTTAAAAGTCTCCATCAAATTTCAAAATGTTTTCAAAATACTAATGGAAACACCATCCATCCATTCGTACATTAGCACTACTATTAAGTAATAGCAATCATCCATGGAAATTCATTTTGCTGAAAACCCACTTTTGATTAGGTATAACATGTTTGCTAGGAAGGGGCATATGTACTATAGGCTACAACAAAATAAAATACGTACTGGGTAATAGTTTTGTCGCACTCGAACCTTCGATCTTGACCTTCGAACCTACCCGATATTGGCTTAAAAACAACATGCAACTCCGTCGACCATCAAAAGACTGGTTGTCATCTGCCCTCCCTCAACTAATGTGTGATTTAAACAGTCGTGGCAGTTGACTTTCCTTCCCGGATCAGCTACCAGGCAGCGCCAATTACAAAGTTGACGATCGCGTTTTTGAGGTGAACATTGAAAACGTTTCACGCTTACATTTTTAACAAGTATTTTTCAAATGTTAACATGATTTTTAGGATAAATGACTAATGCTTTTCGTGATAGATTTTTCTAATAGATTTGGATTATTTAAATATATATAATATATATGAAGTCAAAACCGTAGTCACTGTTATGTAAAAAAATAAATAAAAGGATAACAATAAAACCTGACCTCAGGGGCTCTAGAGACATGTGCTCTTTTTTTAAAAAAAAAGTGCAGGTAAAAAATTCATTTTAAATCCAGAATAGTCTTAACACCATCTGAGATAAACGTAAAATGTATTTATGAGTAGGCAGGATATATTGATTCGTAATTACGACTCTGCTGGAGGTCTCCATAAAAAAAGTGAAAGTGAAGCAACCTGGAAGGTAAATGACTGTGAGCAAGTAAGTGCAGTCTGTTGCGCATGCGCGGAAGGACTCAAAGTTCAAGGTTGGTTAGTAACGCCGAAAGCGGGAGAGCAGCTGTTCCACGTTGCTCCATACCGCCCAGGTGTCAACGTTACTCAACCCTCAAGCTACGCTCTCACACATTCAATGGCAAGTGATCAATGCAAGTCCACTGACGTAATCTCCTGTTAAAGACCAGATCACTC
Source organism: Stictocephala bisonia (assembly GCA_035578905.1). Taxonomy (NCBI): domain Eukaryota; kingdom Metazoa; phylum Arthropoda; class Insecta; order Hemiptera; family Membracidae; genus Stictocephala; species Stictocephala bisonia. The sequence goes on from JAQJVL010000884.1 coordinate 272,187, forward strand.
ATTATCAAAGCTGTTCATCAATAAAGAAGTGTCTTCATTCCGAAAACAATTTTACTCACATATAATCCCCTGTTTAAATCACTCACTAGCAAAGCTGTTCATAATATTAAGGATCTGTTTTTACAGGAACTATTTTTACTCACATTTAGAAAGCGAAGTATGAACACTTTGACTAAATAATCTCCCATTTAGTTAAAATTATTTACTATGAAAATTGTTGAATTCCTTTTTGAGAAATTGTTTCTCACATATCTGGCAAGCTCATATTTTACAACACGTTCACTGACCGAATTTCCAGTTCAATACAGCTGGAAATCAATGTTGTTCATCACATTAGGGACAGATCTTGTTTTAAAACCTGTTTTGGCTCACATACCTGGCAAGCGATATACGAACACGTTCACTGACCTAATTTCCTGATCAAGACAGCTGGATATCAATGTTGTTCATTACATTAATGAGTCGATCGTTTTAAAAACTGTTTTGGCTCACATACCTGACAAGCGATGTATGAACACGTTCACTGACCTAATTTCCTGACCAAGACAGCTGGATATCAATGTTGTTCATTACATAATGAGTCGATCGTTTTAAAAACTGTTTTGGCTCACATACCTGGCAAGCGATGTATGAACACGTTCACTGACCTAATTTCCTGACCAAGACAGCTGGATATTAATGTTGTTCATTACATAATGAGTCGATCGTTTTAAAAACTGTTTTGGCTCACATACCTGGCAAGCGATGTACGAACACGTTCATTTACCTAGTTTATTGTTCAAGATAGCTGGAAATTATTGTTGTTCATCATATTAATGAACCGATCTTGTTTTAAAAACTGTTTTGGCTCATATTCTTGGTACATGTATAAGCACGTTCATTGACCTAATTTACAGTTCAATAAATCGATGTCTTTTTGACTCAGATGTCTGTTCACTGGCGTAATTTCCAATTTTAGACAACCGGAAATCAGTGCTATTTATCATATTATATGAAACTGTTTTGACTGCGATGTCTGAAAAGCGATGTATGAACATTGAACAGGTTCACTGACCTAATTCCCAAATTAAGGCAGCTGGAAATCAATGTTGTTTATCATATTAAAAATGTTATCTTGTTTTTAATAGTATATTTCATAACAAGAGTGGAAAGTGGGGTTTTGCATGTTCGAGACCATATGTTTGAAGTGCGAGACTTGTCGAGCACTTCAAATGGTCGAGAACATACAAAACACTTTCACTCGAATTTTGAACGATACTTTTCACTACTCTACGGAATAAAATAGTTTATTTCATAACAAGAGTGGAGAGTGGGGTTTTGCATGTTCGAGACCATATGTTTGAAGTGCGAGACTTGTCGAGCACTTCAAATGGTCGAGAACATACAAAACACTTTCACTCGAGTTTTGAACGATACTTTTCACTACACTACGGAATAAAAACTCATTTTTGTAATGTTAACTGTTTATTAAATTAGAAACATGTTTTAAAAACAGGTGTTGTTGACTGTGGAAAATTTTCGGTTGTAAACAATGTTACTTTCAGTAGTAAACAATAGACAGCTGTTGAAAATATGATGTTTCGCAGGTTGTAAACACATAACGAAAACAGCTGAACTCATAGTAGTGTAGTGAAAACTCATTTTTAGAATGTTAACTGTTTATTAAATTAGAAACATGTTTTAAAAACAGGTGTTGTTGACTGTGGAAAATTGTCGGTTTTAAACAATGTTACTTTCGGTAGTAAACAATAGACAGCTGTTGAAAATATGATGTTTCGCAGGTTGTAAACACATAACGAAAACAGCTGAACTCATAGTAGTGTAGTGAAAAAATAATTTTCACTCAGATGTCTAGAAAGTCTATGAACATATTCACTGAACTAATCTCCAGTTTACGATCAGTCATTATTAAACCTGTTCATCTTAGTCATTATAAAACCTGTTCATCGTGTTAAAGGATTATTCTCGTTTGGAAAACTGTTTTTACTTATATCTAAAACAATGTATAATCACTTTTATTGAGCTGATTTACAGTTTAAGATTCACTCATTATCTGAATTGTTCATTATATTAAAAAAATATTCTTGTTTGGAAAACTGTTTTTCAAACAAGAGCTTGACATGTCTGGCAGGTGATATACATGTAACACGTTTTCTGACCTAATCTTCTGTTTAGGATCACTCATTATTTGAATTACTCATCATATTTAAAAACTCATAATTTTTGTTTGGCAACAATTGTTTAACGCACGTATATGCAAGTGAAATATTAGCACAAACATTAATGAACCCCCCACTTAAAATCACTTTCTATGACAGGTGGTCAATATATTTAGCGAAATTTGACACCAAAGTTTGACAAGCGGAATATGACCGTTGATTACTACATTACACTGAAGTAATGCCCTGATCAAAATTACCAACTAGTAATGGTTCGTTGGGCGTATATTAAGTGAAATTTATACGTTCAAATAAATGTTTTGAACTTTATCATTCCTGAAAGATAGAAAAAGGTATTTCTTTCAATCGCCATATTACGCCAATCTTCAGTCTTGTTAAGTGAAATAAAATTAGTTTATTGTTTCCAGTTATACATAAAAAATATTCAGGTAAGTATACCTAAAATATAATACAAAGATAATTACAAAAATAATAAATAAAAAAAAATGTACACTATGAAACCAAATGAAACTAGCCTACATGGACTGTATACAGTATATACTATCTGTGAGTAGGCTGTAGAGTTGGTCAGTCAGCGTGTTTTTATACTGGATTGAATTATAATTTAATGTCAGAATGAATAATGAAGAAAAATATATAGTTTTATACAGGTAAAATTGTAATAGTTAGTAATTGTGTTAAAATATTGGTAATATCAGTGTATGCAATTAAGTTTTGAGCCTAATAATCTCAAGGAAGTTGTACTTTCATACAGTTAATTTTTATAATGTGACATTCCACTTGCTTGTGACAGGTTTTCTAAAAATAATAATTTAAGATCTAATCAAAATATAACTCAAAAAGTGTTAAGTGTTTTCGTGTTAGTTTTCCTTAGGAAGCAATAATTTTAAAATTAATCTTATAGATTGTGTTGACTTTATGATAATTTTTAGGTTTTTTTCATGAACTTTTTATGACTTAGTAAACTATTGGCTAAAGTAAATAAAAAATTTATTTTGGGTAATTTACGAATGTGTACACTTAATATGTAATGATCAATTACTCTTAGCGCAATAAGCGATTATATCATAAATCCTCTTATAAAGTACTGTTTTGACAAACATAAATTGTAATTAAAATATCTACGTTTCCTGGCACTTTAATTAAGTCACGCCCGTGTTACTATGGTTCGGAGAGTACATTGGCTGACAGACAGTGTAAAGAGACCTGAATCATGCGCAAGGTCACTTTCGCATTGTTAAACCCAGCCTCACAGCTGGCTATCGGAGACGTATATAAAACCAATGTTATGGAGTGTAAATAATATTTCCAGTTATTTATCTGAAGAAGTCATAAAATGTTTGTTAAAAAAACAAATAGTTTGTTTATAGTAAAGCAAATTCAATATAATCTAAGAATCATACGTAACTCCCGGTTATCCATTTTACATAACAGAGATTATGTTAAGCACAAGCTTCGTAGGGCAATAAAGAAAATGAAATGGAACGGTGAAGTCGTAAAAGATTGTTAATAGGATATGGAGGATTAGCAGAAGTCTTTAAGTTCTTACATTTTCATTTTAAGAACTACTTTTTACAAGACTTTTTTTATTTTTTCTCCGAATATCAAAGCTGTTATTTATCTGGAACTATACCCCCTAACACTACCTTTTCAGAATATCACCGCCTAAAACTCACTGAAACTCAACCATACTACATTGGCCGACAATTTGTTGACAAATCACCATTAGAAATGAAACGTCACTCAGAATAAAATAATGTCAAGAACAAATTACAAGTTTGGCTTGTCAAAGAATGTTATGATAGTATAGATGAGTTTTTTGATAGAGATAGGGCTCGTACATTCTTATAGAAATCCAATATTTTCTACTCTAGTATCTTAAGTGGGTCACTGCAGAACTTTAGTGCAGTTTCGTAATCAATTAAAGTAACTAATTACCTAATCTACCCATCAACGCCATGCCCTCATTTATTAATTTAGCTAAACGTGTGGAGATGCGGGTAAATACATATTCGTTATAATTGCAGTACGTTATCAACCATTTATACCTGTTTTTTTTTCTTTTTCTTTTAACAGTGGATTACAGACACCTGCTACCAACACCAGCTGTCACATATCAACTAGTTGAATGAACCTTTCATCAGGCTTTATTACCACTCCTACTCGCTACTTAATGTGAATAATATAAATCCTCCTGTCCACCCTACGTTTAAACCTTCTTATAACATGAGAGGCTAATGTACTTATTACCATTGACTATGTACAAAAAGAAGACTGTCCACTCGTGAGGTCCCCATGAAGCCGATTTTCCTGTTCGGTGAAATTAATTCAGGTTCGGTTTACACTAGCTAGCGGTCTCCCTCTCTCTATCTCTCTCCTGTACACGCTGAAGTGACTAACAGCTGTGTTAATAGTACGCCAAATAGTCGTCGAGCACTTATTTGGCACGAATCACCGTTAGCTACTATACATGGTTTTCAAGGTTCTGCTAACTATCCTATTTATTACATATAATTTGAGGAGTTCTCTTGACTGTGATTTGTACCGTACATTATTTGAAAAGGTTCCCCCTTCACCCACCACCATGAAAATAATATATACATGACTTGAGGAGTTCACATCCCAATATTTTACGAAAATTGCAAAACATATATTTAAAAGAATATCCACTTATGTCGTCTAATAACACAAATTGCAGTCCTGAAACGAATTGTTGTGAAGTGTTATGTGCCTTAATTACATGAAGTAGGTACTTTCAGGCTAGTTTTTTTTTTTTTTTTCCCGGAAACATGGGGGCTTCTGGGTTTCCATTGAACTCCCACTGTTTCCAACAGCCTGTAACAGCTGATTCGTGTATACGGGCTCATTAGCTATTCCCGCACAGCCAGTCGTCCGTGCGCCTGCGCATTGTCATACCGACGACTGCGTTAGTGTTGCACTTACAGAACTGAGTGCACTTTTTTTTCAGTGAAAAGGAGAGGCCGATTTCCTTTTCAACCTTACTCTACCCATTCCCCATAGACTATTGACCTGTGCGGCGAACTTATCAGGTAGAGTAAGGTGGTGAAACAGTTCAGAAGAAGGTGAATATCTCGAACTCAGCACTAGTGCTGTAACCCAGCTACTTGTGGGCAGAGTTTTGAGGAAAATGTAGGCTATAGATTATACGCCCAGTCATCTAAATACCAACATGACGTCCGCTCAATGGTTTCCATCGATGTTAACACTACTAGAGAGAGAAGTCTGGGGTGTCTATGTTGGGTGGTAGGCACAGCCCAGGTGTTATGTAGGGAGAATACTACGTGGTTCGGATCCTACGTAATTCTCTATGTTCACTTAGATGCCCAGGCTTTTATTGGGATAATAATAAATATATCTTTCTGAAGAACAGTCGACCTTAGTAACAATGACAACGCTTTTTCACTTATCAAACTAATCATATTCGCCTATTTTACTGTATCAACGATCAGCGTCTTACAATTGAATAATGAATACTGATAAAAACTAACAGTCAATGTCAGGATTGAAACCTCCCGTATCTCTAACTGGGAGAAAGAGGCCTTTGACCGCTCAGCCGCTGACTCCGCAAATATGTACTGAACTAAATCATATAGTAAATTATATAGTTTTCCAGATATTGTTTTATTCGTTATGTATTCATATTCATTAACATAACCAAATGAAGAATAAAATAAAGACCTTAAAAGGTCAGGTAATCGCAAATATTTTATTACAACCAACAAACATTACGAGCATGTAGTAGTAATGTAATCTTATACATTTGATGCATCGTAGGTAACCGATTAAAGTACATTAAATTGATGTTAAAGTGTGCAAATAAGCTCCCTTTCATAGATTTAATCCAGTAAACTACCAATCTTAATATATGTCTTAATATAAAAAAGATGTACTCACTCATCAAGATATCTCCGGCACTGATGTTGATGGGACTTGGAGGCAAGTCAGGGTTTGTCTTATAGAGACCTACTAAAACAGAGTTCATATAAAAACTTAGTAATTTATTAAATTGACTGTTAATATAATGTCGAGGACGAAGTATAAAACCTATCACCTATAATCTCCAAAATACCATTCCGCCAATATTTATCTGTTTGTACTTTGTAATTATTGTAATTCAAAATGGTGCGATAATAAAAAGTCCTTGAATAACTTGAGTATATTTAACGTAACAACCAAATTTCCTGGTTTCTAAAACGCTCCAATATCGTGAAGTTACTCAATGGCCGAAACAAAACCGAAAGTTTGGTGCGAGATCACGGCCAGCCACTCACTGCCAGACATCTAATTACGTCATAAAAATATAATCAAACCGGCATAGGCGGCGGCTTAAACAGGCGATAAATTTCGCGAGCTGCATTTTGCATTATCACCTGGCAATCTGCGTGTTTTCTCACTCGAAGCTGCAATCAAGGCCGCCCATATCGCACGTTTAATTACGCCTAACTCTGGCAGCTGGTTTACGAGGCCATTCGGTGTTTAGGAAAGTAAAGCGGAGCTCTAGATAATGCAGCCCGTCGTAATCGCGAAAATTAGGTGTGAAAAGTTACTGCCATCACGATATGGGAGTGTGGGCTGGATAGTAATTATAGTATTGTGGCCTCACGGAGATATTTACAGCGATCACTCCACCTCCCTGTGATTTACCACAAACGCCATTTTTTCATTCGATCACAATTCAAATATTACATTGCTTCTAAACAGCAACCAATAGTAACTGCAAAGAATGAAATATATTTTAACTATTGGATATTGTGTATTTTAGGGAAGTAAGTTGCAGGTAAGTTTATAATTGAGTTGGTGAATCATCATCAGTGTAATTGTATAGGAGGGTGGGCGGGTCATTACTAATGTTCATGTCTACGATAGCGTATTAGTCATAACCACTACCTAATACCCAATGTAATTTAAATTTAGAAGTGCTCTATTGGAAATTGGCTAATCACATTTTCTTGCATGTTTGTCGGCTTCCCCGAAGGGTGAAAATACATATATTTAGTCAGGTGATGGATGTGGTGGAAAGAAAGACCGATGACGCTTGTGTCCATACACGAGCTGAAAGTATTGATACCAGTGGTTTCACAATATAGCAGGGCGGCACAGATTGTATAGAGTTACCACGTTTCATCGACTTAAGTGTTTTAAATAATGTTATTGCATGGACTGAGAATGTCTTTATTACTAAAAATGCTGGTTTTGTAAGATCGATAATGGCGTGTTTTCGCTTTTTTGTTGTAACTTTCTAAATTCACAAAAAAGCAATTAAATCCTTATTTCATTTTGAACAATTTTAAACCATAAACTGTTAAACCTTGTGGAAATACTATGCTTTGTAAATTATATACGGTAATTAAAACACGTGTACAGCTAAGCAATTAACAGTCATTATCGGCAGAGACTTCAAAAATATATTTCTAAATACATACAGTTTTTAAATCAATTAAAGTAATAAATCGTAAATACATAGATGTTCTTTCTAGGTCAACTATATTAGGAAATACGTTTTAAAAAATTGCACGATAATTCGGGCATACTTTTCTCTGAATCACTCTCAGTTATAAAATATTGATGTATTGTTGAGGGGAAAATCTTTAAAAAATAAAAAAATAAGAACTGCACGAAATATTATTAAAAACACAAAAATAGGGTTAAAAAAACTAAGAATCAAACGGAATTTTATTCTAAAAAAGAAAAGATGGATAGACGAAGATTTTATTTAATTACACCTACACTTGGACATTAGATTTCCAGTACATTATTTCATGAGTGATTGTTATAAGGGCCCTGAGTCATGTTTTTAACATATTGAGTAAAACATAAAAAAACTGTTTGTTGTTAACAGTTTTTATAACTAGGCAATATAAACATTTTGAGATGCTCCACAAAACTTGTTTATTTAGATGACAATATTTCAAAAATATACTGTCATAATTTCATAAAAAAATAAAGGAAATTGTTGACGCAGGTCCCTTTAACACTCAACAAGTTTGGTTTTATAAACATGTTAAATTATTTCATTTTAAGGTATGAAAATAACAATAATAATGTGCAGTAAATTGTTTAGTTAATTTAATGATTAAGAGACTCAGTTATTTATTAAATAAGTTACAATTTAACGTGGAAATTAATTTTATTCTAAATTATCATCCATTTCTGTTGTGGGCCACTGGACGATTTCACTGTAGAATACCATATGTGATCCAGAATATGTAGCATAGCTTTAATACGAGTAATATCAGTGACTTTATTTTTTTTAAATTGTAACTTTTCCTAGAGGGCATGCTTATTCTTCTGGTATCGTTACAATATTGGTTTTCCTTGGTATAAAAATATCAAAACGCAGTAGATCTCCCGTCCTTACGCACTCACTAGCTTTGTTGTTCCTTTGTTGGTAGTGGAGGTACTCTTAGTAATGATACTTTGAAATACTGACGTTAATTTCTTTATTTATTTGTAAGTTATTAGTTTCTAAAGACACTGTTGTCTTTTTATAAAACTTAGGCCACCAAGCAGCATAACCAATAATCATATCAGTTCCTACAGCTGTAACAGTTCCTAGGTGTTTATTTTCTGTATTTGTAATGATTTCGCAGACTTCACTTGGTGTTTAAATTCGATCACATTTACTTATAAGGCATTACATTACGCTGAGCTTCCTATCATACAGATTGTAGGATTGTTCTCGAAGAGGAAAGAACTGTTTGACAAGTTGAAATCTACCATTGTCTGTTAGCCGAAGACAAACCCTCGACACTGTGATATTTATTCTGCCATAGACAATTGTATGAAAACAGGTGAAGTTTAGTTACTTATTCTGGGACAAAGTTCTGAATTTAATAGATAAAAAATGAAGCCATTTCATCCACGTATTTATTCAGAATGTTTTTGTGTTTTTTCTACAATTTAGTGATTCCTAATTAATATCACCATTAATATAATTTTCACTCGTTTTATTGTGTTTAAACACACAATTACAAACACAAATACTGAATAATGCAACAACTAAGCTCAATGCTCATTGTATAATACAATATTAGACAGATGATGAGCAGTATTGGTGGCAAGCGCTGGAGGTTGTGCCAACCAGGGAGTGTTAAAAGGTACCTCAATTTCTGACTCAGGTCCTTTCTTACACTCATTTGGAAAATTAGGTGGCAAGAAAACCTATGATATAATGTTGAAATGAAGTCCCCTTTAGCACTCAAATGTGTGCCTACCCTTAAAGAACTGATAACTGCACTTAACTAAAAAACTCATAAAAATTGACTCGGGGCCGTTTTAACAATCAATCACCCATTCGTTTTGATGTTATTTAAACGGGTGGTTTTATAGGTGATAATGTGGAGTCAATAACTATTTAATACTAATAATAAAATAATCAATAATTAAAGACACCCAAAGTCAACAAACATATGTTTATATTTTAAATACGGTGAACGCAACATTTATTTTGTAAAGTTTCCATTTCATGTAACTGACTGTAATATTTTTAACTTTCTCTAAGTAATGTGACGGAACTGTTATTTATTGTGCCTAGTTAACGATATGTCACTTGGGAATATTTGTATCATCAGTTGGATCCAAAAAACTTGTATTTTTAATTTTTTTATTTGTTCTGATTTTATTGGATTTTCTCTTTCTACTTTTGATGGTATATTTAAAGTATATTTTTTACTGTAGAATGGCCTATTCTAATTTTGCTTTGCTGAAAGTTAGATTGTCTCCACTGACGTTCTCTTGGTATCGGTTTATTTTCCTGGTCCAGTTGCATTGATGTTTGTTGGAGTTTTTTCTCTGATTTTTTTTTGTAATAATTTTGTTTTCTCCTCGGGCTGTGCTTTGTTGTTAGTTGTGTTATTTTAATTGCGTTTGTTTTGTTTTTTGATGAGTTTACTAGCATCAGTTTGCTTTCGTATTTCCTATTGAGGATTATTGTATTAAGTTTAGTAGTGTAAAATTTAATGTGTCTAGAGAGGAGTAAAAGTATGAGCTGTCAAAAGAATCTTATGTTAATATAATAAACGTAATATATTAAATAATATTTACCGTGATTAAAAGTATTCATTTAATACTTTTAGTTAATTTTTATAACAAAATCCTTTCTACAACAGCAATTACATACTATTGAAATACTATTGAATATTCCCTACTAAAACCTTTGTAAAATAGTATTGTAAAAGAACTTATATAAAATTATCAATGAGATCATCTTACAACTGCTGTTCCCCAAAAAACCCTGTTTTATACAATAAAAACTCGTTCTGATGCAAACTTGTGAATGGCGACATTCTGACAGCCAATGCTGAAAGGAAGGTTGTTTTTTGGTCCTCGCGAAACACGATAGGACGATTAAAAGAACATCTGGCGAGCGAACAGGCTAATTAAGGCCTTGAAGTATCTGTATAGACTGGTTAAATAATAAAACAAGGACGTTAATTCAATAAGAATAATCTACTCGCAGTCCGGTTATCAAGGACCGTATAAGGCAGGACGAGCCTAAGGCCTCGACCATTGTGTGCAGATCAACTGCACCGAACGTCCTTCTATCTAGAAAAAACATCCTTAACTCGACCCAAGCTCCATTATGGACACTGTTAGGATTCACCAGCACTTGGCAGGGTAAACACCCTGTCTACCTCTTACTAAACTGCCGAGTAACGTCCAAGAGTTTGTTCGTGAGATCATCCCTCACAGCGGTTACTTCACGTTGTGAAAGAAAACAGCCACTCAAAGTGGAACATGATTTGGCTATTCTTGCATCTTGTAAAGATATCTTAGGGCCACCTAAAAAACGGTAAATACATGTAAAATATTTCCATCAGTGTTAAATTGTTTTTTTTTCTCTAATAAAAGTTTCAATAATAAACGCACAAATATACGTTATATACATATGATTATCATATTTTCTAGATAAAAAAAACGTCGTACAGTTCATTTACCCGTAGTAAAATAACTGATTATTAAAACACAAACAACTGATTCTCAAATTTCAAAACAATTAGTAAGTGTTTTAAATGTAGTAGTGGATGATGCTTTCAAAGTATTAGTAAGCAGTGACTTTACACATATTCAACATTTGGAGTCCAGGTGAATAAATACTCTACTTAAAAACAGTAAAAGCAACAAACATTTTACATGTATGTATAGAATAGAATAGAATAGTTCTCTAACAAAAAATATACATATTATTGTCCCTGCTAAGTTTGTACTTTTCAGCAGAGTCCTTGGAATTAGTTTTTATTCACAATCACAATATATACTGCAAATTAGTTAATAAAAAACGTAAAAAGTTAAAAGTTAAAGATCATCTTATTTTATCAGGTGAAATTAGGGCTAAGAAGCCCTCTCTAACACTTAACCTGGGACCAACGACTTAAAGGTGACTTTCGAACCACCACCAGTGACCAGGCAGGTGGGCTGCCTGCAAGGACGGTATCACTCAGACGGTCAACCATCCAAGGAACAGCCACGCTCGATGTTCCTTGACTCCGTTATCTTGCGATGACGTCGGAACCCTCCGGTTAAGGCTACTAGCCGTGTACTGTAAAATATGTCAAATAACAATAATAGTAACAGTGGTCTGTATTGCTATTTCTGTGGCCTTCCATATTCTATAAGTATTATTTATCCACCTGAATATTGCTTGTAGATAGCAGCTAAACTAACCGAATTGAGTTAATCATGACTTTGGCCAGGTACTCTCCTGTTTTAGTGGAGGTTGGTGGAAGTTTCTTTTAGTCATTCAGAAATTAACATAGGGTGAAGAGCTGTTTACATTATTAGCTACTTACAATTATTGTAAGTTTTAATATACAAGGTGTCCAGCTTCGACTGTCAAATATTTTAGAAGTTAGTTTGTCTGGCCAATATAAGCAAATAATGCCTTTATAAGCAAATAATGTCCTATCTTGATTCGTTTTCTGTATGTGTGTCTCTGTATGTGTTTGTAAAAAATGTTTAATATAAAAAAAAAAAAACCGTTTGACATAAAATACTGAATTTTCATATGAATGTCGATCTTACTAAAGTACATTTCACGTAAAATATTGAATGTCCAGAATTATCTAAATCAAAATGGTGGCTGTCTAAAAATTTCAAAGTCAAATATAAAAAAAACACATTTTATCAAAATATATTAAGTTATAATATTTGTTGACTACGTTATGTAAAATTTAACGATATGCCAACTTAAATGATCGACTGACAAATAGCAGAGAAAACTTATTTTTGCTGCATTAAAGCAGTGTTATCTGAGTTTTACCCAGATTATAATGCTTTCAGGCACAAAAAAAGTTTTCTCTGTTATTTCTCAACCGATCTTTTAAATGGGCAAATCATTGAATTTGGCATAACGTTGTCTACAAATATTATAACTTAACATATTTTGATAAAATGTGCAGTTCGTTTTGTATTTGACTTTGAAATTTTTAGACAGCCGCCATTTTAGAACTGATAATTCTGGACATTCAACTTTTTTACATAATATGTATCTTAATAAGATCGATATTCATACGAAACTTCAGTATTTAATGTCAAACGGTTTTTGAGATATTATTTTTTTTTTAAACACATACAGATAAACAGACAGAAAGCTAATCGAGATAGGACATGTTATATAGCATTATTTGTTTGTGTTGACCTGACAAACAATTCTCAAAAATATGCGACAGTTTAAGCTGGACATCATGTATATTTTATGTTATGTATGTAAAAATAAAACTTTATGTTCGAAATATTTAGCATCGGTATTGAGTGACGAAATGTTTCAGAATGCAAGTCTTGTATAGAACGCTGGGACACCATATAGGTAAGCTATAAAAGGTAATCGACATTGTCTTAATCGATTATTGATTGATTGTTATTGCCCAGTAATGTAGTCTTTATCATGAAGGCTTTTTATTGATCAGGTGCACGGTGACTATTCATGCCCTTGCCTGCTAGTATTAGCCTTGATTATATACACCTGCAATAGACATTCCATTTAATAGGAATATATGTCTACCTTTAAAGCTGTTAAAATAAGTTGATAGTGAGATTCGCACAACAGATGGTTTAAGCCGCTTAACATTGGATGCAATAACAGCTGATATTTTGAGACTCAAAGTTCAACATTGGGTGGGAAATCTACATGTGTATAAAATCAATGGTAATAGGTACAACAAATAAGGTTCCCCAGTACAAACACACTATTTAAGTAATGGTTCAGTTAAACACTCTGTTTACATCATATTCATGTATCTTTATCATTCAAAATATATATTTTATATTTATTTTACATTCGGTTACTTGATTATAGCTTTTCTTGAAATATTAGTTATAAAAAAAAATAATGAGGTTCAAATCTGTTAACTGAAATACGATATTATTAAGAAATCCTTTTAGTGCTAGAGCATCCTTATGACCAAGATAAAAAAGGTGGGCTCTATTCAACCACATTTAAGTTGTTAACATTTAACAACAATTTGTTCACAAATAAAAAATTCGTTTCTTATGTTGTGAAAAACAGCTGTAAGAACCTTTTGTATAAAAATATAACTAAATACTATACAAACCTAATATAATTGAGTTTTTTCTCTTTTTTTCTATATCAGTACATGTTAAAAAATAAGAAGATAATTTAAAAATCAATAAAAAAATTATTGTTGAAACATTTAGTTTGTGACGTACGGTTAGTAGGACGTTAGCACTAAAAGGGCTAAAATATCATAAATATATTCAATAATATAATTATTATTATTTATATTTAAGATTCCGACACGCCTTGTGCGTATTTTAAGGCAAAATGAACGATTACATGAGTGTAGGGTGAGTGTGGCTGACCTTTTTATTCTTTTTTTATAACTGAGTTTGACTTGGCGCAGAATCAATTGACCATTTATCAATTGACCATTTATTAGTCAGGGCAATCATGGGACCTATAGCTTAACGTGGAATCCGAACCACTTTGTATTAGTATGGTTTTCTGCTAATTGACAAGCCAAACTCAGTTCTATTTTTTAAACAACATCCAGACCCAGATTACCATCCATCACGTATACCAAGAATTCTCTAGTAGTGTCTACGTCGACGGCAACCATTGAGCGGAAGCTGTGTTTATATTAAGAGGATCTAGAATATTACAATAGAAGATAGTAGCAATTAGTAGAAGAACGTCAATGACATAACAGTTCGTGAAATAAAATTAAATATTAACTTTTTGGGCTGGTTTCAGTTCAACTCATGAAATCCTCGAGGCAATTCATGAAATAAATGAGTGGTGGTTTAATACATTTTTTATTAGGCTATTGTAGGATATACTTTATTTTGTTACAAGTGTATTAAGATTGTTTTTATTACTTACAAATATTCCTAGAAACATTTTCCTAATGAATGTGTATCATTTTTAACTAACCATCGATTTTGTAAGCATACACATAGATTTTTAAGTTTGTGTCTCAAATTATTAGCTGTTTTGTGGTCCGTAGTGGAGCGCTAGTGTAGTCCCATTTAAATGTAATGCAGTTTAAACCAGCTATTGTAGGCACAAACGTTCCTATTATACGATATATCTATTTGTAAGTAATAATATAATCAAACCTTAAGCTTAATCATAATGTTTTATTCAAACTATCTATGATCTATACTTAAAGATTCAAAAAGTATGAACGCGTTCACAATGGTTAGAGTAAAATTGAAACAAATAAATATATACTAGAGTGTAACTTTTTTATGTACACCGTAAAACTTTAAATTATATTAGTTTAAATGAAACTTCTATGCCTCTAATGTTAATAAATAGTGATCAACTTGCCTGTGTCTGTTTATCTGTCTATTCAGTTCAGTTGGGGTGGATCATAATGTTGTGTACCGCTGGTTTATTCATCTGAAGCCGTGTAAGAAGGGGTTGGGCGGTTCTTTCGTTAGCATAAGAGGGTGGGTGTGTCCCCACCCTCAGTTTTTATGTGCGTGAGAAGGTATGCTTGCGTGTACACGGGAATTTTCGTTTGTTATTTCTTTCAAAAGACATTCATAGCGGTTAAATAACCTAAAATGTTTACCATTTCATGTTATGACCGTACAAGAAGTGATACTTCTAAAATTAGTGAATAACGTTAGATAAAAGAGTTGAAAAATTGTATAAATTATTCTCTAGGGGACACCCCTGCACAGTGCACGTGCCAACTCTTTCACTCGCCACGCTGGTGACACTACGGCCTTTGGACTTGGAATTTAAATTTTTGACTAGATATATTTGTGGTTAAACTGTATTAAGTAAAATCCTATAAATAAGTACATTTATTTCCATTAGCTTACTCACTGCCCTTGGGTTTTCTATTTCTCTTTTTTCGGCTTTAAAAAACTTCACTCGCCAGTTCACATAGGCTTCAAGACTGTGCGTGAACTTTATTAAACGAGTGAAGTACCGACCGTTGGCTCAGTGGGGATTGGAACCTTGGACCTTGCCCTCCGCAGTCTGAAGCCTTAGCCACTGAGCCAATACGCCGGCAGCATATTTTTAGACTAAATATAAACACTCGATGTTATTGCTTAGTCTATTTCAAAAGTTATCATTTCATTTTTTTTATTTAATAGCTGAGGACTAACTAAATAAATAGCCTAAAATTACCGCATGAGGTTACCATTGAAACTTTGAAAATCATTAGAGCAAAGCCCTTCGGTAGGATGCTTATAAACCATAACTGGGATAAAATACATAAGTTGCCAAATTTATGACAATCGGATGAATGATGTAGTGATGTACAGGACACACATAAAGAGACACAGACAGGCGTGTTTCGCCATTTTTATATTTAAAGATTAAACAATACTTTTCCCCTCAATCTAGCAAAGTTACTTTTTTTTCATTTTTACTAAGAAAGATCTATAACGTCTCAATATTATACGCATCATTATTTACATTCCAAAAGCTGTTACTTTTTGGTAACAGGTAAAAATATTGAACAATAAAGACGTACTGGATAGCTAAAACTGGGAACACATTTATTCATAATTCATTAGTAAGACGCCAATCGTCAAGATATGGGTTAATATTATCGTTAAATTGATCAAGAGAATTTCTTGATGATGATGATGATGATGATGATAATTATATTTAAGTGAAATAATAATTTGCATGTATAATATTATATGAAAAAATTTGAATAGCTAAAAAATAGTTTTGCACACATGTTATAATCTGTACATGTTAAATTAGAATTCACAATGCAAACATTTATTTCATCTCTAAGGATAGGAATTTATCAATTTACACAATCGTTATACTTGGATAAATCTCGCATCTCGAGCATAGTGTAGTCATCTGTCATTTTATTACGTAATTTGCCAGTGGTCCGACTGCTCTTACCCTACATGGTGGACTAACCTCAATAGTGATGCATATTTTCACGTTTTAACTAAATTAAAAATAACTTAATAAATAACTTTAGTCTTTTTTGATACATATATAATTAAATATTCATCGACACTATACACACAAATAAACTTTAGTAGTTTATCAGCTCAATAAATGTAAGTATGTTAAATTTTGTAGTGTGTGTATATAATGTATATTTATGTAAGAATATATTTTCTCTCTATTAGTATAAATCACATACATGTAAAATTAAACGTTAGTTGCAAATTAAAGTATTGGATTTAGTTAAGTTACTTATTAAGATTTTAAATAAATTTAATCTATTTCACAAATAGTTACCTCTTTTATTTTATATAAGGTATTGTCTTTTTGGTGGACTTGTATTTGTATCTCTAAATATTCATATTAAATAGAACGATAACATTATTTATTTGATAAAAATATTAAAATTAAATGAATCAATGTGACTTGGCAAACATTACAGGGAGTGGTATGTTAAATATAGTGTCCTTATTATTTAGACTAGACTCACTTTAAAAAAAATTTTTTTTTAATTATTTTTGCAACACTAACCTTTAGTTTAACTTAGTGCTTTCCTAGTTGTAATATTATATTTAAAGTGTATATAACCGGTGGAAAACAAATGCATTATTCTGTTTAAAATACAGTCCTCCTTTAAAAGAATATTTTCATTATAAACATCACCTCACCATAGAACGTGTATAGGTGGATAGGAGGGTTATCACTATTGTACTTGTATGGGTGGGTGGGAGAGTCTCTTCAACTTTGCCCACTCATCATGACTTGTTATATAAGTGTTATTTCATGAACTAAATAGTTCCCTCTTTATTAAATTTGTATTTTAAATTCTCGCCTACTTTCCTAATCATTAAATTATGAATTGTAATGTGTGTATGAAGAAGATTCAAGGGTGGTACACACGGGAATTCCTTTCTTTCCTGATAAATAAATAAACGTCTCGAGATAAACATTATTTATACGACTAGACTGGAGACTGCTATCTGAGGTAAGAAAGGATACGGCGGCCGTGTGCCTATCCTTACTGATAAGAAGGATCAACATCCTTGAGTCTATCTTTTAACCTAACCCATTAAACTCTTGGTTTATTGGAGTCACTCTAGTAGATTTGTCTTGTTGAATGAGGATTTTATATTACCAACAGATAAATAAATGGATGAGATGTAACATTTTAAGACAAAGAAATTATTATTCATTTAATAGCGTTAAGTGTAACCAATCATGTTAATGGCAACCACTCAATTTGATGAAACTATAAACGTAAAATGTTTAGTATAAACAAGCATATTAAACACTTACATTGCTATTAGTTTTTATTTTCAATGAGCATGTTTAGGTTATTCTAACTACTAACTATTCTATCTAACTTAAAAAATAGATACATTTGTAAGTGAAGAGCCATTGGCCGAGTGGTCTAACATGCTGACCACCATTTCTTCTTTGAAGAGAATTTTCTTGCCACCAACATCTCTCTTTCCTCCCCTTTTCTTAATTGTTGCTGAATTAGGTTAAATGAATGCAACCGCCGCTATTGTCTGTGAACTAGCCCTGTAGAAATTGTGAAACTGTAGAACATCTATACACAGCACAATACAACAACACAGCGCTTAAGTATTAATTAAATTACGCGATCTCTAGTCGATGTACTTTCCTTGAGTTGTGGTTCGGCCAAAATGTTACGGGGCGATACTTGGGTTGATAAAGTTGTGACAACATTTCCCCATAACTCCGAATAGAGCAGAAGAACTCTCAATCATTGTTCGGTTTGAAGGCGTCATGACTTAAACCTGAGACGAAGCGCAATGGCTCAGGTTCGTATCCTAGCTTTGAATGTTAGTTTTTATCAGTAATATTAATCTTGCGCTGTTCTGGTTCCCCCTCTTACTCTTTCTTATAAGTTCCTTGTACGGATCAATAGTATACAGGGAATGGGTAGAGTAAGGATAAAAGGAGATCGGCCTCTCCTTAAAAAAAGTTTAAGACATGGATCGCATTTATATGAATAATAAATAAATATTCATACGTATATTATATATTTAATACAATTATACTTCAACCGAGTAATTTTTGTTTTAAATTTTAGAGGAGACAAGAGAGTATATATGCTGTGAAATGTTGCAGTAAGGATCAGATATACTCAGAAAAGAACCCTTATTACAGTTAGTTTGGATGAACACTTCACAGTCAGAGCTAAGGATTAACTGAAAGACAGGATCAGCAGAACGTTTGTCTCATTTAATGAGTATAATAAAAAAAGTTAAACGTGACGTATCTTTCGTAAGAGTTTTTTTATGTTATACATCTAAATAATATGAGGAAAAACGCTGAAAGTTTTACAAGTTCCCTTTCGTCTGAATACATAATCCAACATCCTGCATTAAGTATTTTCGGCCTTCTGCTATGTATGCATCTCAATTCCAATTGATTTGTATCTAATAGACCTGCAGAATTAAGCATTTACTGGTTAGCCCAATCGGTCAATACTTTCACGATATAATTAACAGAGCCTCTAATTTCTCTTATAAATGGTGTCTTAATGTAAAAAATTAAAGAATAAAATGTGAAAGGGATAACAAGGTCCGTCGTTGATGTGATAAGCATATTTCTAAACATCTACCAATGATAACTGACCGTACGAAGATAAAAAAAAAAAAAAAAACACATATTTTCCGTTAATAGTTATTAGTATAAATTATAGTATTAATATCCTCCACTTACTATTCACTATAAGTGACTTTATTTATTAAAGACCAACTTGAAAACATTATTGGGAGTGAAGGCACCCGTTGTTAAATATACTTACAGTGGTGTTGAACAAACTTTTCATACATAATCCCTTTGTTTTGAACTACTGTATAAATTGACTAAATCTCAATTTACATAAAATTACTTAAACCTTTTAAAAAAATTAAAAATATACGCGTAGTTACAAAAATGAAATGTATAAAGGGGCAAAGATCAATTCAGCCAACAGCTAACATTAGTGGTCGTAAGAAGGGAAAAGGGCATTCACCGAAGTATCATATTGGAAAAACCGAAAGTATGCCAAGTAAAAATTTTTTTCAATTGCTTTTAGATTTCTTGAAAGTTAAAATGCCCCCAAAAATTAAAATAAATTAATAAAAAAAACATCAATTTTTATCGTAAATCAAAGAAGATGGTAGTCTAACACAAAGAAACAAATTCTAGGACTAAAACACACTGACGAAGGGTATATATAATTCAATCAAGGAAAAAGACCAAAAGAACTTTCAAAGATAGCAGAAGACATGAGAAAACAAAGGCTGGACTCGTTAGCACACTACTAGAGCACAGACTAACTAAAAAAGATAGCAGAAGACATGAGAAAACAAAGGCTGGACTCATTAGCACACTACTAGAGCACAGACTAACTAAAAAAGATAGCAGAAGACATGAGAAAACAAAGGCTGGACTCATTAGCACACTACTAGAGCACAGACTAACTAAAAAAGATAGCAGAAGACATGAGAAAACAAAGGCTGGACTCTATAGCACACTACTAGAGCACAGACTAACTAAAAAAGATAGCAAAAGACATGAGAAAACAAAGGCTGGACTCGTTAGCACACTACTAGAGCACCGACTAATTAAAAAAGATAGCAGAAGACATGAGAAAACAAAGGCTGGTCTCGTTAGCACACTACTAGAGCACAGACTAACTAAAAAAGATAGCAGAAGACATGAGAAAACAAAGGCTGGACTCGTTAGCACACTACTAGAGCACAGACTAACTAAAAAAGATAGCAGAAGACATGAGAAAACAAAGGCTGGACTCATTAGCACACTACTAGAGCACAGACTAACTAAAAAAGATAGCAGAAGACATGAGAAAACAAAGGCTGGACTCGTTAGCACACTACTAGAGCACAGACTAACTAAAAAAGATAGCAGAAGACATGAGAAAACAAAGGCTGGACTCTATAGCACACTACTAGAGCACAGACTAACTAAAAAAGATAGCAGAAGACATGAGAAAACAAAGGCTGGACTCGTTAGCACACTACTAGAGCAGAGACTAATTAAAAAAGATAGCAGAAGACATGAGAAAACAAAGGCTGGTCTCGTTAGCACACTACTAGAGCACAGACTAACTAAAAAAGATAGCAGAAGACATGAGAAAACAAAGGCTGGACTCGTTAGCACACTACAAGAGCACAGCCTAATTAAAAAGGATAGCAGAAGACATGAGAAAACAAAGGCTGGACTCGTTAGCACACTACTAGAGCACAGACTAACTAAAAAAGATAGCAGAAGACATGAGAAAACAAAGGCTGGACTCGTTAGCACACTACTAGAGCACAGAATAATTAAAAAGGATAGCAGAAGACATGAGAAAACAAAGGCTAGACTCATTAGCACACTACTACAGCACAGACTAACTAAAAAAGATAGCAGAAGACATGAGAAAACAAAGGCTGGACTCATTAGCACACTACTAGAGCACAGACTAACTAAAAAAGATAGCAGAAGACATGAGAAAACAAAGGCTGGACTCGTTAGCACACTACTAGAGCACAGACTAATTAAAAAGGATAGCAGAAGACATGAGAAAACAAAGGCTGGACTCATTGGCACACTACTAGAGCACAGACTAACTAAAAAAGATAGCAGAAGACATGAGAAAACAAAGGCTGGACTCGTTAGCACACTACTAGAGCACAGACTAACTAAAAAAGATAGCAGAAGACATGAGAAAACAAAGGCTGGACTCATTGGCACACTACTAGAGCACAGACTAACTAAACAGATACTCATCTTCATACAAGGGAAGAAAACAGAAGCATAATTGATACAAGTTAAAAAGTAGTTTTTTAATTAGCATAATACGTCTTAGTACATATACATTTGATTCTTTTGTGAATCCCTCTGGTCTGAGGAAGGTGAGTGTGGTTCACCGAAATTGATCACCATAATATTTGTGCATTTTGTACTTGTATTGTAATATATTTGTGCATTTTGTGCTTGTATTGTATTGTAATACATTTGTGTTGTGTGACGTTTACTGAAGTTAAAAAGGACATAAGAAACGCACGAATCAAAGAAACATACGTAACTGGCAGGAAAGCATTCAGGAATAGGATTAAAAGCTAGATCCTGAGAAAAAGAAGAAAAAGAGTTCAAGCTAGAGCCTGAGAAAAGGAAGAAAAAGAGAAATATGCCAAAATGGAGAGAGGTAAATTTAGTGATTATATGAAGAAATGGTGGGCAAACAAGGAGAATAAAAGAAAACGTGATTCATATATGTATTAACCAACTCGATCCACACGCTAAAAATAATAAAACAGTTATATTTAAATAATTTAACATTTTAGTATTTTTCACTTAAATTATTGGGTCTAAATTAGAAAATCAATGAAAATCGTAGTAGCCTACTCAGTCATTTAAATTCATATAACTTGAAATATTGCCTTCAAAATCACTATTAATCTGTCCTAACAACAACAGGATTTGTACGATAACACTCTTAAAGTTTAAGAGATTCAAGATACCTCGTTAAAACATACAGTATATGCGACACGGCAAGAAAGCGACCTTCAGTGGACAAGGTTTGTCGGCCTTTGCAACAATGGTGGACCTCCAGACCCTGTCTACATGACGGATTTATTGCCAAAACCACAAGGTTCGATTATGTTAGATTGCAATTTCACGTGTTTAGGCGAAGTGCTCCTCACGCCGGGTTTACGATCAGAGCCGCCCGTATTATATATCTTCTTGCAGTTTATCATTTAGGTCTTATTTCCGATCCGTACCTGATATGCGTGAAGATTGTTTCTTGGAACTGATCCTTCTGTCGATATGTGATTGAGTAAGATTCACAGAATGGACTGCTAAGTAGGTCTGGTCTTATGATACAAACCTCTTTTATCAAAAGTTATCAAGTCAATATATTTAGTGTGCAAAGACATAGTTAATGAAAACAAGGAAACCAAAAACATATTTCTTCAAACATTTGTCTTAATAAGTATACCGGGTAATAACTGTTAGTAAAAGTGTTTGTTGAAAATAATATACCTTAGCTTAGACATTTCTTTAAATAATACCTTGGTCATATCTATTAATACTCAAGAAGGTTAAGAAAGAGACGTGGTGCTTCAACTTCGCGTCTTTGTAAACACTTTTGTTTTAAAAATAAATACACTTGTCTTTATAATTTATTCCGTTCCATTTTGTACCATTCCTTTCTGTTCTATTCGGTTCTATTAAGTTCTATAACGCACTATCCATATGATATATTTTGTTCTATTCATCTTTGTAGCATGAAATGGAAAATTGGTTGATTATTTTGTTCTATTCCGTTGTCTTCGGTTCTATTATATTCTACGCCTTTCTTGCAGGATAAACATTATTTTTTCTTGCAACGTCTAGATGAAACTTTGTAGCATTTGTGTTTGTACTTTATTATTGCAAATGTTGGACAAATGTGAAAATCATTTTCGACTTACTGTGCGCAAAATACTAATGTATTGTTATAATTTTAAAATCTAAGTAAATAAAATCTTTTATACGTGAACTTTAACAATCAGTAACGTGTCATTAGAAAATATGGATTTTAACAAGAAAAGAATTTATAATTTTTCTAACTTGACTTAGAAACTATTCGAAAACGTTCTGAGTTTTTATCAATAAATTAAATTTCTTACGTAGTCCAACTGTACACAAAACATTAACACTTAATTTAAGTTAAAGTGACTACAGATCGTGTAGGCCTAAATAACGTTGGTTGGCTTCCTAGTACAGTAATACATTGAACTTCCACACAAAATGGACCTTTTAAAAGTAAATGGTCCAAAAATACATTAACATTACTCTGTTTAACTTCGACCAAGCCGAAGTTAGTTAAACTCCAGTTCTCATGAAGTTTTAGTAACGTTTACCTAACTTATATCTGACTAGGGTGTACTATTTTGATTACATATTGATTAAAGCATATCATGCTGAACACTAAATTGATATCAAATAAATTAATTACTAAAGTCTATTCAACACCACAAACAGTCAAAAGAGGGGCGCCACAAGGTTCAATCCTGAGCCCCCTCCTTTTTCTAGTCCACATAAACTATTTACCACTCAAATTTCCAGATACCATAGAATACATTTTTAACGAAGTACACCTTACTAATGTTTGCTAGTAAATCACTAACCTGTATCGGAACTTGTTCTAACTAAGGCCATCTTCAGAGTCTTATATCTCTACAAGAGTCGAAGTTAGATTGGTTAATGTACGCAGACGATACCAGAATGTTACTGCCATACAAAGCGGAGTCACTATCATATTCTTAATTAAATGTCAATTTGACATCTCCATTTAAATTAGTTAGTAATTTATTAAATAATTAATTTGAAATTAGATCTGATAATGAGTGTCATACTGAACTTTACAGAATTATTTAGTTATTGAAACTTTAAAACTTTGTGACTTTGTAAACACATTTCACAATTAGTGGTGCAGTATTTTTGATTAAGTACTCCTCATTAATTTTTTAATAAATCACTACCTGTATCGGAACGTAGGCCATCTTCAGAGTCTTATATTTCTACACTCTGAAAATGGCTTAAGAGTCTAAATTGATCAGTGATTTATTACAAATATTGGTCAGATTCCGTAATTTGCCCCCCAAATACAATTTGGTTAGGTTAGGTTATGTTATGTTAGGTTGGGGTAGGGTAGGTAGGTACGTAGGTTAGGTTAGGTTAAGTTAGCTTAGCTTAGGTTAGGTTAGGTTAAGTTAGGCTAGGTTAGGTTACATGATTACAGCTGTGTAATATAGTTTCTATTTAGTGGGCATATAACGGAATCTGACGAAAAAATGAATAAAGGATACTTTATTACAAATATTGCTGCATTTATATTATTAGTATCCCTACCTTGTGGACTGAAATATATATTTTCATTAGTAAATGTTCGATATTTTTACAATACAAATTACGGATAACCTTGTAAAAAGGTTTACACAGTAGCTATAACTACCTTAAATCCCAGAAGTAAAATAAACGTTTTAGTGATTCCGAATGAAAAATACGATACCTCTGTTATCAAAAGTCTAGAGCGTTCTTAAATATCGGACTTATCCTGTTACAACCCCTTAACCCACCAAGGACTGACTCAGACAGGTCGTCATGTCTCACAATACCCAAGGTACGCAGTTGTAGACAACTGGTCAACAATGACTCACAATTACTGACTCACCAATTTATAGCAGCTGATTCATAAGTAGATAACACCAACGAACAACGAAGCATAAGCGAAATAAATTGGTCACGAACTCACACTGGCGTTAAATAAATAATAACTTATTTCTTGCTCTCGATGACGAATTTGCCTCTTTCAAAAATATATGGTGAAGAATCGTATTCAAATAATTAACATAGTGTTTAATAATATTTAAAGCTGTTAGTTTTATAAAATTTGTTTTCGTGCACACATTGGATGGCAATTTATTTGGATAAACATAAATAACTAATAACTTCTTAAGGCACCTTATTTTTTCTTACAACATATTTTCGTAAATGTTAAATCACATATCATTATTAATTTAAATAACTGGTGGATTATAAACATAAACTAGCAAACCCATAACGTTTTTATTTTACTTATTATTTTTAGAAAAAAATACAGAAATCATGTAAAACACGATTACATAGTAGCATTAAACATTAAATTTCTTATCCTTAAGACTTATGCACCCGTATTAACATACGACTAACATTAACACCCAATTCTCTGAATCATATATGATAACATATGCATACAGTACAATAAGTAATTTATAAAAACAAAATAATATAAAATATAACATGTGAGTTATATAGCAAGACAAATCTCTCTGATTACAAATCATAACAGTAGTAAATAATGATTTTCTGGTTATTTCATATATATATTAAATTGTTTAGATATTTTCAATTGTATTTGACAAGACAACCAAATGGTTTTTCACTTGGGGTTAATGCTGTAATCTTTTCTTTAAATTTGACATTCGCCTTAAGGATAACCAAACCCGGTATGGTGGAAGGTATAGTGGACTCTTAAAAAGTCCAAAGTTCAATTTAGTGGGAACAGTTGATAATATTTTCATTACCTCAACTAAAGAATACTGCCAGAACTCCAAGAAGAAGTGATTAAGCTCGTAGTAGAACCAAACATTGGAAGGATTTCCAGCGCCATTGACTACTTGTCAAATTACCTTACGGCAATCTTTAGCCAATAAAAACGAAAAAGCTAGTGTGAACGCTGGCGTTAAATATGAGAGATATCACTTGTAGTCAAGGTAATTCTAGTTGTCACCGTTATATCAGACACCTTAGAGGAGGAGTTTCTATTAAATTTACGTTATTGTTCGACTAAGAACGGGTCTCCCCTTTCCTTTATTGTCTCACGAAAAGCATTTAAATTATCATAATTTGTAGTTAAATCTAATATTTACTATATCTAGAATTTTTAAGGAAAAACGTTCTTATTAAAACTATAGGCTAAAAAATGTTTGTTCACACAGTTACAAGTAGTTTCTGTAGTAGCACATTACGTGTTAAACATGTACTTCCCCCATATTATAAACAGTAAAACTTGAAAACTTTGAAAAGTACCAGTTTGATTCCCAACTAGTTTTTTTGCCATAACTCGAAAACTAGTAAGTTAAAGACATGCGGTTTGTGCTAAAATGTTTTAAACTGTAATTCACATCTTTCCTAAAAATTTAATCAAAATCGTTAGAGGCGTTTTTGAGAAAGTTCCATTTTTGTATGTTTTTGCTCATAAAAAAAACTAAAATTTCAAAATAGTGAAAAAAAATGGTCTGGATATATTGGCTACATACCAAATGTCATAAAAATATATCTATGCGTTTTGTCTCCAACGAACTGCACATGCACACAAACAAACACACATACGGACAGAGACCAACTTTTTTTTCGGAAAAACCACTTTTTTGGTTCAGGGGACCCTAAAATGGATGTTTAGACCAACTTGTAAAAAATTATAATCTCAAAAACCACCGACCGGATTTACACGAAATGTTAAAGGAAGTAAGATTTAGTATCGAAGGGACACCCTAAGAAAGGATGTTTCGAAATTATATTCCTAAGGGGTACAAACAGCCCCTCAAAATTTCCATTTTTTTTATAAGAATAACATTTGGTTGATTTCAGTAAATTGATAACAGCTGATTTGTAAATAAATAAACATATTTATATTGTATATTGGACAATGCCCTTTTGATGCATTAATACGAGTAGTTTAATCTTCAGCTGTTAAACAAAAGCAAATGAAATGAACACGTTTGAAATAGGCCAAGTAATACCATTGGGTATTTATACTAATAAATGTGTAGCAACGCAAGTAGTGTGAGTGAGACACTGTAAATAAATTTAATATTATGATATTACGTTATACAGTTGATCTAAAATTATTTTTATTTAAAAGTCACATGCCGAGGCCAAAGGCCGATGTGTCTCTAGCGCAGCGAGAATCGTGGTTCGCTATAATTACAAATATTATAGTGATAACTTAATTTCTTTGTAAGTTCCTCTAGTCTGAGGATGGTTAGAGTGGTTTCTTGAAGTCGATCACTCTAATATCCGTACATTTAGAACTTATAAATGGTTGTATTGAGTGACGCTGATTAGTAGGATGTAATTTTTCACACGTAGAATCCTAAAACCATTTTTTTTAAATTTATTTTAAAACAATGAAAATTTATTTAAATTAATCTATTTACATTGTAATATACAATATATATTCTATATATTACGTATAATATATAAATAAAATAACTATCAGTGGTAAATTTATTCACCATATTGCATTGGATTTAATCATATACATAGGAATAGCTTCTGGAATTACCTCGTGAATTTTGGTTCCCAATATCAACGTTTTATTGGGTGCCTAGCCCAGTAGTAAACATAGCCTATATCATGTTGGTTAACAACTGTTCATATCACCATCTTTAACTCAATTCTCTTGTCTAACTTAATAAAACTCAGCTACATGGGAATAGTGTAGGTGATAGGTTCAATACTCGGTTCTCTTAATACTAATACGGCGTCCATTCAATGGTTTCCATCTACGGGGACATTACGGAGAAGTCTAGAAAGTCCGTCTTGGGTGGGAGTCAGTCTCTGGATGTTGTGTAGGGAAGAGAACAGAGTATTAGGCTTATCAAATTGCTGAAAATCAAACTTATACTACGTGGTTCGGGTTCCATGTAATACTGTAGTTGCTCTGGCTATTGGGCTATTAATAAACAGCACTTCCTGAGGATTAGTCGACCATAGTTAGTAACAATGACTACACTCGTTCATCTACACTCATTCACCCCTCATGTTCGCCAATGGCGTCTTACTGCTGTAAAATGAATAAATAACTAAACACTAGTTGTGTGTTTTTTTAATAATTTCCAATACAAAAACCTTTTCATTAAACCGGAATCCTCTCAAACGAAAAGGATTACGTGCTTTGTTTGATTGTGATATCGAATACCAGGATAATGAATAGTTTGTCATTACAATAGAAATGCCCTTTTGTTTCTTTTTGCAATGAATATAAATTAACCATTTGTAAGGGGTTGGTTTGTAAGACCCTCTCTTCTTTTCCCTTGTTAATTTAGTCGTTTGTTAATTCAATGCCTTACCTTCTCAATACACTTGTTACAACCATTAAGTTTCATTGCAATACAATATCATCTAACTACAGGTAGACCTACTAGTGCTATCAATCAGCAGTACTAGGTCTATTATAAAACCGGCTGTGCACGTTAGATGCCCTCGAACTCGTTTATGGCTTGCCGTTGTTAACCTTTATTAGAAAAAGTATATGATTAACATCATTAGTTAGTTGTCATGCTTACTTATTCATCACAACGCCCTAAAACGCAATATGTCACCCGTATATTTTGGGCTAGTACAATGGTTACTTTTAACTATAAACTGAATCATAAACTAGCTTTGAACGGCTGGATAAAAGTATAAAGCCTATAACGTCACAAAGTAAAAACAACCTATCGGCACAGGCCTGTGTATAACTAACACAGCAAACTTCACTAGTAGTTATATTGTTTTTTTATCCAACATCATTCAGTTAGTGGAACTATAACGGTCTATTATTATCCCTAATCAATTGGGTTTACTTCCCTTTGATGCACCGTTCAGTTTCGGAAGAGCACTTAAGCTTTTTATTTTGTGTGGTAGCTGCTATATTCTGTGTGGGAGATCACAAATTCGTGAAAGTCCAGATTTGTTACTCGTTTGAACTACGCAGGGGTAAGTGCAGCTTTAAATATTTGCTGTGGACGTAAACAACATCATCCCTCGTGATACCAGGTGGCACTGCTTGAAGAATTCAAAAGGATCTTAAATGCCACGCACCTCCCCGTTAAACACTTAAAATCTCAAAATTCACCCTTACGTACTGCTTTCCAATCGAGCGGATCAAATTTCTCGAGAATTCAGCGTGGAACAAAATCCTGTAGGTGGGATGAACCTCCCTCGCAGGGAATGGATACTGTGAATCGGTTCTGAACTGGCGTGGGCAGATGTAACTATTAGAAATATAAATGGGGGTTGACATTAGATCATGTGATTGCTGATAGTCTATCCAAACAATGGATCGCATAGTTACAGAACGCCCCTTGCGCTTTTTCGGAGGGATTAGCTATCATAAATATAATCGATGAGGCAGGTCTTAAATAGCTTGATATATTGGATTTAGTTTTGTAATAGGAGATCAATTTAATATTTTTACTAACAAATAACATGACTTTTGGATTTTGTTCCAAATTTTACTGGTTTTTTTATTTAATAAATGGAAGCTGACAACAAACCGTACGGTGTATATACAAACAGCTTTCTATTGCCAAGGCATTTCAGGAAACCCACGACCTGATGTTTTAATGTACTTAATCGAATTTGAGCCTAAACCACTTAAATGTTTTCTAATTTAATGAGATTCTAATGATATCATAACTAAACATGAGGGATTACATTTCACACTCGTTAAATGTTAATTTATGTGTCTCAAATTAATTATCAGCTGTTTGAGATGCAGTTTTGGAGCGCTAGTGTAGTTCAATGTAAATGTAATGCAGTTTAAATCAGCTGTAATAGCGGACCTCACTAACTAACCAAATTACCGGCAAAAATATTTCTATTACATGATATTAGTAAGTACTGTAATAACATAATCAAGTCTTTTAATAATTATAAGTCTGATTATATTTTTCAAACACATTGGAGTTCAAAAATAATCGAGATTATGGTACAATAATTAATTTCACTAAAAAACATTTCAAGTACAATGACCAATACCATGAAATATCACTTGAGAGTGAATTAATATATGGTGCCTTATTAGTAAGCCTAAACTGGCAAGATACGATACACCCACTCATCCTACACTGCAAGCGTTTTGTAACATGTAAGTTATATAAATACTAAATTACAATTGAAGTTTGTAGCATTGAATTGAACTTTAAATATCTAAACATTAAATAATGCAGGATGGATCAAATTTTTTATTGTGATTCAGGAAGATCAAAGGAACTGTTTGTCCTATAGAACATATTCAATATTTATAAAGTCATGCAAAGTTTATTTTCCTGCGACAATATTCGTGAACTGTTTTGCTGTATACACAGTATTATAGTTTCTGAAAAATGGACGCTATAGTTAAGTTTGTGTCTAAAACGTACATTTTCCAGAAAATTTCCTTATGTTTAGAAACAATTAAAATAAGTACAGACTTCAAATACACTTTTAGTAGCATATTAGTCTAAATACTACTAATTTGTTATTTATGATTTACACAATTATAATAATTGTCCTAAATGTTTTGGCCCATACCCCTATTCTTATGTAGGTGATTGGGTAGCAATTTGTACTTAAAACCATCCCCAACGACATATTTTTTTTATAAAATTAAAAACTTGTACAAAAGTGCTTACTTAGGCCATATTATCACTATTAAATTAATACTTGTTGTAGAAAAGTAGTTAAAATGTTTCAATAACATACTTTTTTGTAATGTCCAGACATTGTTTGAGAATCATTAATATAAGCTAGAAACTTTTAATTTTGTATACTTGTCGCTTTTACTTTACACCAGATAAGGCAATTGTTGACATATGATAATATTTGTCAACGGATCGTAATTGTAGATTAAGAAAATTTAACGTAATTTTCAAACTTCTCTATTAAAAGTTGTTTGGATAGAACAACATTGATTACATAAAAAAAAACAAGCTGACGAACAAAACTACGAAACAGGGATCAGACAGATACACACGTGTGAATAAATATGAGTGCCCAATGGGGGTGGGAGGGTGGTGTGCACAAACGTGGTGGTATAAAGATGCAAATGAAGGACAGTGGCCCGTTATCGGACAGGGATGATGGCAGATATCAGCGGACACCGGACCTCTGCATGACGTCACAGTGATTTACACACAATCGAATCTCTACCCACCCCCCGACACCTCTCCTCAGGTGGTGTTCGTGATATCAACGGTTGGTAGGAGTTTGTGAATACGGTGGCATCACGCATATACTCCAACAATCACTATTCCAGTTCCAAAATAATATAAAAGCAAAAACTAGTTAAAATTTACTTATCACTATTACGTTTACTCAGAATTTAGATGTCCACACATCTTGTGCGTATTTTTAAGGTAAACACGAATGATTGCATGAGTGTAGGATGAGTGGGGATGACCTGTGTAGTCTTATTACTAACTGATTCGACTTTGCTCAGAAAGGACCGTTTCTTAATATGCCAAAAGCCAAGGTAAACAAGGGACCTACATCTTTACGTGAATACGAACCACGTAGTTTTGTTCTCATTTTCTCTTATTGGCATTTAAATAAGTTAAGGAACACTTGAATATATGTTTGTATTTGATTCGAAAATTGGCTGTAAAATAGATTCAAGTATCTACTTGATTAAAAAAATTCATAAATACGATGATTGGTTGTTTATTTATTTAGTTACGAAATATATAGTTATGAACCAACAAATATGAATGCTTTTCTCATTTTCTATTACAATGTGTTGGTGTATGGACGAGTGGGTGGGTCAGTACCACTGAACGTGTAATGGTGGGTGGGTCTCAATACCACTGTATACAACAGTTTTTGAGTAAACAGGCAGTAGTGACACTGGCTTATAGCATTAAGTATTCTCTTAAACATTTACGTGAGTGCAGTGTATAAAAATACAAAATTACTTCCAAGTCATAGGTAATTGAACAAAGTATTGGTAATTGACTACGTGACAGAAAGCAGAATAAACAGGTCATAAAATATATGGACGGGTAATAAAACACGAATTATTAAGCATTAAAACGATTACAAAGCACGATTTATTGCAGTCCAGGCATAGCCGTTATCGAGCATCGATTGAATTTATTGTTTAATTAACGATGTCAGTGACAGGGTGAGAGTCTGGGGTCATACATGTGTTTACAACCGGTCCAGTGTTGTATCAGCTGACCGATGAATCTTGCCCTAACGACCTCCAGCCTCACTCTGACGTCAGTCCCGTATTTACTGATCAATCGGCCTTGCGGAGGTATACTGTGGTACCTACAAACATTTGAAACATCACATTCCAAGCAAGATATCCACGGACACTTTTATATCATACAGGCTGTAACTAATAAAGTGTCCTGGCTATATGTTTTCGGATTCTACACCTAATTTAGAGCATAAAATTAAGAATAACGTTTTATCGAATTCAACTGCGTTTAGTGCCTTATTATGTTTTTTTCGTAAAGTTAAATAACTCGAGAATGGTTCGAACGACTGACGTGAAATGTTGTACAGTCATTTAAGTTAACATTACTGAACAGTTTAAAAATAATAATTACGTTAACTTTAACCATTTAAAACTGGCGGCCGTTTAAAATCTTAAAATCACAATATCTTGTAATCTATTATGTTCATAAGTTTTACACAAATGAAAATATTTTAGAGCTAATTTTACTAAAAATCTATTTAGTATTTTAATTTTTTAACCTATTAGCAGTGGATGATTGGTAAACAAGTTCTCATGGATTGGCCTCAAGGCTGTTTTGGATTTAAGAGTTCAACTGGGGCCTATTTCATAAAGCTACAATTACAATTCTACAGGTGGTTTTCTTTACAATTTGTATACATTGTAGTTACAGGTGTTTCATAAAGGACGAGTTATAGCTACAACTAGATTCTAAAATTCTACAGGTAAATTTTTACAAACCTACAGGTGAATAAATACAATTTTACAGGTGGAACTTTACAATTCTACAAGTGCCTGTAAAAAAACTACTACAGTTATTACTTAACACTTTTTAACTGTAAAATTGTAAAAAAGTGAAATTTATAGGTTAGGTTCATTACTGAGCGAATGAAAACGTGTGGAACGAGAGTTCTACAGATGAAGATGACCAGCAAAGACGTCCTAGGCCATTTAAACCAAGAATAAATTGCATTCTAGGCTCAGATTTTGAGATAAATGAGCAATTTCGTATGCCAAATAAGAAGCTCGAAGAACTTTTACAGAGAATTGGCTTTAGATTGTCAAGAACTACAGCAAGAAACCATTCACTATCATCAAAACAAGTGTTGTTAACAGCATTGCACTGGCTAGGAACCGGAGGCCGATATCACGGTGTTGCATGGAGTTAGTAAATCTACAGTATGTCGTGCACTACATCAAGTTGTCTCCATTGTGAATGAAGTTCTCTTCCCTGAATTCGTATCTTGGCCTTTGAATGTTGTCAATATTATGCAAGAGTTTTACCAAATAGCCCAAAACTCCCTTGACAATTGGCGTTGTTGATGGCACATTAATTAAAATTGACGCTCCACACTTCAACGAGGTTCAGTTTGTTGATCGTCATGGTAACAACTCCACTAACTGTATGGTAGTATGTGGTCCAGACTACTCTTTTTATTATGTCAGTGCTAGATGGACAGGAAGTGTTCGTGATGCCTGGTGGGAGGATTGGAAAGGTTTCGGGGTGAATAGGCACCACTAAAAAAGGCTGTATAATCACAGCCGGAAGAGTGTTCATTAATGACAAACTGACGTTTGAATATTCAAATTTAAATTTCTTTATTGTGTCATCTCAACTCAATATCACATTGAGACAGTATGCAGAAAACTTAGTTCAGGCATTTTCCTTCTGAAACGCTTGTCATAATTCATAGACCATGACTTGTTGCTAGCGGCTTAATACCGAACGATTTTTTTTCTTTCCTGGCATATACTGTAGCATTTTGGGGCATGAGTAAAATAGGGCCAATTTAATTTTCAGGTTACAAAAAAAGCCATGAGGACAATATTTAAAAACCTAGAAGTTTTCCTGCAACCCCCTTTTTAAAGAACACAGAATTTTAACTTTTCCATCAATTTACATCCCTGGCTGAATTGCTTTTTTCATAGCAAAACTAAAACTTTTGAATTAAATAGATCACAATTTCCATTACCTTTCACAAATACCCCTACACAGTACACAGTTTTTCCAAAACCATCTGACTTTCAATTCAATTGAATTCTTCAACGTATTACCAAATGCCATTCAATTAATTACTGACCCAGATTTAAGAAAACTGTTAAAGACCTCCTATTGTGTCGTAGCTAATACAGTCTGAGGGAAGACCTTGCAGATAACATACAAGATGT
This sequence comes from Stictocephala bisonia, assembly GCA_035578905.1. Taxonomy (NCBI): domain Eukaryota; kingdom Metazoa; phylum Arthropoda; class Insecta; order Hemiptera; family Membracidae; genus Stictocephala; species Stictocephala bisonia. The sequence goes on from JAQJVL010000884.1 coordinate 306,451, forward strand.
TTACTGTTTGGTTTCAATAATATGGAGTTACGAATAAGTTACACTTCCAATTACATCACAGTTTATTCAGTTTGTTCCATCCACTATTAATTATTTATATTTAATATTGCCCACCCCTACACGTACAGTGGCAATGACCCCCCCCCCCACCCACCCCTACAGGTACAGTGGCAATGACCCACTAACCCACCCCTACACGTACAGTGGCAATGACCCCCCCCACCCACCCCTACAGGTACAGTGGCAATGACCCACTAACCCACCCATACACGTATCGTGGTAAGACCCACCCAGTCACCCTTACACGTACAGTGGCAATGAAACAAACATTTTTAAGATCCAAACACCTGGCCTCCAAGACACTGGATTACAGAACTTCACCACGAGTTCCGGCCAACCATACACGCACAGTGGTATTGGGCCACCCGCCTACCCATACATGCACAGTGGTATTGACCCACCCACCCACCCATACACATACAGTGGTATTGACCCACCCATACACAAACAGTGGTATTGACCCACCCGCCCGCCCAAACACAAACATCGGTATTGACCCACCCGTCCGCCCATACACAAACAGTGGTATTGACCCACCCGTCCGCCCATACACGAGCAGGGTGGGCACTGTAAGTGCCTAAGTGTTATTAATTAGAAAAATCTAATTAATAACACTGTAAGTGTATGGGTGGGCAGGTGGGTCAATACCACTGTACGTGTATAGGTGGGTGGGTAGATCAATACCACTGTACGTATATGGGAAGACAGGTGGGTCAATACCACTGTATGTGTACGGGTGGGCGGGAGGGTCAATACCACTGTACGTAGAACAACTGGAAAGTTTTTCCTGGAACTGGAAATATTAATTTTACAGTTTCAAACAGCTGACTCGTAGCCGTGCCAATCTGCAATTTATTTATTCATTTATGATACCAACGGTAATTAAAATATAAATAAAACTGTAAAACGTACAAATATATGTACAAGGTAAATATTAAGTAAATATATCTACCGATTGTCAATAAAATAAAACTGAAAATACTCTTTTCAAAAATAACATTTCATCCAGCACAACTTTGTCTACCGTATAATAGTTTCTGTTGATCAACAAATGTTTAAATCTACTACAAAAGTATTGCATTCTTGAACTAGTACTTATTTTTACGGGTATTTAATTTTATATTTTTGTAATTTGTTAAATTTGTACTATAAAAACTGCTTACGGGGATTAAACTGTATGTGACAAGTAGCCAACTCTCATTATAAATTTGAAAATGTACAACATAATTTCCACATTTCAGCATTGTTGTAATACTTGATTACTTGTTTACGGTGTATTTCTCGTTGCAGTTGTTTGTATACATAGGTCGTTTACTAAGTGGCCTACTGAATGCATCTATGCGAGAGAGATGCATTGAATAGTGAAAGGGAGATAGAGAACTACATTTATTCCACTATTTTATTCAATTTAAAAATTGACATGGCAACTAGGAAGACGGTAGGCCACGGGCTGACAGCAAAGTACCAAGCTCCACCCACTACGTCATTGGTTGGTTTGATTAACGCTAACGAATCAAGTTTAGAACGATTAAATCAAAATCATCATTCAGTGTTAATTAGCAATAACACAATTAGTCATAATTTAAACAACAAATATAAATTAAATAAACTGGTAGTGTTCAATAACTAAACACTGACTTTTTAACTAAACATTGATGAGGAAATTGAACAATAAGAGGTGGAAGTTAGTTACACTCATGATGAACGGCAGCTAACCAGTGGAATTCTTCCCCTCTGCTGCTGAAATCCATATATGTGCTAAATATCACACGCAGGCCATTTTCTGTCCAGCCCAATTAAAATTAAATATTTCCAAAGTATTTTGTGTAAAAATACAAATTAATATTGGTGCAACTAATATAAATATACTGAAAGTATTGAATGCAATTTACTTCAAGAATGTTGTATAGCAGTGAAAAAATGTATTCATACGTCAAACAGTTTTAAATATAGAACTTTGCAAAAATGAACAAGTTGCTTTCGGTCGTTAGTACTTATGCGCTTTCTAGACGCCTCGCAAATCTTGACTTTTTCATCATCAGTGGGTAGAATCATATCTATATTTTATGAGAATACACTTTTATTCCACAAAAATCTCGATGTGTAAAAAAAATATAAATTTATAAATTTAAAAAATATTATTTTTTCGATTTTTCTCCATTATTTTTCGTGATTTTTCATCCTTTTTTAATTTGGTGTACTTTTTCGTGCTGAACATTATTTCTCGATATATCGCGGAGAAAGTACATTCGCGGCAAATCACCTTTGGTGGCCGTATGCACATTGTTAATAAGACCAATGACTAATAAGACCAAAAGCAAATTCGCACGTTTTCCTGCCGAAGTGACGTGAGATAAAAATAAATATACCTCACCCATATATACATTATACCCTTGAACCTGCCTATCCTACCCTTGAACTTGGGTCCATTTAGCTTATTACTGACTATTGCACAAGAACATAACAATACAGATAAGCAAGCTACTGGCAACAAGTCCAATCGTTATCTAGGTTCGATGCAGCCAATTTAAATTGGCCTATTGATAAACTATTTATTTGTTATTTTCATATAAAATGTAATTACAGCAGTATCATCAACAATGAATATACACTTACGCTCGGCGAAAAAATTATGTGCACCTGAATTTGAAGGTTATTTTCTAAATAATTATAAGGCCTACGAAAAATCTATTTATACTATTTTTTGGATCGTTTAATTTTACGTTATGCCATACGTTTTTAATAATTGTTATCCTAGTTGGAAGAAAAAAAATACTGGAATTTTAACTAGTTTTCACTGTACATAAAATCGACACCGTTATTACTCAAGAGCCTGTAAATGTATCACAATTATATTTTAATACCTGGTTCATAGGAATGTTTCCTATAAGGTTTATACATTTTAGAATGTTTACTTTTCGAGTAAAACAGTTCTTATCAATTCCTTGAAACATTGTTTTCTTGGCTTCTAGAGGTCGTAAAATGTATTAATTGGTCTGGTTTTAATCCTTATGACATGTATCATAACGGTACATTACTTTCATATGTGGAAATAAATGCAATGATTTTAAATCGATTTAAATTAATTTAAAATAACTTTATATTGACAATTTTAAATTGATTTCTATCAATACAAAATCACGACATATACTTACATATTTAAAGTAATGTACCATAACTATACGTGTCATGAGGATTACAACCATACCAATTAATTAATTTTACTACCTCTAGAAGCCAAGATAACAATGTTTCAGGGATTTGATCAAAACTTTATTGTGAGAATTTTCAATTTCGATTTATCTGGAATGATAATGGCTTTTTAGGATTGTGTGCCTTCATCCACTCCCTCCGCCCACTCGAAATCGCTCTAAAAACAACTCACATTGTTAACAAATGTCAGACGTTTTCGTGCACGTTTTCTTATCAAAAGCTCGCTTGTAACTCTCCACAGTTATTTCCTGTACGCACGTCACGCACGCACAGTCACGTGACATGTAAGCGGCCAACCAGCGGGGGTGGGGCTCCTAATAAAACATCAAGAAGACAAACGGACCCGCCTCACTGAGGCATTACTTAGCCCGGCTATTTTAATTTAATTGTGAAAGTATACGATTTAGTCTAGTGGGTGCACGCAAAAGCCTGGCACACCGGAGGCGTGCATGTTCGGACTGGCTAGGACATGCATGCGTGTTTGAGCATGACCAATCGTGTATGGCCGTTCAGCAACTCACTCACTGCCCTCGGGCCATTCTGACAATTTGAAATCCTTAAAAATTTATACTATAAGAGAGACCTGGGACAAATATAAATTTGTTACGCACTTTACTGTCCAATGTGAGAGATTTTAACCTTAAATTATTTTTACTTTAAAACTAATTACGTGTGTATTGGAAATAAAATGTACTATTAAGATCGAAAACGAAACGAGATGAAAACACTTTTGCTTTGATCACAAATACTGTTTTTTGATTCGAAATGAGAGGACTGTATAAAATGATGAAATTGAACTAACTATGAATATAAAACAATTACCATACTATTTTTCTTCTATCTCCTATAGTGATCAACTCAAAGATTGGCTGTCAGCACTCAAATCATTTTTGTCTTCCCGCTTTCCTCTTCATTTCTCCATAGGTCTCACAGCCCACATCTCTTATGATTCGGTCCATGTACCTCAGTCGTGGTCTTCCTCGAGGTCTCTTTACATTAATAAAACCTTCAATATAGTGTACAAAATTCTATCGTGTCCTATTTGATGACCAACAAGACAAACTCTTCTTCAACAACTCATTTCCACAAGCTTCTATTCTCTCCTACTCTCCTGAGGATCTCGTCGTGTGTCACTCTATCAATCTACTATATTTTAAACATTCCTCTGTAGTACCACAATTCAAAAGCCTGCAACCTATAATATTCCTCTGTCCCCAGAGTCCAGGTTTCACAACCATAACAAGCCAAACATATGCCTTCATTAATCTCTTTCTTATTTAAGACTGATGCTTTTAGATGTTGAAATCTTTATCTTCTTATTAAATAAAGGCAGTCATAGATTGAGCAATTCTGCTTCTTACAGTATTTCTTTTTTGCTTCGTCCATCTCTACTGATTTTACTTCCTAAATAAGTAAACGAGTCAACTTGTTCTAGTAGCTCATTGTCTATGAGAATCCTAATTTCCACTTGCTCCTCTTTGTCACATACATTACTTTTGTTTTTCATTTATTTATCTTCGTATTATATTCTTCTCCCATTATCGTATTCATTTTAATTAACTATTTTTCATCATCTCCAAAAACACAAATACCTACCATCCTGAAATATAAAAAATAAAATATTTGTTAATTAACGTTTAGTATAAAAATTAAATAAAAACATATAAACACTTAGGTATTAAATAAAAACATATATGAATTAGAGAAAAATTCTGTGGGATTGAACTCAAGGGATATATAATCCAAACACAAATGCACTTTATTTCAGTGTATTTATATTTTGTATGTATTGAATAGTTGTTACGATATTAATCTGTCCTTTGTAAGAAACATTTATCAATCATGCAAAAAAAATAAAAATAAATAAATAAAGAAAAACTGATTCTGAGCAATCCCTGAATTTGCTTCGTATTTACAAGGTTTACTGTAAACAATACAAAGTGTAAAGCAATAAAAATTCTAGATATTACTGTTCGAATTGATTTGGATTAAATGTGATTTTAGGTAATTGTGAATAAGTACGATCCTGTAACTTCTTTCTACACTTATCTTGAAGCATTTAAAACACTAATTGTCTTGGTATTTTAAAACAGGATGAATGTATTATCCACTATAGTAAAAACTTTTGTTTGAAAAGTAAGATGTAAGATAAACTTTACAAAGTACCACTCCAATAACAGCGGTAACGTAATAACATGTTGATATTTTATACTCCAAGATGGACCAAACAATGCTAATATCTGGTGTTCAGATTCCAAATAATTTAATGTTAGAATTGCTGAATATTTTGAACTGCTTATCACTGTGTTGTTTCAAATTTGTACAACTTATTTACATTATATTTACCTTTTCTTACAATATTGTATATCAATTTGATGAATTTCTAAATATTTTATTTAAAAAATGTAATAATGAAATTTAAATCTGGTTGATAGACGATTGAGATAGCAAAATCTTACTTAAAATATCAACAAAATAATATATTATCAAATACTTCAAGAATATATACTTTGTTTAGTTCATATATTTGCTTTTTTTTCGTTAAAAAATATTATATACTGACATCCTACTTTGTTTACTAATCCTTTAGAATCTCTTTTGTTGTATTGGAATATATTGCTGTAGTAAGACGTTTCAGTGAAGTAAATTGGTTTAATTTACAATTTATTTCGAATTTATAAACTGGGCAGTTTATTTGTAGTACGTTTGTGCCTTCCCATTTTGGAGGATGCAAAATAATACGTTTGTCATAAGATTGTTATATGCTCGTAGTTTAATTTTCTTTACTAAAATTACCACCACAAACTATTTAAAAAAAAGTAGGCCTATTGCCAGTAATATACAGGGTGGAAAAAATATGGAAATGCTTTCACAACTGTTGTATTTCAAAATTGTACTTTCAAAATTGAAATCTTGTACACGATCATAGTTACGAAGAACCTACTTTTTGAGGCCATTAGCGACATATCACCTTTTCAGGGGGACGGCTCGTGAGGAGTTGAACGAAAATCTTCATTGTAAGTCTGGATCGAGTTTGGTACCAATTGAAAGGTCTATTAGAGAAAAATTTATTGGCGCAAATCAGACTTTGAAAGGTTTATCCATCTCAGAGTAACGGTCATTTGCATTTTAAAGTAACTAATTTGATCAATATTATATCTCCGCAATTTCACGGTTTCAAGTAAATTATTCTAATAAAAATTACAATTAATGGAACACAATTATTCAACAAAATTAAATTATCTATAAAAAACATAACCATGCCTTTTATATGAGTTGCTTAAACTGAGCTTCCATCTAGCACTTGCTGGCAATGTGTTAGTATGTGATCAAAAATTACTGTAGTCACATTTTGTTGCACCATATTTTGTAACGACAATGTTCTGTTGTAATCATACATAACCAACATGAAAAATACCAGAAAAAAAATTAGTTACTTCACAAGACAAAATAACTCAAATTTTTTGTCATGAAATTCAAATGACCGCTACTTTAAAAAGGATAAACCTTTCTAAGTCCGATTTGTGGAAGTTAATTTATCTTCAATAGATCTTTCATTTGATATCAAACTCGATCTAGGCTCACATTGAATATTTTTGTTCAACTCTTCACGGGCCGACCCCCTGAAAAGATTAAATATCGCTAATGGCGTCAAAAAGTAGGTTCTTCGTTCCCATAATGATGTACAAGATTTCACTTTTAGAAGTGAACTAATACAAAAGTTGTGAAAGCGTTTCCATATTTTTACCTTCCTGTATTGACTTGTTTTATTAGTCATTGCGGAATTGCACAGTTTCATTCACGTATAACTACCACTTACGATCATAAACACTTAAAAGAAACCCCATTGATTTTTCAAGTAAGGTATGGTAAATTTTTAATAAAAATGTATTTAGTTAGTAAATTAATATAATAGCAATGAGAATATTTCACAAAATTATTATTTTCAAATTGTGTATATATGAGCTTTAATAAATTTATCCATTTTTATTCGAACGAAAGCAAAACACCATCTCCAATAGTACCAGAGGCGGAATGATCATTCCATAGCGTGTGGCACCAAATACATTTCTACCGATGGTATCGCCGCTGTTTATTTCCCCTAATAACACTTGGGCCGATCTAGCTCACTCACGGATACCTGCTTAAGTATTTATAGGGGTAACAAGTAGTTACTAGTTCAATGTTATATTTATCAACTAAGTAGCCCGGATAGAACTGATAAGATAATACCACTTTATTATAGATCAACATCAACACATTAACAATTAGGGTCATCTACTTGAGAAAAAAAAAATAAAAGTACTTAATGAAATATAATACGCACACATAAAACCCTATAAAAAACTATATATTTTAATATATTATACGAAGTATTTTATTTTATTCGTTTAATATCACGATGATTGGAATATATCTCTCAACTTCCAACATTATTCATAAACAACTTTTATGTAACTATCAGCAGAACGACACAGATCACTGAGCCCTCTCTTTGCATCGGCAATTCCACACTTCCCAGCTACTTCCAGATGGTGCTAAAATGACAGAACATTTTACTGTAGGTGGAGCCAGAACCTTCCCGAAATCGTATCCAGGACGATCTAGATCACTTTCCAGAACTATCTCCACAATATCTCTGTAAACATCTGGACTCGCAGAGGTGCTTTATATAAAATAGGAACAGTCAGTCAGTCGCAGTGGAAGTGTACCTTCAGTTTTCAGCCAGCAGTGGAAATGAATTATAGGTTATAACAGTTCACGACTAGTGACATATATTGGCTGAACACTAACTTTAAATTGATAAGTGTCATTAATTTTTTGTAAATACAGAAAATAGCTGTTTGTTTTTAAGTATTAGGCCTAACAGTGTCTTCTGGTAATATAAATCTGTACATATTGTGTAGTGTGTAATTTGGTTAATTAGAGAGTGTGAATAAATCTACTGTTAATAGCGACAAAGTGGAATCAGCAGCGAGGGTTGGCCTTTAAGCTAAGGAGCCGTTCTGAAGTGTTGTATAGGAGAAGCTGATTGGTTCACATGAAAAAATTATGTTAGAACACAGTTGTACCATATATATAACACAAATTTTACATTTAATAAAGTATGTGTAAAATTAGAAACTAACACGTGGGTGATAGTCGATAACTGATTTGAACTGAAACATGAAAAACGTGATCAACAATGATTTATTTTAATAAGGGTTATGATATAATTTAAGTATAAGTAATTTCAAATGTATAGTTACAAAATTATAAAAAAATATCCATTACTTTAGGTAAATAAATATGTCACACAAATTCATTATAAACATTTATAAAAATAATAGAAGTTTGAACTTGAGTCTCATTAGTGAGTACTGATACAAGAATTAGTACATGGGTGTGCTTGATTGATTGATTTGGTTGATAGGACTATGGATTGAGTTCAACTTTAAATATTTTATAGTCTTTGAGTATACATCATTTGTTGATATTTGATTAATAGGGATGGTTGATTCTTTACATGGCTATGCACAGAGTTAAACTTTGATTGAGTATGTGCATACTCAAACTATGACTTTTGAGTATAAATATATGGAAATATTCAAACTTAGGAAAATATGCAAGAACCAATGCATTAGTGTTCCTAGGCTTGATTGATGGGACTATGGACGAAATTCAGGATAAATAATCTTAGTGGTCAATGATGATAATGGAACTAAGAATATTAATGGAAGAGATGAGATGGTTGATTTTACAAATGTAGAGAATTTCGATGGGTGTTAAAATTAAAGAAATATTTAAAACAGAGATTCTTTGATAAGTCTGACGTACTTAGACTTATCCGATTTCCAATCAAAAAAAAACCTGAAGATAACAAATTCCTTGCTTTAATAGATGCGTGCTGTTAACTGTTTCAACACGGATCAGCTTGGAAAAGACATGGCATTATTGGTCCAACCTTCGTCTTTCTCACGCTACACTAATAACTGTCAAACATTGTTAAACTCAAAACGGAATTGTATAGTTATATTATGTAACGTGCGCAATTAACCTCATACACAGACATGGCAAACGTAAAAACATTCCTCAGCAGACATGGTGTGGTAAATTAAAATAACAATTGAACTTTCTATGAAATCCCATCTGTTATGGCCTTGAAACGTCAATTTATGTCGTTAAATAAAATATTTCACAGTATGTGAACTCCTCCCAGCTTACTTACGTAAGTACCTCCTTCGCCAGACCGGAGTAGCGTGCATGTTATCAAGCCTTGTTAATGCTATTAACGGTTTATTTCTGGCTGCAATAACTCTTTAAACGATCTAATCTCAAGTACGTGCTTCACATTATAGATTTATTTTTATAAATATCAATGCTTGTATTTAATTGTCTTCCTAAAAGCATAAATTGTTATTTGTGGATGTACAAGTTTACCTAATGTAAACTAAGATCGCGTGTTTTCTGCAGTAACAACAATATGTATCTTTAATGTTGTTTTTAAATACTAACATTATACTATTTTTAACTCAATCGAAATGGAACTGTACACGTTAGAATTGGCACTAAAAAGTGCATTAATTTTTTAAATATACTTTTAATATTGGTAAGTATAGAATATACTGGTACCACACGATTTTATTGCTCATTTATCTGGTCAATATTAACCCCGTAAACACGAATTCATAGAAAATTGTCAGTTGAAATACTACTTTTTTAGAAACTACTTGATAATCAAAACGTTTAGGGAAAAACTATGTACGAGTATTGCGTTAATATTATGTGCTTTTCCTCCTGAATGTGAATAAAATTAATAATTTCTCTACGACAAATAAAAACTGACTTATCTAACAAAGAGGTTAGGTTAGGTTATGTTGGTTAGGTTGTTTACTTAGGTAAGGTTAATAAATAAACTAGGGTCAACATCTACTAACCTAACCTTAAATAATATAATTAGCAACCCAACGTAAACAATTTTTTAGTTGAATCATCCTTGTTTTGCGATTAAAAATCTTTCCAAATCTAAAGGTTAAAATATAATCAGACCATATAATAAGTACTGTATCATGTAAAATAGTAGAATAGTGTTTTATTTATTGATACATAATAACAATATCATTACATATTACACATAAATCTCACATTAAAATAAGCGAATACAAAAATACATAAGCATAATCCAAACACAGTGCATAAATAATGAAAGTTTATATTTATTAAATAAAAATAAATTTTTAAATATATTCTTATCAGCTGATAATAAATAATTACTCTGCATTTCAATATAATTAGTACTGTTTTAATGATATCACAATGACAGAGAGAATAAATCATTGCTAACACTACAAAGCGTGGATTTAATTGGCAACTAATCAGTACACGAGTACGTAGTGCGTTGTGGTATTTTTAATTGGTTCTGACGAGAAAATCAAACATTGATATACGAATTTCAATTTATAACACAGTCACTAATCAAAGGGAGGGTTAATTAGAATTTATTGGATCTGTTCGTGGTAGTGAATTATTTTTAACAAATTCAACACTGTTAAATATTGAGGAACTCAATCTATTTAATCGTGTTTGTTTCATGGAGTTGTTACTTTGTGTAGTTACTACTTCACTATTTTACATACAGGATGTTTAGAAAGTCACTTCACCCCCATTTTTTTACAATTTACTTTTAAATATTTTAAAAGTAAATTGTGTAGGTAAATTCATTGTGTAGGTATATTTTATAACTTTTTTCTAGTTTTATGGAATATTTGGAGTAACCTGAGGTCCAAGATATAGAAGTCAACTTCCGGATTCCTTGGGAAAAAAACAGTCATGCGACATGTCTATTAACATTGCCCTTTCACCCTGAAAACAATAGTATATTTAATTTTCCAAAAGGCTGTACCGTTTCCAATACATCTGTAGGTTTATGTAGAAGTCAACTTAATATTTGTAATGAGAAGACAGTCATGCGACAAGTATATTAACATTGAATTTTCACTCTGAAAACAATGGTGTATTTAATATTCAAAAGGGTTGTACCGTTTCTAATATGAGAAATATTTTTTTTAATGTTCACTTAATATTAATAAAACATTATACGGACAGATTTTTAAAGACAAAAAACTAAAAACTGAAAATTGAACATCCCTTTTCAATTTTAAATACACCATAGTTTTCAGCGTAGAAAGACAATGTTAATAGTTATTTTGCATGACTGTCTTCTCATAAAGAATCAGAAAGGTGCCATCTATATCTTGGACCTCAGGTTACTCCAAATATAAAAAAATAACTTTAAATTTAAATTGAAGAAAAAAAGTGGGGTGACATGACTTTATAGCCACTCTGTATGTGTATGTATTTTTATTTATTGAAAAAATGTCTTGATGGTCAATCTTTGCACAGTAATACTTCGTAATATTTAGCATTCAATTTAAAATAAAACTACAGTTAAGTTTCTAGGGAAAAGATTACTTATTTAACAGTGAACATTACAGGATCTTGCTAATAATTGTGTATTTAAATGTACAAATTAATTACAATTTTGTCAAGTATTTCTAATTATATTTCCACGACAGTTAGTTGTATATATAAGGATTTTTTTATCTGCACCTTCGTATCAGAAAAAATTATGGTATCAACAGCAGTTCATTTCATTTCAGTATACAACTTATGCCGTTGTATGACACTCTTGAGATCCCAACTTACGCTGGTACTTAATCCATTTTCATTTTTCACTTCAACTTATTGGCCTGAAAAGCCAAACGATGCCAGAACTGTGGTTGTCCGTCAACCATATGCTTCGAGAAAGTATCAACAAATTTACACGTGTAACGAACCAATCTGTGATTTAGTTAACTGACTCCAATTACGGCCAAATTAAGACAATCATATTCTGTTTACGTTGTAATGGACGTTTCTCACATATACTTACTGTATCATTCTACGCTAAGCTTAGTTTTATAATAATAATTTTAATAACTTATAGTAGCGGGCTGATTTACCTAAAAAATATTTGGATCTTTTGTGTTAATTCGCTACCGCTTGATAAATATTCTAATGCTCTAAAAACTGTTCCCCAATCATTTTGTAAGTAAACTGTTAGCGGATTCCTTATCCACTAGGAATCCGATATCGATGGCCATTTCTTATCGCTTTAACGCGGTGAGCGCATTCGGCCGTATGTCAATATTTTTGATCACAAACCAGTTTGTGATCAACTTTAGTAGACACCTAACCTAACCTAACCTGACCTGACCTAACCTAACCTAAACTAACCATAATTGCGATAACAAAAGTAGTGAAGTAACGGAAAAAGTAGTGGTGGTGAATTAACAGAAAATGCCCAACATTTCTATTAAACTATTTAATCTTGAAAAATGAACCCCCATCCAAAAAACCTTCGTGATTTTATAATAGTTTATCGTGGTTGACATGAATTTTCACTTTTTTGTTTCCATGAATAAAGCATTCAAAATAGAACAAACATTAACCGAATAAAAAATACTGAATGGCAAAATTCTACTACTTACGTAGAAAAGCTTAATCCATCACAAAATAGAGTTCAAAACATACTAAAAAAGTTTATTAGGATAAGATTAATATATCTAAGATATTTTAAGATTCTAGTACTTCGGACGTTTAGAAAGGGTTAATATAGATCTTATTTCGTTATTTATGCACTTTCTAGACACCTGACCAATCTTGACTTTATTATCACCAGTGGGTTGAATCAGATCATATTTTATGAGAATACACTTTTTATTCCACGAAAATAACGTATTATACACAAAATATAAAAAATTCTAAATCTTTGAAAATGTTATTTTTCGATTTATCTCCATTATTTTGCGTGATTTTTTTCAGGACTTATTTTTTTATTCGATGTAGTTGTTCATGCTGAATACGGATTTGAAAACTATTTTCGTCTACGATAATTATTCCTCAAGATATTACGGAAGAACTACGTTCGTGGCAAATCGCCTATGGTATCCATATGCACATCATTTAATACAAATAAAGAATTATTTTCTAGTATATAGACGATTTGGTTGTTAGGTTATGTCTGGTTAGGTAAGTAAAAAGAGTTTTTTTTTGGCCAAAAAATTTATTATATTGAAAACCCAATTGTATATTCGTGTTCAATACCAAAAAAACAAGTGAAATGAAAACAAAATGTTTGAAAAATCCAAATTTTTTAAATCTGGGTATTTTTACTATAACGTTAAAAGCTAAATTTTCGATTTTTCAGTAAAAAACGAATTTCCGCGGCAAAAACAACCTTCGCAAAAATTTTAAAATCATAGTTCACCACTTTTTTAACAAGAAATTGTAATTTCAGAGGTGTCTAGATTATTTGGTGTTAGTGAGGAAAAGGACAGTCAAAAACTGCACTTACGTTAAAGTGTGGAAGTACACATATAGAACCAAGTTATATTCAATAATTAATTTCAATAGCAACACATTTACACAGTTACTAGTAAATCCTGAGGATCAAATAACGGTATTGCTACAAGAATCGAGTCAGTTGTATTCATGGCTAGAGAAGTGGTGCAATCGACTTAAGGCTAACTTAAACTTAAGGCTAGTTTAGCTATGGAAGTTGTGAAGTTCTACTTCCGTTTAGTTTAATTCTCTTCGGATACTAGAGAGTGGATTGGTTGTCTCAAAACCAATCAGTGGAATGCAACTTCCTGATTGGCTTAGAAGGACTGAGATCTCATGGTATAGAGTTCCTAAATTATTTAGTGCAATGTCGGGTGAAAAGCAAGAAAGAACCAGAAACCAGGTCAACTTAGTTGTATTTTAGAACAAATTGACACAAGCTCCTACTGCATTCGTTCCCAATGGATAAATTGTTGGATTATTTTTAAGTCAAACTTAATTTTATCTGTCTATAAATTAAAACTATTATGGAATTATTAATCTACGATTAAACTTCAATATATTGTAAAAAATATATAAAACACTATTCAAATAATATGAATAAAAAAAAATATGTTTGTATCAAAGAATACTAAGAAAATCCGGATGGATATTTTCTTTTTCTAGTGAGCCATCTTTCTGAATGGTTTTCTAAATAATGGGTGTAGTGTGAATGAACGAATCTCTAAAATTATGAATGTAGTATGTTTTAACATTGGGTGGGTGTTGTTGGTTTATAAGTCAAGGAGCTTATTATGGAGGTCACTGTTTTTTTTTTTTTTTTTTTTTAGATCAACGATTTTGTTATAATCAAATTGAAATGTCGACGTGATTGTGGCTATGGCTTTGGTTTGTGGGGATAAATCTCCAAGGTTCGAATCCCAAACTTAACTATCGGTTAGTATTAGTATAGTTATGTTCATAAGAAGAAGTGGCTGGGTGGATGCGCGGCAGGACGGGAATAGATAGCGCATGCGCGGCAGGACTGGAAAAGATAGCGCATGCGTGGCAGGACGGGAATAGATAGCGCATGCGCCGATAGCTGAAAGCTCTGTTCAGTGTCCCGTAAGGAGGTATATTCTCGTAGAGTAAACAAGTTACGTGTAATTAAAAAAAACATTGAATTACTTTGTTTATGCATCGCATTGAGATGTAACTGTTACTTTTGAGCACAGAGAGCAGGATGACGTGAGAGAACGACCTGTCACTTTTACAGCCAGCAGCGGGGCACCGGCCGTAAATTAGCAAAATGGTAGTATTGTCTGGTGATAGTCTGCTGCGTTGCTTCGCAGGGGCCTTCCTACCACTTTCCCCCTCCTCCTGCTTGACTTGCTTCTTGACATGAAAATTTGTCTGCACTTCAATCTTTGGATAAGTTCACGTATAGGCCTATAGATCCATGGAACTGGTGAGTGAAGTTTAAAATAAAGATAAAAAATGAATAAGTAAGTAAATATGTGAGGTTATTTACATAAGACAGGGGTTAGCAGTAGCTCAATGGCACAGCTAAAACATACATTCTTAGAACTCAAGGAAATCTTATTGGAAGATCTAGTACAATGTATGTTTGACGACAGCCAAACAAAAGTTTTCCAACTTTTTCGGAATATTTTTTGTAAAAATATTGTTCTAGTTTAGGCGAGTTGTTTTAAAACTGTAATAGTTCAGATTGTCCTGTAAATGAGCAAGTTTAGTGGTCCTGTGATTATTATGTTCAACATGTTTTTGAGTGAAGAAAATAAAAAGTACTAATTAACATGATGGGCCACTCTGTACGGGTAGTTTTAACGCTGCCAGACGGCTGGTATCTGCGCCAAGATAAGTTAAAACTGCTCAACTTGGATCCCGATGTGCAATTTGTTTATTGTATCGAAGTGTTATGAAAAAGGACAAAACTATAGAAGAAAAAAACACAAAAGGATGAGAACTCATCCTGTATTATCAAATATACCATCTATTGATATCACATCTCATGCATTACTTTGCAAATCTAAAAAACATCTGCGCATTAAATTGTGTTTTATCATACTACGACAAGACGGTTTCCTGTTTTGTTTTCCGCTTTCTTTTGGACACCAATATTTGGTTTACGTGCTAATTCAAACCCTTCAACATGACTGACCATCAACCTTTTACTTGAAACGTTTCTATGGAGTTTGGGAAAGCAGCACTCTATTTTGATAAATCGTTTGACGGATTCTGGCATGATGTACACAGAAAGTACATAATTTCATTGTAATTATATACAATCATGCTTATTAATTATACAATTCCTATTATATTTTATCATTGTATTATCTGTGTTGGTTTGTTTTTTTCAGCTAGCTTACACTATAGTTCTAAATACATTCTAGTTACTGTTTACAAAATACCATATGTTAAGTGTTTGCACACTTCTGGCTTTTTTGTAAAATGAGTGTACACCGATTTTATATACTTTAAGCATAAAATTCATTGAACAATTTATCTAAACATGTCTAAAGTATAAAGTCGCAATTTATCTAAAGTCAAATTTTTAGTAAGCCTCTAACCAGCTGATTTAGTAAGTAAAGGGATTTACAAAGATTGTACTTAACAATGTTACGGCCATTTCAACTACTACAGGGATTGACTGGTGACGTATTTGGAAACTGGACGTAAGCAAAGCTAGTAAAATTAAAGGCCACGATAGCATTACAGAGTATTACCATCTCCTGTTAAGGAAGTTGTTAGATGACACGTTAGGAAGGTCAGCCTGATGGTGAAAATCGGGTATCTTGGCTCAGCCGATTCTGGCTTGGCATATCTTAAAGGTCAATCAATCAGTTTCAGCACACTATCGACTCTTGAATAGAATTGACCGAAGGAATGCAATATCTAGATGTGGTTGAACTCCGCACAAGCCCGAAGAACCATTTCAACTGATGAATGAAGTTTAAAAACGAATATTTATATCCGACTGGTTGTATTCCTGGTCAGTTGCGCAGTGGAAAACTGTTGTACTGTTAGATTTTTATAAGATGCGGATGATCGGATGCGCAACAGCTAAGGATTTCATTGCGCATGCACCAGTAGGCCAACCTGGGAGCTGCATTTCTATTCATAAATACTGAGAGCATGTCATAGATTATGATTCCTTACATAGTCCAGCCGTTTATAAAATATTCCACCACTTTGACTGTCGGACTTTAGGACGAAGGCTATAAACCAGTCCGTGAAGTGTCCCTAAATGAACGATAGTATCGAAAGTGTTGATTATTCCCCTTGGAATGAATATAATAACAGTCCGTGGGTCTGCCTGGAGGATGACTTGCATTGTCTTCACCGTCACGGGTTTACTCACATTATGTTTGTATTGTTTTATATTTATGTGAACGCTCCCCAGCCTGGTCCTCTAAGGCACGATCCTTCTTTGATATAGTTTGGAAGATTGTTAAACGTGTGGAACGGACACGCCAGTGTTTTTTGATCCAGGCTTTTACATGTAGGCAAGTCTTTTATGACGTTATATGTAATCAGTTTTCTCGGCATCAGGTAATTTTAAATTTAAAAATAAAAAAACTCTTTCTGATCAATGTGGCTCTCGCTAAGGCTTCGGATTGCAGAGGTTTTATTGATTGCTTTATAAATGACATGCTGCTTATATAATCTGTGTGCCTTGATTATACAGAAAGCCGGAAGTGTACAAACAGTTTACTCCTCGAACTTATGGTATATTATAAACAATAACTATTATTTCTTTATAACTATAGTGTAAAATAAAAAAATGTATTAACACAGAAAATAAAAGTGATAAAGTCTAATACAAATCGTATAAATAATACGTAGAACTGTATTTAATTAAAACGAAATTAAACATTTTCTTTGTATATAATCCGTAGTTTTCCTAAACTGTTAGAATCCGTCAAACGACGGATTAAAATAGAATGCTATTTTCTGAAACTCTATTGTCATAGAGTTTTTAATAAGAAGTTGTTAAAGATCAGTCATTTGAAAGGTTTAAATTAACGCCTAAACCAAATATTGGTGTCTAAACGAAAGCGGAAAACAAAACAGGAAACTGTCTTGTCGTAGTAAACTACGTTAATAAAAGCAATATTTGATCATAGGTTACTCCAATTTGCTCATGGTAATTGAAGGCCTTGGATGTGACGATGTTTAAGGAAGCACTAGTTGAGTGTAAACGGTAATTAAAATGGCTGAGAGACAGTATCTTTGATATACACACTACACTGTAGATGTATGATATAAGTGTACTTCCATATCCAGGAAAACGAATAACATTCTAGTATATCGTGTATAATTTACTAATATTTATATAGGGTTATTGCAGGTTACGAAGTTGTTATTTTTAACGTAAAATGAATAACGTATGAAAAGTTTGGTGTGTGTAGAGTTTCATTACAACAGAACACTTGGTACAGTGGCAGGTAAATAATGACTTTATAAAACTCGGAGCTGAGTATTTCCCTCAGATACCTCCACTTTACCCAACTCAGATGCTTAGTGTTCAAGGTGGTTTCAACGAATTTCTTCCAATATTACAATTAATATGTGCATGTCATCAACGCAATGACTGTTCTTGAAATGAATCCATATCTAAACGTTTTTATGTAAATATTTTACATTAACAAGTCTGAGATCAATCTCATTTGCGTAACGGAAAGGTTTTATCTTAGTGTACTAGTTTACTTTAGAAGTAAATATATACCTCTTTGAAATTAGTAATGTTTTTATTACATTAATTTCTTCATTTTGACGATTTATCAAATGCCATTATTTTGGGATAAATATATCAAAACATAGAATTCATTACCAAGACGCCGATCGTAAGGATACGGGATAAAAGGGAAGAATAATTGGGATGAATGGGGATGAACGAGTGTAGAAATTGCTACTATTTAAGGTCAACTGTTCATTAGTAAGAGATATTTATCAATATCCTAGGGCTATTAATAAAAATCTACAGTTTTATGTGGAATCCAAACCACGTAGTATTGGTCTGATTTTCAGCTGTTTGAGAAGCATAATACTCACTTATATTCCCTACATAACATCCGGATTCTGACTAACACCCAGCATGGATACACTCTACTTGTCTAGTAGTGTCCACGTCGATGGCAACCATTAAGCCGATGCCATTGGTTCTGTTTTATACATAGAATAGGAAAAATATGAAAAAGGTGAAAAAAGGTCTTTTATTGATGTGTTACATCTTAAAAATTGCGTAATAATAATATAATTTTCTAATTACAAATTATACCTCTTAAACAAATTATATACTATGCATTTTACTAATTTAATAACAATATAATTAATAATTATGTAAATTGTGTCTGAGGTGCTATTTAGTAATAGGATATAGCGTCTAGTGATTTTACTAATGATAACAGGCAAGAAAACAATAATTTAGACAAAATGTTATACAATGTAATACACCATAGATTCATTATTTGTCATTCAATAAATAATCAATGACCCCGAGTGTTACAAGTTGACTTAAGTAATGTGAGATTTTAAAATTACGATTTTATTTGCAATTTTAAGTAGACCCTAATTAGTCTCACACAAACTATTAGTTATCAGGAATGCGAAGAACATGCGACAACTACGCGGAACCGGCTATCTAGTAACAACTACTGATAAGGAAGCAAGTGCTTGTTTTCTCTGAGTAGTTCTGGGAAGAAACACTTCAAAGACACCGCCAGTTCCTGTGACAGCACATCGTGGTGATTACAAGTGAGTCGCGGTGACCGCAAGGCCAGTGTGACTAACGATTACAGAATAGCTTAGTTCACTTAGTAGTATCATAATTAAATACGAACTAAACTGTTCAACAACCATGTGTTAACATGATGGGTGGACTGTGCATGATGACGCATTTTCAGGAGTTTATTTAGAAACAAAAAACCAAACCAAATACCACAAGGAAACTTAATGCTTTTGGGTTATGTAGTATTTTGTCAGATTCTGCGACTCCAATTAATAATTTATGTTTACTGATGAAACCCAGTTACATTTATAATTACACCTCTTAGTCTGGAAAAGGTCGATAAACAAGTAGAAATCCTATTTGTAGCTTGATTGATTTGCTGCAAAATTTATGTAAATGGGAAAGGTTATAAGACAAGCGGAAGTCGTATTTGTAGCTTGGTTGGTAG